>PVKV010000334.1:105525-313892 GCA_004027835.1 Alouatta palliata
GATGGATGGATGGATGGATGGATGGATGGATGGACAGGTAGATGGATGGATGGATGGATGGATGGATGGACAGGTAGATGGATGGATGGATGGATGGATAGATGGATGGATGGATGGATAGATGGGTGAATGGGCTGATGGATGAATGGATGAATGGATGGACAGGTAGACGGATGTATGTACATATGCATGGATGGATGAGTAAATGTATGGGTGGGTGAATGGGCAGATGGGTGGGTGAGTGGGCAGGTGGGTGAATGGACAGGTGGGTGGATGAAGAAGTATAGACATGGAGAGAGATGATGGCTAGATAGACTTAGAAGGTGAATTAAACATGACCCCAGCCCTCCAGGATTTTCCAGTTTTCCAATCAAGGAGTAGGCTGTGCTAAGTGTGGCCGAGAAGTTGAAATATCTTATCTGTAGTTAGTAACACGTTCAGAGTCTGCATTTTCCAGCCACACCATAGTGTGTGTGATGAAGACCAGCCAGGCAGGCTGTGACTTGGAGCCAACATACCTGATCGCTCCAATAGCAGATTTGTGTATTCCTTCCTGTTTGCTCCTTCCTAGCAGGCTTGTTGAGTGCCTACTAGGTATCAGGCACTGTTCTAGGCTCTGGGGACAGAGCAGTGAACAACGCAACTCCATGTGGAGTTTCTGTGGGGATTGGAGAGGGCATATGAGGAGAGATGTATGTGTGGAGTGAGCCAGATGAGGCCAGATGCTATGGAGATCAACAGAGCAGAGTGAGAAAGGGGGGCTTGGGGCAGAGGCAGGTTGAACAGGATGGGTGTCACTTGCATGGACACCTGAAGGCAGCATAAGGGTGAGTCAGGGACTTCCCCACGATCACGTAGTAACAATGTGGCTTCATCAAGCTGTCACCCAGGTGCATGGACAGGGGTTAGAGTTCAGGGGTTCCTGGGCTGACACTTTAGAACAGTGGAAACACACCAAACATAGTTGTCAGCAGAGGAGGAGAGGATGGAGCTTGGACCCAGCCAGTGCCACCAGCAGCTGCCATCCCTAGGCCTGCGTGCTCTCGCTGTCCTGTCTGCGATCTCCTTCATTCCTCATAAACAGTCTTATATGTACTAAGAGTTCACGGATAGTTGATGAGCAGTAAATGTTTCATATTTTATTGTTTTACAAAAGCAGAAAATGCTGTCCAAAGAAAGCTGCAGCTCCACCCTCTAGTTGAGGGCTGCAGGCTGGGACAAAGAAGGCGCTTTGAGGAAATGAGGATCTGAGTGAACAGAGAGAGTTCCTAAGAGTTTGCAAGGTGAGGCTGAGTGCGTAAGGACCAGCCCAGCAGCCATGCTGTCTCTCCTCCACAGTAAACCAGGCTATTTATTAGGATTAGGTTCAGTTGCAAGGGACAGAAAACCCAAAACCAGAGTAGCTCAAACAGAAAGAAGTTTCTTTCTTCCTTCCATGAAAGCTCCCAAACGAAGCAGCCCAGGAGTTGGGGATCCTGCCTTCCATCTTGATCCACAATCCTCAGCATTTGGCTTTTACCTCATGGCTCAACATGGATGCTTCACCCAGACATCACATCTGTATTACAGCCAACAGTGCAGTGGAAAGGCATGAAGAAAAGAATACTTTTCTGCAGCAAAAGGATTTCTGGAAGAATGCCATTTTAGCCTGGCTCTTTAAAGAACTTGAGAAGTCTCACTGGGTCCCTGAAAGGCTCACATACTCTGCTGGGCTGCTGCACGGGATGGATGGATGGATGGATGGATGGATAGGCGGGTGGATGAATGGATGGATGGGTGGATGGATGGTTGGATGGGATAGATGGATGGATGGATGGATGGATGGATGGATGGATGGATGGATGGATGGTTGGGCAGATGGATGGATGGATGGATGGATGGATGGATGGTTGGGCAGATGGATGGATGGATGGATGGATGAATGGATAGGTGGGTGGTGGACGGATGCATGGAAAGATGGATGGATAGGTGGGTGATGGATTAATGGATGGGTGGTGGATGGATGGATGGGTGAATGGGCAAATGGGTGAATGGGCAAATGTATGGATGGGTGAATGGGGCAGATGTAAATGCCCAGGAAAGGGGAAAGATTCAGGCAGCTCTGCCTGGGAAGTGCCTGCAGGAATCATGGCACAGCCCAGCTATTGCTAGCTGCCAGGATGCTGTGTGCACTGGGTGCTCCAGCTGACCTCTGATGTCTGTCTCCTGATGGAGCTGTCTCTTCTTCCTCCCAGCCAGATGCTTCTCTTGTCCCCAGGGAACTGAGAACCCTGGGGATTTAGGGGAGAAGGGAGGGCCCCAGTCAGGATTGGACAGACAGGGGTAGGAGCTGCCAGGTAAACAGATCCCTCTGATCTGCATGGCCCACTACCACCATGGGGGGACTCCACTTCCTCAAAGGCTAGGAACCCCAGGATGAATTCAAATCAATTTACCTATGAAAACTCCTGGCTGTGACAGGCACAGGGCAGAGGTTCAAGAAGGTGAGTGAAGGAATAAATCAGTCAATCGATCAATCGATTGCAGAGAGCCCAAATGTTATTCAGTCTAACCTTAGCGACATTGTTACCCAGTTTTCGCTTACACACTTCCAGTGATGGGGAGTTCACTACTTCAGGGGGCAAAATTGTTTTTTTTTTTACATTGTACTTAAGAGCCAGATCTTTAGCTCCTGGGTCCCTCTCAGCCCCAGTCCACACTGCAGGTGGGACCTAGAACACATTTAGCCTCTTTTTTTTTCCTTTCTTTTTGAGACAGAGTCTTGCACTGTTGCGTGGACTAGAATGCAGTGGTGCGATCTTGGCTCACTGCAACCTCCGCCTCCCAGGTTCAAGCGATTCTCCTTGCCTCAGCCTTGCAAGTAGCTGGGATTACAGGCACTCATCACCACACCTGGCTAATCTTTTTGTATTTTTAGTAGAGATGGGGTTTCACTATGTTGGCCAGGCTGGTCTCGAACTTCTGACCTCATGATCCACCTGCCTCGGCCTCGCAAAGTGTTGGGATTACGGGCGTGAGCCACCGTGCCCGCACATTTAGCCTCTTTTTTGTGGGCTGATACCCAAGTCATCAAGAGAAAGAGAAAGCGCAGAACACAGGAGCCTGGAAGCCATGCATTTCTCCTCACCCTCTCTGGCCGGAGTAGGTCTGAGACTTGCCCAAGGCCGCACAGCTGGCTAAGGGCTAAGCCGAGACTAGACCCCAGACCCCGCTTTCCGCTGTTTCCTTCCAAATCCCACCTCCCCCTCTGGGACTTCCCCCAGTGTTCCCTGCAGTGGGAACCCCCTCCCCACAGCCAGCCCACCCCATGGTCCTGAGGATCCACTTCCTCTATGGAGACCCTCAGGCTGCAGAAACCCATCTCTCGTCAACTGCCAGGGACAGGCACAGGTCCGTGTGTCAGGAGCTGCACCCTAAGTAAATGGGGCAATCTGTTAGGACCAAGACTGACAGAATGACCTGCGTGTCTCTTCCTCCCACTAGACAGAGGCCCCCCCAAGCTGCAGGCCTGCGTGTATGTGCACGAACGTGTGAGTGTGTGTGTGTGTGTGCACACGCCAGTGTGTGCGATCGCGCCTGAGGCTCCCAGAGCGAAAGGAACACGCAGCAAGCTGTCGGCACACCCTGCCAAGGCAGAAAGGTTAATTGTCACGCACGATGCCAACAGACAGACCTCCAGCAGATTCATTTGGTTTGGTTTTGTGGTTATTTTTTTTTTACAACTTTAAATACGGAATATAAATAAATTTTACATTTAAAAAATAAAAGGAAAGCCCCCAAAAATATAATCACCAACTTTACAAACTGAAGGAAGCAGGTTTTGGAGGAGGGGAAGGGGGAAAGTGCAGTAGGTGGGAAGGGAGGTGGGAGCTCAGACCCCATCCCTAGGGGGCCTTGGGGATCTTTTCCCTTCTCTCCCCCACTCCCAGCCCACGAGCTGGTTTCCTGGGAGAAGCCACCAGAGGTGGAGCTTGGAAGGATCGAAGATGGGGAGTGTGCAAGCAGGGAGGGGTGTGAGCAAGGGGGGCCGTACCCTTCCTTGGAGACCTTCTCCCGGGTGTCCCACACCCGCCTGGAAGGGCAGTTGCTGGAGCAGAGGACTCTGGGAAATGGAGGTCATGTGGACAGCAATGTTGCCTCCCTGCCCCTACCAGAGTCTCCCTCCTATCTGACCACTCCAAGCCACAGGCTGCATCAGCGGCACAGCCAGTCCGCAAGGAGGCTTTGTGTGAATTAGGAAAAGGATCCTTTTCCTCTTTACCTACATCTGCCAGACATTGTCATAATAAATATACAAATCAGCTTTATCTATGGTATGAACAGTGCTCCCTGCATACAATGTCCTTGTGCAGTCCACACCCTGCACAACCTTACATGGCAGTCTTGGCTGGGTTGGAATATGATGGGCAGGTCCCCTGCTGCCCTGGCCTCTGGATCATCTGGGGCCTTAATAAAGGGTTCAAGAGCCCCTTGGTGGAGCAGACTGAAGGGTCAGGACAAGAGGAAGATGCAGGGTGGAGGTAGAGAGATGAAAGGAACCAGAGCAGGAGGTGACTCAGAGTGGAGTGTGGGAAGCAGGGGGTGGCAGGAGGCAGGGGACGTCCAGGTTACCATCTACAGCCACCTCAACAGCAAACTCCATCTCTAACCCCATCTGAGAGGGCACCCAGCCACCTGGCACACTGGCCACACCCACCCAGAGGAGTCCACGTCTTCAAAGTGAAAGCAAAATGAAGCCACTGTTCACAGAAGTGCCAGGGAGACGAGCTGACTGGGATTTGGGCACGGTGGGAGGGGTTTTCTCCAGTCTGTGTGCCCATCTGTGGTCTTAGCCACAGAGTCCGAGGTAGCCTGGCCTGCCTGGAGGTGCCTCCCCTTGGAGCTGGCCAGGGGTCCAGGAACCAGGCAGGCTATGCTGAGAGGTCCTTGGGGCCACGTGCAGGGCCCCTCGGGACAGTCCACAGTGCTTGGGTGTGGCCCAGGCCAGGTGCAGAGGAAGGAGCCAGTTTTCCCCAAACAGCGACCACATCAGTCTCTCTCACACTCTTATCCCAAGTTCTTGGAGTCAAGGGAAGAAGATGGTGGTGGAGTTAGTCCTTCTTTCTCTTCTTGAGCTGCTGGGCAAGATGCTGGAGGCTGCTGGGAGGAGACCCGCTGATGGAAGGGTGGACGGACACGTGGAGGGGTGGGGGAAGCACCATTGGCCGTCCGCATCAGGCATCGAGACAGACGGACGAGGGAAACAATATTATCACTCCAAGGACCCCATGGGGGCAATACAGCAAATACTATATTAAATAACCCTGCAGGCCAAGCAGAGAGACGCGGGGGTCAGAGACAGCCTAGAGGGTCCATCCCACGTTCATATGTCCCCCGTGCCAGGGGCAGGGAGCTGGGTCAACTAGTCACCCCTGATTTCCAGCCTGCTCAGGGTTGGGGGCTTTGAGAAGCTGGGAAGTAAGATTTAGACCTCCCATTCTCTTAGGGCATGCGGGGACACAGCTGGGCTGGGGTCTCCAAAGCCCACCACCCACCCGGCCCCAGCTGATAACTAGGCAGAGAGGGCCAAGGCTCAGAGTATATGGAAAAATCCTTTCCCCTGACCCCAGCCAGAAGCCAGGGAGAAGGAAACACAGGGTTCCAGGCCTCAGTTTCCCCGCCTGGCCCTCACCTGCCCACACTCTCCTGCCGATGCCCCTAGGTTCCGAGGGTCTCCTTCAGTGCCGTCTTGTCATGCGTGTGCTTGAATTTCCGGTGCTTGCCCTTGGGGGGCCGGCGGACTCGCACCGTCCGGATGGTCACCCGAGTTTGGGGCGTTTTGGCTGCACAAGAAAAAGAAAGACCTCATCAGCATGTGGACCACTGGGACGGTCTCTCCCCCGACCCAGGCCTACCATGGATCTCCCAGGCAGGCTATGCTTGGGAAAGGGACAGGAGGGGAATCTGGGCCAGGGTCCAGGATCCCACCTCCACTGCCCACCAGCCCTGTATGGGCCTTGGGGACAATGACTGAACTTCTCTGAGCCTCAGCACCTCCATCCGTGGAATGAGGGCAATAAGACTGCCCACCTCACAGAACTAGTGGGAGGAATCAATGACAGCATGCTGGCAAAGCTCTTTGCACAGTGCCGGACACAGAGCCTGGTAGATTAAATATGGATTCAAGTCCTCTGTCATTTCCCATTGATCAGCAGAGTTTATTTCCCTGCCCCTTGAATCTGGCCTGGAGTTGGATCTGGTTAACCAACAGGAGGCAGAAGTGGTGCCATGCCAGTTCCAGGCGGAGGCCTTAAGAAGGCCTGGCAGCTCTCACCTTCATGCTCTGGGGGCCCTGGGCCACCACACATCAGCTCTGGTTATGCTGCTGGAGAGGCCACATGGGAGGCCATGTGGAGACTGGCTCTCCTCATACAGCCAGAGGCCCCGGACTATAGTGAGAGGAAACGAGGCCCAGCTGTCCCAGCTGAGCCTCCAGGTGACCACAGCCCAGGCCCCCAGCTGACTGCAACCAGTACAAGGGCCCATAGAACCGCCCGGCTGAGCCCAGCCAACCCCCAGACCTGGGAGAGATAATAAAAAGCTCCGAGTAAGAAGCGGTCAGCACATGGCAGCTGCTACAACTCACTTTTTTCTTATGTTCGTTAGCTTGACCTACTATTGAGGTTTCCTCCCAACCTCTCGGCCCCATCCGGTCACATGGTGGGAAGGCCACTGGGCTCTGGGCCAGAATCACACTCCCACCATGGAGCTGGGCCTTCGGATCAGCTGTGCCTGTCACCTGCCTGCCCCGTGTCAGTCTAAGAAGCGGTACGTTGGGATGGGCCACAACTCAGGGTGCGGATCTGACTCTCCCGGGCTCAAATCTGGGCTCTCCCACACACTGCGCACTTTGGAGCATGTCACTTAAATGCCCTGTGCCTCGATGTCCACTTATTTATTTATTTATTTATTTAGACAGAGTCTCACTCTGTTGCCCAGGCTGGAGTGCAGTGGCACAATTTTGGCTCACCGCAACTTCCACCTCCCAGGTTCAGGCGATTCTCCTGCCTCAGCTTCCTGAGTAGCTGGGAGGAACTACAGGCATGCACTATGACACCTGGCTAATTTTTGGATTTTTAGTAGAGATGGGGTTTCACCATGTTGGCCAGGCTGGTCTTGAACCCCTGACCTCAAGTGATCCACCCGCTTCAGCCTCCTAAAGTGCTGGGATTACAGGAGTGAGCCACCGCACCCCACCGATTTCCACATCTTTAAAGCAGAGAAGACACAGCCCTGGCCTCCTAGCGTTAGGAGACAATACATGGAAATGGCCAGAAACCCCCAGCTAGTGTTCACCGTGCACCTGGTGCTGCTCTACGCTCCTTTCCCTTCACAGCAGGTGCTGTTACCCACACTTAACAGATGAGGAAACTGAAGCCGAGAGACTGAGATTTGAACTCAGGGGTCTGCCTCCAGAAAGCACACTTCCAACCACTCAGCACAAACAGCGATGCCTGTGAACCTTGGTCAAGGGGAGCTCTTACGCTTCTCTCCCTCCTGGGGTCCCAGGTGGCCACCCTGGCAGGGTGCGCTCAAGGCCAGCCTCTTCCTGGGAGCCTTTTGAGCTCTCCCAGCCTGCCGGGATCTGACACCTGACCTCCCACCCTACAGACACCAGCTCCCATGAGGCAGCTATTCCATCTCTGCAAATGGGCAGATTTTCTAGCAGTTCAGTGACTTGGGTGGGCTTCAGATCTCCACAGATAGAAGACACCAGGAGGGTCACTGAAGGTTACAGGGAGTTTCTGTCCCAGAGCCTGGGCCATTAGCAGGATGCTGGGCTAGATAAAGCCCAGGCAACACAAGGTCACCACACTGCTGGAATGACAGCGCACAGATCTGAGCCCAGGAGGTTTCACACCGACCACAGTACCACCAATGAGCCTGGCCCGTAGACAGGTGACAGAAACACTGCCATACTCAGCCAACATACTAGAACTAAAATGATGGGACTTTATGTCATCTACGTTTCACTGGTATAACGTGCCTCCCAAGAAACTGGTTTAGAAAATCACGTGAAACAAATACATAAAGTAACTCATTCGAAACATAAAGAAAGCCAGGCGTGGTGGCTCAATGCTTATAATTCCAGCACATTAGGAGGCTGAGGTGGAGGGATCACCTGAACCCAGCAGTTTGAGACCAGTCTGAGCAACAAATCCAGACCCTGTCTCTACAAAAATTTAAAATATTAGCCGGACGTGGTGGTACTTGGGAGGCTGAGGAGGGAGGATTGCTTGAGCCCACGAAGGAGTTCAAGGCTGCAGTGAGCTATGATCATACCATTGCACTTCAGCCTGAGTGCAAAAAAGAAAGACGTTGGGTGTGGGGGCTCACTCCTGTAATCCCAGCACTCTGGGAGGCCAAGGCAGGTGGATCACTTGAGGTCAGGAGTTCAAGACCAGCCTGGCCAACATGGTGAAACCCCATCTCTACTAAAAATACAAAAAATTAGCTGGGCGTAGTGGCAAGTGCCCATAATTCCAGCTACTCAGGAGGCTGAAGCAGGAGAATCGTTTGAACTCAGGAGGTGGAGGTTGCAGCGAGCCAAGATTGCACCACTACACTCCAGCCTGGGTAACAGGGTGAGACTGTCTCAAAAAAAAACAGGAAAAAATGTATGATTTTCCCTTAATAGAGAGATCACCCTCTATGTTAACTCAGTCATTTACAACACGTCAGTTGGAAGCTGTCAAATGATCAGTCTTTCCACGGCATCTAGCAGCTCAGCTCAGCTCTGGGAATAAGACACAGAGGCCAAGAGACAGCCTCGTCTTCAGGGGCCTGTTAATAAGAAATGAGAATGAAAAGACTGTCCTGTCTCTAATAATAGAAAGTTACTGAAAAAGAACTATCACATATGTGGTTTTTTTTTTTTAATGCTCATCTAATCATATTAATCTTTTTTTTTTTTTTTTTTTTTTTTTTTTTTTGAGGCAGAGTCTTGCTCTGTCGCCCAGGCTGGAGTGCAGTGGCGCCATCACGGCTCACTATAGCCTCGACATCCCAGCCTCAAGCGATCCTCCCACCCCAGCCTCCTAAGTAGCTGGGACTACAGGCGTATACCACCATGTCTGGCTGATTTTTGTATTTTTTTGTAGAAATGGGGTTTCACTACCGCCCAATGCTGCCAGTTCCACCCTGAACCCCTGACTGATCACCAGCTAGCTATTCTATATATGGAGCTAAAATCTTACTCCAGCGTCTTTTCCCCACTTGGCCTAATTCCGCCGCTCAAGGGTACGAGAAATGAGTTTGATTTCTCATCCCCAGGACAAGCTGCCCGGTATCTGAAGTCGATGCACATGGAGCTTTCTCTCATCTGGGCCCAGATTCCTTCCACTGTCCCATGTCCACATCTAACAGAGCAGGAGGCTGTGGTAGCAAGACTGGAAATGGGGCTGCTCCAGATGGGGTGGCCAGGGCAGACTTCCAAGAGGAGGAGACTTCTGAGCTGAGACTCCAGTGAAGAGAAGGGGCTAGGCTTGTGGAGAGCTGGGAGAAGTGTGCTTCAGCCACAGCGGTGTGTGCTAAGGTCCTGAGGCAGAAACTCATTTGGCCATTGAAGGACGCCTACCCGGCAGGGATGGCATAGGTGAAGGGTACTGCTTGGCAGAGACCAGAGGGCCAGCCGGGGGCTAATTCTCATGCGGGGCTCCCAGGCCAGGGAGGAATCTGGCTTGTTCTCAGCAAGATGGAAACAAAGCCTCCCATGAATTTCACTGGGGGCAGGCTTCATCCCCTCTCCATTTTTTCTTTTTTTTGAGACGGAGTCTCGCTCTGTCCCCCAGGCTGGAGTGCAATGGCGTGATCTTGGCTCATTGCGACCTCCGCCTCCCAGGTTCAAGTGATTTTCCTGCCTCAGCCTCCGAAGTTGCTGGGATTACAGGCACTCGCCACTACACTCAGCTAATTTTTGTATTTTTAGTAGAGACGGGGTTTCACCATGTTGGTCAGGCTGATCTCGAACTCCTGACCTTAGGTGATCCACCCGCCTTGGCCTCCCAAAGTGCTGGGATTACAGGCATGAGTCACTGCGCCCCACCCCATCTCCATTTTTAAGACTGGCTCCTGCCCCCAGGAGAAGGGAAAGGGAGCTTCTGCAGGGGAGGGGAGCTGAGGACTGAGCCTGGATAGGTGGTTACCCTGGAGAGGTGGTTACCTCGCTGCTCCTGGGAACTCCCTGGGCTTCGGGTCACAGCCCGTGCGGCTGCCACTGTCTCACACTTGCATGCCAGGTGGTCCTCCAGCGTCACCGTGGCCTTCTTAAAGATTGGCTTCTTCCGCACAATCTCGATCTTTCTCACCTGGAGGACAGAGTCACAAAATGCCTCTGTGAGCCCACACCGCCAGGAGCCCAGCGAGCCGAGGGGCCAGCTCTTCCCATCCCGGTGTCCCCTGCGTCGATCTTTCCTCGAAAGCCCAGAGAGCAGGCTGTGGGGCAAACGTTTTGGCCCAAACAATAGCAGGACCTTGCCCTCTGCCCTCCTCGTAGCTTTTCCATCAAAACAAACCCTCCCGACCTGGGGCCCCCCTCGGTGCCCCCAGAGACAGAGAGCCAGAAAGGCATTTCCGGGTTGAGCTAGGGCCTGTGGTGTCCTCACTCCCGGAGCGCCAGCCAAGGTCAGCGCTGCAGCAGAGGCGGGAGATGGTTGTCTGGAAGGAAGTGGGGGGAGGCTTCATCTCGAGGGGAGGTGGGAATGGGGAGGTCAGATGTCAGGTGTCCATCCACAGAGCTGGCAGCATTGAGAACAGGCGATACCACAAGAGTGGGCAGTGGGGTGGAGTGACATTCGTAGTCCCAGGCGCAGGGCCCAAGCCAGGGAGGGAAGGTGGGCAGGAAGAGGGGCCACGGGCTGGTGGCAGGAGAAGGGGGTGCGGCCAAGCAGGCAGAGCATTGAGCAGGGGCCGGGACTGAGCTAGAGGAGTGCCCACTGCCCAGCCTGTGGGCGAGGCTGGCCTGGCGCGTGCAGGAACCCGTTCCACAAGAAGCAGAAACAACTCTGGCTTCTCTGACCCTGCCCCATCCAGGCTGAGACCAGTGTGTTCCCTGTGACAGCCTCTACTCTAGAATTTTCCCTGAGTCCAGTATATGTATTCCCCCATCCCTCCGAAGAGAGGCAGAGTCAGCATTCCACTGTGGTCGGGGGACCTGCCCCAGCTCCAACGTGTCGGTCACCTGGTGGGCCTCTCTGCACCCTCCTTGTTAAAGACACAGCTTGTCGATACAAGTGGGTGTGAAATATGCAGGGGCACCCACCTAAGCCTTTCTCAAGACAGCCCTGAATAGAGAGAGTTTTGGGGGAACCTGAGTAGCTGCCCAGAACATTCTGAGTGTCAGACAAATGTTTGCAAATACGTCTCTTCAAGGGACATTTTGCGATTTTTGTCCTTGTAAAGGAGGTGACATCCCTACTTCACGCTGCCTCCAGCCTTGGGGGTCTGTCTGTGGCTTTTGGCCACAGTGGTCTGGGCCACCTTGGAGGACTCATGTCGGCCTCAGTCCACCTGCCCAGAAAAAGCTTCCCAAGAGTGGGTGTCTCTGGACAGAGCCCAGGAACAAATCAGGAATGTCCTTCGACACACCACTCTGCCCAGTCAAGGAAGCCTGGCCAGGTACGAGGCCTGGAAGGGCGGCTGCCACCCATCACCCGGACCAGCCTCGGGAGGCTGCGGGGCCTGCGTACCTGGACTGGCCGCAGCTGCACCTGGGTGGGCCGGCACTGCACGTTGCGGTTGTTGCAACAGCCGGAGCAGCGCTGCACCTCCACGCAGGGCGGCCACACCAGGAAGTTGGCGTTGGTGCGGTCGATGAGGTGCCGGGAGATCTCGAACACCTCGGTGCGTGTCTTGCACTCCGCAATCATGGCTGGCTCGGCAACGCTCAGGGAACCTGGGAGAAGAGGGAATCTGAGTCAGGAGCGTGCATCTGCCCAGAGTCCTCCCCAGCCTGGCAGGGGAACTCAGCGGGTACCCCAGGGACTGCTCTTTCTCATGTCTTCAACCCCAGGGTCCCGGTTTCAAGTGTGGCTGTTATCAGCCACGGGACTTGGGCAGGTGGCTGAGCCGTGCTAAGCCTCCATTTCCGCATCTGCAAAATGGGACAATGACATCTACACCCAAGAACCACTGTAGGTTTCAAATGAGAAAATTCAGAGCGTGGGGCATGTTGTCAATGCTTGGTGAACATCCCTTTCCCTCTGCTGGCATGTAACTATTTCATTATTCTTTTTTTTTTTTTTTTTTGAAATGGAGTCTTGCTCTGTGGCTCAGGCTGGAATGCAGTGGCACCATCTCAGCTCACCGCAACCTCTGCCTCCTGGGTTCAAGCGATTCTCCTGCCTCAGCCTCCCAAGCGCTGGGATTACAGGACGTCCAGCTAATTTCTGTATTTTTAATAGAGATGGGGTTTCACTGTGTTGGCCAGGCTGGTCTCGAACTCCTGACCTTGTGATCCACCCACCTCGGCCTCCCAAAGTGCTGGGATTACAAGTGTGAGCCACCGCGCCCGGCCTGATTATTCTTTATGATCTCACACATGTATGGGCTTGCTCAACCTGTGGTCATTACACAGGTACCGTATTAGCTGGAAACCACGCGTGCACTGCTGTCTTACAGTGCTATGCATTCTTGCATCACTGCTGCTTTCAAAGCCTCAGTTTCCTCCTCTACGAAGTGGGATAATAACAGTGCCTCCCTCCCCTGTGGATCTGAGGTGTGAAGTGAGGTGAGCCTGGCCTACAGCAGGCACTGAGGCTACCACTGCCATCCACGCACAGAGGACGGGAGGCTCTGAGAGCCAAGTATCCCACCCACATGCACAGATTGAGGGTGGAACTCGGCCATAGGTTCCTCCAGCCACTAACTGCCGTGTTTTGGGGACTCCAGGTCAAAGTGGAGGAGGGGTTTGAGGGGCACTTGCCTCACCTGGGAGGGTTTCTCTGGGACCTAATGATCTACTGTCTCCTTTGGTCTCCACAAGGGACCAAGAGGCAGTTCCCGGCTTTGCTCGAGGTCTACCAGCCCAGCCGAAGAAGAGACCCACTGCCCACTAGGGACCACGCTGGGTTCAAGTGAGGGGAGCGGATTGGGATCCCAGCCCTACTGCTTTCTAGCCATGACCTCGCCTACTTCTTTCCCTCTCTGGGCCCCAGTTTCCACTTCTGTGAAATGGGGTTAATAATATCTACCTCCAGGGTTGAAATAAGGAACAAATGAGCTTCACAGCACTATATTTAGAAAACAGATAGTGTGGGGGCGAAGGGGCGTGATGACTCAACACAGGCATTTAGGGATGGTTTTGCTTTCTCAGAGCGTTCAGTCCTGAATGTGGGGGGAAAGGAAGTTGTAAGGGGACCCTCAGAGCCCTCTGACGAGCTGCCGCCTCCCCCATTCTCTTTCCCTGACCCCCATCCTAATTTGAGGGACCCTCATTGGGAGCCTCAATCTTACCCAGGCTCCTTCTCCCACGAGCCAAGCTCTCCAGCTCGCCTCCAGAATGAGAGCGGGTCATGTTCAGGTCCAGCTCAGCCCCATCTTCCTCTGCAGGAGAAGGCACAGTCAGACACAAGGCAGACCCACCGTGGGCAGGGGCTCCCTCCGCCGGGGTCTCTGGGCAGGCAGGAGACTTGCCTCCCCCCACTCCAGAGAGCAGTCCCTCCTTCTAGCCCCATAGATGCACGGGTCCTGGCCCCAAGCAGGGACCCTTGAAGCAGCTCCCAGGACAGCCACAGGCCCAGGGATGGTGGACCCTGACCGCATCCCTGGCTCTTTAGCCACATTTTTTGGCCAGAACCCATGTCAGTGGAGTTAAAAATAACCCTTCCCCTTTGCTACTGTAAGCGAACTCTCCTCGGCCTCCAGGGTGGGGCTAGGACCTGGGGCACTGAAGGCCGGTTTCCAGTGCCCCTCCACCCAGCGTTCCCATAGGAAGTGCTGAATGGAGAAATTCCCAGAAGCCCCAGGGGGACCAGCATGCCCTGAAACACAGCCCCTCTGGAGCCCTGGACAATGGCCGCACTGGGCGGGAGCAAGGGGAGGAGGGAGGGGGAGGGACCGGGATGGGAGCTGAAGGCAGAGAAGAGGGGTGGGAGCTGGGCCTTCTGGGGGTGGAGAGCCCCCGACACACACCCTTCGAGGGCCTGGTCTCTCTAGCTCCTGGCCCCTCACCTCGTATCTGCATCTGTCTCCTTCCCTTTCTCTAGCCTGTTGCTCCATATCTGCCCCCAGCCGTCTACTGATTCCTCTGGTCGAAAATATCAGCTCCCTTCTCTAGCCTGGGCACCATGTCAGTGCCAGCAGCACTCCTTGGAGACATGGGTCCTTTCTAGAGCCCACGGCCAGAGGTTGGCTGCTGGGAAGCGAGGACTGAGGGAGGCCTGCCTCTGAGCTGGATGTTGAAGCCTGGACAGACCCTTCTGTCTCTCTCATGGGTGAAGAGCCACAAATGAATGAAGGGGCATTGGGAACATGCTCCTGCCACCTCCACACAGCACCCCGTGGCTCCAACTCTGGCCCCATCCCACTGGCCCCATCCAAGACAAAGGCTTCTGCCGCCTGTCCGTCCGGGCACTGCGTGAGGGGAGTCTGATGACTGGTCTGCTTCCGTCCAGCCTCACAGCCCCTACGTCAGCGAGCCTATCTGTCCCTCTGGCTCCCTTCCTTTCTCCCGGCCATCTCTGGAATGTCCCTGGTGGGGAGGAGATGGGGAAAAGATGCGCTTTGTGGAAACGTTAAGTTGATTAGGAAAAAATAGCCACATGGTTGCCTTGAAACAGGCCTGCTATTGAAAGCCTCATCTCCAAGATCCCGACCCCCGCCAGGGGTGTGGAGGGGCCGTCAGAGGGTGGGGGCGTAAAGGCTTGGAAAGAAATGGTAGAAAGGCTAAATTTGGAAGTTGCCCCATTGTGTGTGGCCAGGAGCAGCCAGTCGGGCATAGGGTGGGGGTTGTGGGAGACGTCGGGTGGGGGCCCTGGTGAACAATAGGTGGGCCCAGCTGGGGCCCCTCCTGCCTGCCTCACCGGCCCCCAGCACAGGCAGAGATTGAAAGGGCCCGGGAATGCTTTTGAGAGGGAGCCAGGGGCCCAATGGGGAGAGGAAACAAAGGCAGGAAATGCTGTTCCCCCGTAGATAGCGTCTGGGCAAGGATTACAAAGTGACAAAGAGACAGAACCCCAGAGGGAAGGGGACCTGGGGGTGCAGGGGGGCCGCTGACCAGGGCTCCAGGGAACAGGCCAGAGGTTAGAATAGAATGGTATTTGCTCTGAAGACAGCCTTTATAAATACATTGTCAATCCAGCCCGCCGGCCCCGCCACGTGTGTGCCACCGAGCACGTGCCCATTCGCTGAGTGAGCTCTGGGGCACGGGCAGGGCTGCCTGCTGGTCGGGACCAGGTGTCCCTAGGAGGCCTCACAGACCAGGCCCCTGGCCAGAGGGGCAGGGTGATGGCTCCTCTAGTGCCACCCTCCCTGGCCGGGCCCACACCTGGAGCCATACCCAGCAGATGCCCTGGGCACCTTCTCCCCACCCACCTGCCCTCCTCCCGGCACCCCACCCTCGGCACCAAGCCAGGGCCACACGTGGTGCTTCTCCTGCCACACCCCAAGCCCAGGTACCAACCCGTCTGCTGACTTGGCCCTGACCCGGATGGGTGTGGCCAGGCTCTCTCTGGGCTGCCACGGGCCTCTAGTTCCCCAGATGTCGAGGAGGAGGGATGCCTCCTGTCCTGCCCCTCCCGGCTCGCTTAAAGTCTCTTTGGAGAGTGGGTCAAGGATTCCATTTACCTCCGGAGTCTCCCTGCAGCAGGCGCTGGAGGTCATCGAAGGAGCGGATGGAGTGGCCACTCAGCATCTCATAGAGCTCCTCAGGAATGGGGTCCCCCTGCCGGGCAGACACCAAAGGCTGAGTGAGCTGGGAGTGGGGGCTTTCCGGGGTGGCTGTCTTCCCCACCACACACTGTTTGCTGCAGAAAGCTCTGAGGTCACAGGGAGATGATGGACAGGCAGGATCCAGGCCTGAGGACCAGGCACACAAAGGCCTGGGGGCCTGGACCTGCCGAAGCCTCTGAGACCCAGCTCAGATCCTGCACTTTCAACCCCCAGCAGGAACCCCAGCTTGCTTTGAGTCGGACTTGTCTATGTCTGTCTCCCCTACCAAACTACACCTTCCGGGAAGGCACCAAAATCTGATTTCTCTCTGAGTCTCGCTCCACACCTGACAGCTGAAGACAGCCAGCATTTCCGAAGGCCAATCTCATACCCATTTTACAGAAGGGAAAACAAAGGCTTAAAGAGAAGCTCAATTATTGGCAGAAGCTGCATTCAAACCCACGCCTTTGTGATGACAGAGCCTGTACTCCCAGGCTCCCGGGTACAAGAGGTGCTTAATAAATGAGCGCAGAGTGCGACGACCTCAGGAGGCCCCAGGTCCTAGCGGTATCTGTGAGGTCTCTCACTCAAAGGAGGCGAAAAGGGAATCCTCAGATACGGCCGGGAAACCTGAAAGCTTACCCATGCCCTGTGCCCAACCAAACCCTATTTTTAGAGCCCCTTTGGCCATTTGCCAAACACACTCGAAACTTGATAAGCACTTTAACAGGCCTCATTCGGAGCCGGGCTTCCTCCAGGGAAACCACAGGTCCCACAATGACACGACAGCAGCCCCGTAGGAAGGTCACAGCCACGTCCCCCACCATCCCACAAGACCTAAGGGGCTGGTGACAGAGATCGCAGGAAAGAGGCAAGGACAGGTAGGAGACTGAGAAGCACAATCCAGACCACCAGCCACAGAGAAGCAAAGAAAATTTCTAAGATGTCGCTGCATGCTCGAAGGCTCGGACCGGACTTACAGGCGTACAAACACACGCACGTGACTTAAATGCATGCAAACAACACACGTGATTTAATGCATACAAACAATACACATGTGACTTACACACATGCAAGCAACACACACATGACTTACATACGTGCAAACAACATACGTGTGACTTGCACACGTGCACACACATTACTTACACGCGTGCAAACACACACATGACTTACGTGCGTGCAAACACACATGTGACTTGCACACTTGCAAACACACACCCATGCAGGCACAAGCACTCAGGCTGCAGTTTGGACAGAAAGCACTAGAAAGAGCGTCGATAGGCTTGGCATACTACTGTAGAACCTTGGGTCAAATCACTCTGCCTCAGTTTCCCTGGATTAAGAAGGGAGGACTTCTAGCCCTTCTTGGTTCACTCCTTACTCCCCGAGCCGAAAGTCAGAGGGGCTCAGAGGGGCTGCAGCAGGCCACCTTCACAAAAGGGTCTGTTGCCTTCTCATTGCCTGATGGCAGAGGAGGAGCGAGGGATGAAGGAGAAGAGGACGTCTCAGCCCTGTAGCCAGCCTCAAGGGGCTCTCCCCAAAAGCTCTGTTTCCTCCAGCTTATCATGAAGTCTAGGAACACCTCCAGGGGTTCAGCCATGACCAACTCTGGCCACCCACATGGACCTAGGAGCTAGAAAACTCAGGGTGGGAGGTGGGGTGACCACTTTTAAAGCGACATCATTCCCTGAAACCCCTGAGTCTCCAGGTCTTTGTTTGAAGATGGAGCTTACAACCTCGCCCAATGTCTAAGAGCTGCTGAGCGACTCGAGGGAAAAAGGTCGCGGGGCTTGGCTGAGAACTGGGGGTCTTTCCTTCAGTATCCAGGTAGCCAGGGGCTGCACGTGCGAGACGGAGGAGGGTATAGGCCCTGCTGCCCCTCACTTTCGTCTCCATCTCCTCCGGGCCTGCCTCCTCCTGCCCTCAAGCAAGTTCAAGTTCATTCCTTCCACCTTAGAAAAGAGACCACGCCTTTGGTGTTCCCCAAATGTTGACAAAGTACCCAACCCCTGGAACAGAGGGCTTGGTCTCCAGTGCACACCAGCGAAAGCCGCTTCCCCTGAGAGTTCTGTCAAACCCAAAACTGGCAGACCAGAGGGCCAGATCCCACGCCTTCAGACCAACTGCCATGTGACCTTGGCTGGTCACTGCCCTGATGGTCCTGCCTTCCATCTGTGAATCAAGGGCCTTGAAGAACATTCGATTCAATTCTAATTCTGCCAGGAGGTGTTAGAAGGAGCAGAGAAAACGCCAAAGCGGGGTGCCCAGCCAGGCTCCCTGGATCACTGGCAGAAGGAGAACAAGAAGTGTTTGTGGAGTATAAGATTCAATGAACCCCCCAGGGGAGGGGCCCAAAGGCCTAGCAGCAAATGGCACTTAGTGCTTGTGCTAAGATTTCCTGCCCACTGGAGAGCTGGCCACAGCTGCCAGCCACGGCAGAGGAGGCAGACCCCCAGAACAGGCCAAGTGGACATCCCGGACCCAGGCCCCTAACACAAAGATGACATTTTTACAGAAACAAACTCAGACCCTCCAAGGCTGAATGTGACAGAGCCCAGGGAAGGGTCTGAGGAGGTGGGAGAGGCACACAGTCGGTATTCAATAAATACTGGTCAAATGCATGAAGGAGTCTATCCTTCTCCAGGTTCTGTTCAGGATGATTCTTCTACCTCCTCCACCAGGGGGGCCACCTGGGATATTCTTCCCCAATCTCTACGCAAATGAGCTGCTACAGTCCCTTTAATCTGAGCAGGGAGGCCATCCGTGCAGAGGCTTCTGGTAATTTGGCCACTAGAGGCCCAGAACTCACCACAAGCTCCTGGATTTGATAATAACACCACAACTAACATCTCTTAAGTGCCAGCTACAAGCCACACGTTGAGAAAAACACCGTATAAACTACCAATCCTAAGAGGCTGGCAGTATTTGTATCCCCATCCTCCAGATGAGAACACTGAGGCTTAGAAAAAAAATTATACAAGCAGCTACAGGTCCAGACAGTCAGGAAGTGGCAGAGCTGGGTCATTCCCAGGCTCCAGAATGCCCACCCCTTCCAGCCCACCATGGGGTGCCTCAGCTTCCCTCTCCGGAGATCCGAGGCCACTGGCCCGCAGCATCACACAAGGTTCATATTGGCTCTTCACCCTGAAGCATGTCTCACATCAAAAGTTCTCAACTGGGGCCAGCTGGGTCCCCAGGGAACAGTGACAATGTTGGTGGCCACAACTTGGGGCATGCCCTGCATCTAAGTGGGTGGAGGCCGGGATGCCACTCACCACCCTGTGGGGCACAGGACAGCCTTCCCGAACGTCAGCAGTGCAGAGACTGAGAAATCCTATAGCGGAGAAAAGAGCAAGGGCTCCAAATGCCAGCACAACACGGAATCCTGTCACCATCTAAAACCTCGCCTTCTTCATCTTTTAAATGGGGCTAATAATACCTCGCTGGGGGTTACTGGGAGGCATAATTGCACAGAGCAGAGCTACCAGCAGCTAATGGGTGTTTAATGAGTTGTCACTGTCATCATCATTAATTCTTTCCGGATGGCTCCTTTGTGGGCAGCAGCGAGTGGCACACGTGCTCAGGGCCAGCAGCACAGGACATTTTTGAGGATGACAAGGAGTGGGTGGAGAGCTGCCCGCCCATGGAAGGGTGCGTGACTTTGTATTATCCCTGTGCTGGGCTCCAGGAAATGGTACCCTACGTCCACACTGGCAGAGCCTGGGGCCTCATGGGCTGGCAGGGCCCTTCTGGGGCTGGGGGTGGGTGAGAGTGGGGAGGACACTCAGCCTGTGCTCAGCTCCAGGATGCAATCCTCTGTGGATGACGAGCGTGAGCACCTGTTGGGAGTCGGAGGCTCCTCTTGGTATGGGAAGGTGAGCCGCCAGGAGCCTGGTTTTCCTGGGCACCGGTTCCCCAGGCCTCCAGGTGGGCAGCTCCCTTCAAAGATGGGAAAGGAGGCCTGGCACCCTGAAGAAGCTGCCCCAGATCTCAGGCCTGGGGTTTCTGGCAGGGCGAGGGCGTGGTGAGGCGGCAGCTGGGGCAAAGCCAGCCGTGGGAGCTAAGGCAAACAGCGTCCTCCGACCCCGCCCCCAGCACCAGCTGCAGCAGGTAGGAAGAGCACGAGCAAGCATGAGGCCAGGTGAGTGATCTGCTCCCAACCAGGCTGGCAGATCAAAGGGGCTTGAATGCCACCCTCCTCCTGGGCCCAGCACACACACACAGATACACACTCCCCAGCCCGCCTGCCGTTCCCAACGAGGGAGACACAGGCCCAAGCAACCAGGGGTGTTGTCTGGCAGTGGAAGAAGCTGATGAGGCCTCCCAGAGCCTGCCTGCTTGAGAGTCGCAGGCCTTATTTAGATTGGATGCCAAAGCCAACCAGCTCCTTCAAAGAAGCCCTCTCGGGGGAAGCCACGTAAGCCATTAGAACCAGTGTTTCCAAACTGCATTGCCCTTCCTATTGCTCCTGGGACCCTCCCGCTCAGCCTCCACTCCTTCACATGGGCCCAGCACCCTGGCCTCCCCACCTCTTGCAGGAGCAGAAGGAAATTAAAGCAGGAAGAGAGGAACCAGTCCAGCCATTTATAATACTGGCAGCCACGGCAATCACTGCCCATTCCCATCCCAGCTCGAGGCCAGGGGATTCTACTGTTCTTTGGAAACTCTGAGCTAATCCAATCTTCTCTCTCTTTTTTTTAGGTGGCAGAAACTTAGCCCCAGCTAAAGATGCACAGAACCTTTGCAGTCTGATTTTCTTTCTGTTTCTTCTCCTCTGTCCTGTCTAATCCTGGCAGCCCAAGTCCCAAGACAGAGAAGAGAAAGACATGCTTCTCTCTCAAGATGGGAGACCTTGAAAGACTGATGCCCACCAGAGGGCCGAGAAGCGGGGGCTGCCCTTGGAGCAGAGGAGTCACTCAGGCCTTGGAGCACCTAGGGGGCCTGGGGCTGCCCTCCCCGACAACCCAGCACTCACTGTTCTTTGCACAAATAGTTACTGATTGTCCACAGTGCTCTGGGCACTGTTCTAACAGTGGGGACCAGGAGGAAAGCTCTCCAGTGGGGCTGACACTCCAGTGGGGAAAGCAGGTAATAAACAATGAAATAAACCAGAACATGGGAAGAGTTGCCACAGAAGAGGCTCCTCAATGCTGGGAGGGGAAGACAAGATTGGAGAGGTACTTATGAGGCCCCTGGTAAACATTTAAGCATTCCTGCTCAATCAGTCTCTGTCTCTGTCACACATACACACACACACACACACACACACACACACACACACACACACTTCCTGGCTCTTGCACCAGATCCTCCAAATTCTGTTTGACCTGCTCTTGCACACCTCCAGGGCTCTGGGATTCCAGCAGTTGGTCTCCTGCCCCCTAGGGCCATTAGCAAACCCCGAGGAAGCTGGGTAGCGAGCGCTGTGGAGCCCTTCACTCTTTTCCAGAGAAGCATGCTGAGGCCAGACATGTCGTGACAGCGGCACTCGCCCTCCTGGAAACCAGCTCCGCGGGCGGAGATGGCACCTCACAGGCCTCAGCAGACCCTCCACCCAGCCCTGCCTCAGGGCTGCCTGCCCTCTGCTGAAAGTTTAGTCCAAGCATGACCGGGACGTGGACAGCTCCAAGGCCTCCTCCACCAGCAGGCCTGCCTCGACTCTCCCAGCACTGGCCATCACAGCTCCTTCCCAGACTGGCCCCCAAATGCTGTGATCCCCATGCAGGTCTCCTCCCCCAGGGCTAGCCTGAGGCTTACTCAGGCTTAGCAGCAAAGTGCTTCATAAACCGCAAAGCACCACACACACCGTGCCTGTGGCCATGTGTTCAAGAATGCTGTGACTAAAGTGAGGAGAAAGGCAGTTTCTGTGCGGCAGCCTCCACCCCAGATACACCAGCCTGCAGAGCTGTGGGAAAGGAGGAGGAGGTGCTGGACGGAGCTGGAAATGGTAAGGGGAGGCTGGGGAAACATCCAGCTGTCAGCAGCAGCCTCCCAGGGGCACGCTGGGATCAGCCAAGAGAATGAAGCAGACAGGGGTGGGAACCCCTCCGCAGCTGCGCACGCCAGGTCCCTCCGGCCTTGCAGGTTCAAATAAAGGCTTATGCGAGGGGGGAATCGGTCTGGACACCTCAGTGCCCCTCACAGTCACATCACCACCATTTTCCGCCACGAGGAGGTGGTTGAAAAAAAAGCAGTCGTATATGGGTAAAGTTTCAGGGGCTGACCTGACAAGGCAAAAAAAAAAGTGGGTGCTGTGGAGCTGGGGCCTGATGGGAGGTTATTCCTCCCTCACAGGACGCCAGGAAGGAAACGGGGCTGCTACAGAGGTGGTGAGGTGCCGGGGCCCACGGGGGGCCCACCTGTTGCGCGGGGGCGAGCACCAGGCGCTGGGTGCACGGGGGTCCGTGCGTGCCTGTGTACGTGCGTGGGTGTGCGCGCACGTGTGTTTAGACCGCGCGTGCAGGGGCCGTGCGTGCGTTTGTGTGCGGGGCGCGCGCGTGTGTCCCGCGTGTGCACGGGCGTGGCGGCGGCGGGCGCGCGACCCGGCCGCGGTAGTGCGTGCCCGTCGCTCTGTGCGCCCGCCCGCCGGAGCGCAGCATCGCCTCCGGCCAGGAGTGTGCATGCGTGGGGTGAGTGAGCGAGTCGGGGGCCCGGGCGGGGTGGGCTGCGGAGAGCAGCCGCGGGGCGCCGCCGTTCCCAGGACGCCCTGGCACCGGGCCCAGCCCCAAGGTCCCACGGCGAGGCGAGGCGGCAGCTGGGGCCGGCCGGCCACCCCCTCCCCAACAGCTGGCCGCGGCCCGGGGGGCTGCGGGAGAGGCGGGGAGGGGGCGTCGGGAGGGGCCTGCAGGCGGCCAGGCCGAGACCCGCGTCCTCCCTCCCCGGTGCCGGCGGCTGGGGACCGCCGCGGAAGGGCGGGGCCCCCGGGCGGGCGGCCTGCGGCCCTCGAGGAGCCCCAAGAACAAAAGGAGACGGCGACGGCTCCTCCGTGGTCAAAACAACCTGTGCTGGCGGCGGCCCAAGGCCGGGCCGCTGCCTCCGAGCCCTCTACTTTAACCCCTTCGCCGCCGCTGCCTCCTTCCTGCACCTGGCAGGAGGCTGCAGGGGCCGATCCCCCCCCCCCCCCGGGAGCCGGCGAGGTGCTGGCGAGGTGGGGACTCCTGGCCGCGGCCGGGCGGAGGTGTGACGGGACCCAGGCACGCCGCGCTCCCGGCTGCCCTCTCCTCCCCTCCACCGCGCGCGTCCTCCCGCCCCGCCCCCTTTCCCACCTGGATTCCGGGTAGACTTGCCAACTCACCGCTACATGAGGCTGGGAGGGGCGGGGACCGCTGCGACCCCAGCGCTCCCGCAGATGTTTTTATACCCCATCTCCTGTGCAGCTAGGCTTTTGCAGGCGGCGCGCTCCGCACCCTGCATGCGGGGGAGAGAGGTGCTTCCTCTCGCAGGGCGCGGGCACAGGTACGGCGAGGCCTCAGGCACACAGCGCCCCGGGGGGCTGGATTCCTTCAGAGCCCCCAGTCCTTCCCCTGCCCGAGTGCCCGAAACCTATCTGCGCCTCTGTCCCTCAGTCTCTCCCTCTCTGTCTCTCTTTCCCTGTTACCCACCCCCCAGCCCCCGCGCCCGAGACACAAGCTGCTTCCAGACAGTGCTTTGGGGCCGGGCATACCCTGCGCGTGCCGGAGGGCGCCCACCCGGACCCCCACCGGGAGCCAGGGTGGTACCCGAACCCCGCCAGAGGTCGCCGTGGATGGCACTGGTGCGCAAGCTTGCACCTCCTGGGCAAGCCGGTGGCAGGACAGAGCCTAAGCCGAGGCTGGCGCCGAAGTGGGTTCGGGAGGACGCGCTGCCTTCTGCACCCGGGGCGCCACCCCACCCCGTCTCCCCCGGCCGGGAAGGGGCCTGTTCTCGGGTTCCCGAGGGGTGGGGGGCAGGGCCACACACACCCTCCCCCGACGCGGAACGGCTTAGGAAGCTAGGGTCGCCCGCCGGTTGGGAAGAAAGCCACCGCTGCTGCCTTCCCTTGGAGCCTGTCACCCGCGGACCTCGCTCCCAGCCCGAGGAGGTCACCCAGCGCCCGGCGTCAGGCTCGCGGGCTGCAAGGGTCCAAAGTTCACTGCAGGGAGAGGAGGGGGCGGTCAGAAGGTGGGGGCGAAGGTAATGAATGAAGAACCAGCCCCAGCCGCCGTGGCAACTCACCTCCGCGCTGACCAGACGCAGGTAGCAGCAGAGAGACAGGAAGAGCGCCCAGCAGCGATTCATGCCGACTCCGGGCCCGGCCCCGCGGGGCCCCGGACGCGTAGACCGAGCGCGCCGCCCCCGCGGCCAGGGTGGGGGGCTGGGGAGGGGGGTGGGCTCGGCTCGGGTCCGCGGCGATCAGGCGCTCAGGCCGCTGCAGCCACGACTCACCCGCATGGCCCCCGGGCACCGCTGCCCCCGGCCCCGGCTCCGTTGCTGGGGAGCAGGGGAAGACCTGGGCACAGGACCTGGGTCCGAGGCCGCTACCTGGGCGGATCCCGAGCCCGAGTGAGCATCCAAGGCCGGGGGGCTGCGTCGCGAACCAGCCGAAGCGTCTAGCCGTGTGGGGGCGCCCAGGGGACTCCAACCTCCAAGAGGAAAAGGAACACGGCAGTCGATGGTTCGTCTTCACTCGCCGGCTAAAGGCGTTTTCCTCTGCCCGCCGGCTTAGCTTTTTTGCAACATTTTCTGGAAAGGCCCCAAAAATCGGAAAGCGCAGGGCTGGGCACCTCAAGGCCCAAGTCTCCCCCAAAAAACTTTTTCCAAAGTTGGCTTTGCAACGGCGGCTCGAGCACCCGGGCAGGGAGAGGTGCAAACTCCCGCCCGGGCCGGGTGGGGGGGCGGGAGCGTGTGCGCCCTGGCGCGGGGCCCGGGCGGCGGGCACGGCTGCTCCGCGCGCGCGGCGTGCCCGCTCTGCGCTCGGCCGGGGCCGGGCCGACAGGTGGACGCGGCGCGAGTCCGTCGGTCCGTCTGCCCGCCTGCTCGCTCGCCGCTCTGGGCGTCCTCTGCGGGCTGCGAGCTGCGGCTGCTCCGGTTTTCTCTTTGCAACGAGGCTGGAGGGTGGGCTTTTTTTTTTTCTTTTTGCGCGTGTATGTATGTGTGTGCGCGCAAAATATCTCTATCTCGGGAATGAAAAATGGGCGCTGGCGGCCAGAGGGGAGCCCTAGGGAGGCAGCGGGGGAGGCTGCGGGCGCGCGGGGAGGCAGGCGGGCAGCTCCCGGCTGCAGAAGGAGAAGTTGCCACCCTTTCAGCTGTTCCGGCCTTTATAGAGAGGGAGAAGTGGGTGGAGACAGCCTTTCCTCTTCTGGCCCGGAGTCAGCGCCAGGAGGTGGGGGCGGGAGCTGGGGGAGGGCTTGGGGCCAGGGCGGGGCGCTTAGGGGGTCTCTGAGAGCCGAGCAGCCCCTCAGTCCATGAACCTGGCCCCAGGGAAAGAAGAACTAGGGGCAACCCACCGTCCCGCCCCTCAGCACAGTGACCATGGATAGGTTAGGAGCCCACGTGGTCCAGGCCAGGAGTCCAAGCTCCCTTCCAGGACCAGACATTTCCACCTTGGCACAGGCGTGGCGGGGAGGGACTCAGGCTTTGTAGCCTGGGAGCCTGAATTCAGGTCCTGCACCCGCACTCGGGAGCTTGGGTGACCTTGGGCTAGTCACTTTCCTCTGTGCCCCTCCATCCAGCCTCAACGTGAGGTTGGGACTATTTTGAGGACTAAATGCCAACAAGGGCAAAAGGCACCACAAGGTGAACCCACAAAACCAGGCAGCCAGCGCCCTTCAGCTGCAAGCTGGGTCCGAGTCTCCTCCTCCTCGCCGGTTGCCTGGCACAACAGACCCTGACAGCATTGGCTGAATTTGAATGTGTTGAACTGCAAAGTCACACAATCCCCCACAGCCTTGCCGCATCTTCCCAGGGCTACCAACACGATCCTCCCGCCAGTCACCCTGCTGTTTACTATCTCCCTCAGCCCCCGGGTTCGAGGCCCAGAGCCCACCCACCCACAACTAGCCTTCATGCAGTTAACGCCTTCCACCCCCAGTCAGGGAGCTGCTATGTCCCTGCCTTCAGCAGTCACACTCTCAGTCACAGTCACACGTACTCACGCTGGGCCCAGCACCCTCCTCGGGACACGCAGGCTCCTGCATCGCCCAGCCTCCGGGCTTTCCGGCCCCCTTATCTCCTCTGCTTGCACAGTCTCTGTCTGTCATCCATCCTTCCTTTTGGGGCGTCAGCCCGCTTCTCATACAGGAGCACACCGAGAGAATCACACCTGCAGTCTCTTCCTAAACTGTCTTCTTGGACCTGGACAGGGTGGAACAGAGGAGGGAGGACATCTCAGGTGGTCTTCACAGACCACTGCAGGCACCTGCCCACCGCTGACTGCTACTCGGTAGCATGGCACAGTGGCAGAGCAGCAGCCTGAGGACACATCACCTCGGTTCAAATCCTGGAGTGACCACTTGCTGGACAAGTGTCTCCGGGAAGGTTTTTTAACCTCTCAGTACCTCAGTGTCCTTTATAAACTGGAGATGAATCTATAAACTGGAGCTTGCTGTGGTGACACGAACCTATAGTCCTAGGTACTCAGGAGGCTGAGGACAGAGGATCGCTTTGAGCCCAGGAGTTTGAGGCTGCAGTGAGCCGTGACTGTACCGCTGCACACCAGCCTAGGCAACAGAGCAAGACCCTATCTCTAAAAATATAAATAAATCTAGAATTGGAAGGAGCGAGGGATATCAGAGAGGCATGGCAAAATTTTAGGGGTGATGGAAATGTTTGTCATTTTCGATGGTGGTGATGGGCTTGTGGGTGTATACATACATCAGAACAAAATGTGTGCAGTTTATTGTACCTCAGGACAGATGTAGAGAATTTTCACCCCCCTCATAGAGTGGTTTGCAGGCTCCCATGAGGTCCTCCGTGTGGAGGTGCTCAGCAGAACACCTTAGCAGGAAGCAAGTGTGTGGCTTCTTCCGTGCGGCCTTGGAGTTGACTGGTGGCCCCACACTGCTTCAGGCCCTGGGGAGACAGCAGTGAACCAACCTAATTCAGGCCCCTATCTTTGAAGAGCCCTGTTGAGAAGGACAACCAGATGTATAAAC
The DNA here is from genome assembly GCA_004027835.1 of Alouatta palliata. NCBI lineage: Eukaryota > Metazoa > Chordata > Mammalia > Primates > Atelidae > Alouatta > Alouatta palliata. The sequence continues at coordinate 132,546 of PVKV010000334.1, forward strand.
AGATAAATTAGAAGACAAGTGACAAGGGAGGTGGGGCAAGGGGAGGAGGAGACTACCCCTAAACACTGTATTTGAAATCTAATGTCTAACAACTCGGAGATAAAAACCCTGTTCCACCGGATAGCTGGGTCATCTTGACCTTGAACTTCTGTGTCCTTCTCTATAAATAGAACGGTAACAGCTACCATGAGTAGTGAGCCGGCTAACGTGGGAGGTAGTGTTTTTCCGCCTCTACCTGTAGCCTCTCTATACTCCTGTGAGATATGTTATTCCTATCTTACAGATGGGGAAATGGAAGCACAGAGAGGCCAAGAAACGTGTTCAAGGTCACACAGCCCATAAGTGGTAGGGCCAGGACTTGAATCTGAGCAGACCAGCTATAGAGCCCACATGCTGAAACCACCGTGCTGTGCTGTTTTCTGGTGGGTGATGCTGGTGACAACGATGACACTTGACTCAGGGCTTGCTTTGCTGCGCACTACATGCATTCATGTATGGGAACATGCTCTGCCAGCTAAAGAGTAAGTGCTGGACCCATGTGAACTCTGGCTTAGGTACAAGTTGGGGGAGAGGGAAGGCTGCTAGGAGCAGCAGCGTGGAACACCTACTGTGTGTAGCCCCTGTGTGAAGCACTGAGAAATGGAACGAGGAAGGAGACCCAGCCTTGGCACTCAGGGACTTCCAAGGCTCTGAGACAGACGCAAACCATGGCAATGCAGGTGCCGGTACGTGGGTTAGAAGTGGCAGCAGAGGGCATAGCAGAGGTGGCAGGGACTGTATGCCACCCAGGCCTGAGTGCTGTGCTAAAATCCCCTTTTTTGTACCCTCTCCTTGCAGGGGAGCAGTCTCTAAAGAACACCTCACCAGGGGCAGTGGCTCACACCTGTATTCCCAGCAATTGGGAGGCTGAGGCCAGAGAATCACTTGCGGCCATGAGTTCGAGACCAGCCAGAGCAACATAGCAAGACCCCATCTCTTTAAAAAAATTACCAAAAAAAAAAAAAGTTGAATGTGGCCCCAGCTACTCACGATGCTGAGGCAGGAGGGAGAATCCTTTGAGCCCAGGAGTTCAAGACTTCAGTGAGCCAAGATCGCACCACTACCCTCCAGCCTGGATGACAGAGGGTGAGACTCCATCTCTAAAAAAGTTGGATTTTTTTTTTTTTGAGACGAAGTCTTGCTGGAGTGCAGTGGTGCAATCTTGGCTCACTGCAAACTCTGCCTTCCAGGTTCAAACGATTCTCCTGCCTCAGCCTCCTGAGTAGCTGGGACTACAGGCATGCTCCACCACTCCCAGCTAATTTTTATATTTTTAGTAGAGACAGGGTTTCACCATGTTGGCCAGGCTGGTCTTGAACTCCCGATCTCAAGTGATCTGCCCCCACTCTCAGCCTCCCAAAGTGCTGGGATTACAGGTGTGAGCCAACATGCCCAGCCTAAAAATATTTTTTTAATAAATAAAGAACACCAACTCCTCTTCCTCCTGACAGGTTGGGCATAGCAGGTACCTCCTCCAGAAGGCCCACCAGTCTTGGCACTTGCCCCAGGCTCCCACAGCATGCACCCCTGGCCTCGTCATGGCCCGATCATCAGTCTAGCACTAGACTGAGCCCAAGGTGTTCCAGGGCCTCCCACCAGCTCGCAGCATACAGTGGCTGTTGAAGAAGGGCCTGCTTGCTGAAGGAATGAATAAATGATTAAGACCCTGCCTGTTTCTCTCTCTGAGTCCTGACCAGTTATTGCAGAGACGCCAGGCCCTTCCCAAAGGGTGGAAAGAGTTGGGGGCTTGTAGCATGAGCCTCCAAGCTTGGCAGCACAAGGCCCCTCAGGGGCTCTGCCTCCTGAGGTATCAGAACTGGAAAGGGTCTGCAGTTCTAGGAAGACCACCCTGAATGCACGTGGTCTCATCCAATCTCAGAATCTCAGCAGGGTTGGGCCTGAGGAGCACTTGAATGGGAGAACCGGGAAGGGTCCCGCCCATCTTCACATTGGGACCACTGAGGAATCAGTTTCTCCAGCAGAGCAAGGGATAGGGGGTCCCACACCCCCATAACTCTCCACCCTCCACTCCAAGACAGGTCTGAGCCAAAGAGAAAAAGCGTGGCCACAGCCCTGGGGGATGGGTTAGACTGTGTGCTCTGCGCTCTCCAAGCCCTCGTCCATGAAGAGCATCTTACGCCCTGCGCTGGGGTGAAGAAATAGCAAGGAAGGAGTTGTGTTCCATTCCAGGGGCAAACTCATGTCCTCAAGTCCAGAAGGCTGAGAGTGACAAGCACTGGGGGCCTGCCCTCCACCGAGAGGGGCCAGCCACACCTGGGCCAGGCAGCTCTGCCTCTCCGTACTTGATGGAGAGGAAGTGGGGCTGTAAGCTGGGGACCATCCAAGGCCGTGCCACAAATGGTCTGAGATGCCAGGCCCTACCCTACTCCGCATGGCCCTCACCAGCTCCCCCACGCCCCTTGCTGCCCCATCCCCTGCCTCCCTGTCTACAGGGCCTTTGACTGGCCACAGGCACTTCTTTCCCCTCTGCCTGCCTCACCCTCACAGTCACCCAGGTAGAAGCCATTGCCATCTTATATGCCCATTGCACAGATGAGGAAAGTGAGGCTGAGAGAGGGCAGGGGACTAGGCCTCCCATCAAAGATCACCTCGTTCAAAGCCTTGCTCTTTCATCTACTAGTTCTGTGACTTTTATTTTTTGTTTTTATTTTTATTTTTTGAGACAGAGCCTCGCTCTGTCACCAGGCTGGAGTGCAATGGCACAATCTTGGCTCACTGAAACCTCTGCCTCCCGGGTTCCAGAGATTCCCCTGCCTCAGCCTCCCAAATAGCTGGGATTACAGGCATCCGCCACCATGCCCAGCTAATTTTTGCATTTTTAGTAGAGACAGGGTTTCACCATGTTGGTCAGGATGGTCTCAATCTCCTGACCTTGTGATTCAACCGCCTCGGCCTCCCAAAGTGCTGAGATTACAGGCATGAGCCTCCTCACCTGGCCACAAATTTCTTAACCTTCCTGAGCCTCAGTTTCCTCATCTGTAGTATGTGGGTAACGGTAGTCCCTATGTCTCTGGGTTAAACGTGTTAATGCTCCTGCAGCGATAAAGTCTGGAGTGAGCACCCCACAACTGTTGGCCACCACAGTGATGGTTATTATTACTACCGGCTGTGCATGCACACACACGCACACGCACATGCACATGCACACTCACATGCAAATCCACCTCTGAGCTCCAGGGCCAGGGCTAGGAGAGGGGCCATAGGCCTTCACCTGGAGAAGGTGGAGGTTGTCCTTCCATAGGACCCCCACCACTTCTGTCAGACCTTCTCACCCTAAAGAGGCTCTGGCCACTGGGTGGTGAGTGCCAGGGAGGCAGGAGAGACCCGCGGGATGGCACGCAGATGGACCCCCTTAGCCAGCCTGGAGGAGCCCACCCTGCGGCCTTGGGCCTTGTCCTGTACACAAAGGCAAGGGAAGCGCAGTGTTTGTTTTCCTGGGGCTGAGCCGATGCATTTTTAGCTCCTCCGGGCTCCAGACGAGGAAGAGGATGTTTGGACGGGGCAGCTCGGACCTACCTACCTGCCTGGAAGCTGGCTAGAATTGGAGTGAAACCATCCTGGGGTGAGGGGAGCTGGGCCAGATGGGCTGGAAAATGACCCCAACAGGGGTCTGGACCACCCCCTACCTTGATGCTTGAAGGCTGGCCCTCCCCAGAGAAGGTCCATCCTGACAGCATCCTTTGCTGCCCGCCTCCTGGGCCTGGAGTGAGCCGGTCATCAGGACAGCCTCCCTTGCAGAGCATTTGGCCTGGGCCACGTATGCTGTTGAACTGACAGCCTGAGGAGGGGGGCAGGACAGTGATGGTCATTTGACCAGCAAGGAAAGGGAGGCTGGCTGAGCCCTGGCCCCCTCCTGGTGCTCTGATCTGTTCGTTGTCGGGAAGAGAGGAGACTAAGCCTCAGAGAAGCATGCCGGCTTTCCCAGCACCACCCAGCAAGGAAGCAGCAGTGTCAGGATTCGATCTGAGGCTGTGATGCCGAAGCTCGCACCTTTGCCACTTACCAGCCACACGATGCCTACCGGGGTGCCTGAATGGGAGCTGCCCAGCCTTCTTCATGTCATCATGCATATGCACAAAATTATACAGAATACATGGAGAGGCTACGCGGGGCTGGAGGCCGTGAGCCCCAGGATTCACAGGGGTGCCCGGGGTCCACCCCCACCCCAGAGACAGAAGCCATTTGCTTGTGGTGGGTCCATAGGTGGGAAACTATGGGATAGGTGTGGGTTAGCCAGCCCTTTCCAAATCAGGGCATCCTTTCCGTCACTTTCTCAGGGCTTGCCTGGGGAGTCTGGAACGGATAGAGGTGGGAGGGAGAGCGGGACAGGCAGTGAGCAGGCAGCTCCTCTTGGTGGGGATCCCAGCGTGCTAGAAGAGACTGCTTGTAACTGCGGGAAGCATGGTGGGCCCATGAAAAGAATGGGAAGCCAGACATGGGATAAAAGTCACAAACTTAGGCAGGAGCAGCGGCTCACACCTGTAGTCCCAGCACTTTGGGGGATCAACGCAGGCGGATCACTTGAGCTCAGGACATGGCAAACCCCATCTCTATCAAAAAATAATGATCATATCCAAATTAGCCTGTTGTGGTAGTGTGCACCTGTAGTCCCAGCTATTCGGGAGGCTGAGGCGGGAGGATCGCCTGAGCCAAGGAGGTCGAGGATGCAGTGAGCCATGATCACACCACTGCACTCCAGCCTGGGCGGCAGAGCAAGACCCAGCCTCAAAAATAAATAAATAAATAAATAAATAAAAGTCAACTGGGCGCAGTGGCTCACGCCTGTAAACCCAGCACTTTGGGAGGCCGAGGCAGGCAGCACCTGAGGTCAGGAGTTCACAACCAGCCTGACTAACATGCTGAAACCCCATCTCTACTAAAAATATAAAACTCAGCTGGGCATGGTGGCAGGTGCCTGTAATCCCAGCTACTCAGGAGGCTGAGGCAGGAGAATCACTTGAACCTGGGAGGCGCAGGTTGCAGTGAGCTGAGATTGTGCCATTGCACTCCAGCCTGGGCAACAGAGCGAGACTCTGTCTCAAAAAACAAAAACTAAAAAATAAAAGTCACAAACTTTCCACCAGTTTTCATAAGAGCAAACTCCGTGTAGCTGGGCAGCCAGCTGCACGGCCTTTAGGTGCAATAACTCACTTGAGCTGCACGACCTGCAGGCTTGAGAGGAGCTCTCACCACCCCCATTTCACAAATGGGGAAAGCAAGGTCCACCACAGTTCTGCCAAAGTCAGGGACGGCTGAGGGCAGAGCCGGGACTTGAACCCAGGCAGCTTGGTGCCAACGCCACTGCCCTGCACTTCTCTACCCATCTGCCAGGTGGGCAAAGAGGAAAACACAGCTGCCTAGTTCCCTGGGGCCTCATCCTCACTCACCCACAGATTCCCACGGGATATCTGTGCCTTCCTCTCACCATTGCCGTGAACTGAAAACTGCACTAAAAAAAGGTACGTTTTAAAAAGTGAAACACTGTGATTTATATGGTTCAAACTCATACATCAACGCACGGAACCACCCAACACAGGGACAGGAACATATATTATCCCCATTTTTCAGGCATGAAAACTGAGTCCTGGGCCTGGAGGGACAAAGTCCACAGCCTCGGTGTCCTCATCGGTAGAAGGGGTGTCCAGACACAATCTGATTGTGGGGAGTGTGTGCGGACGTGCCCCACACACCCCCGGAAGTTATCCTCAGGAAGAATTGGGCATTCCACCACCAGCTCACCTCTCTGGAGACCCCTGCCCTAAGGGGGCTTGTAGGCCAAAGCAGGCAGGCAGGAAGACAGACAGAAAGACCCAGACAGCTGTACAAATACCCTGGGGCCATGGTTATAAATCAATAAGCAAACAGCGGGCAGCCGTCAAGAGTGACTAAGAGTCTTCACAGGAACCACTGCAGCCACGGGCATAGTGCGTGCTCCCTGGGCACAGATGCGCTCCGGCCACGGGGCCCGTCCCTGCTGAAGCCACGGAGTTATCATTAATGGTCCCAGATGGGTGGGATGGCCCAGGGAAGATGGGCCTCCCTCTGCCCCTTCCCCCTTGGGGCACCATGGAACCACCCTGCTCTTTCTTGGATGACAACAGTGCTCACCTCACCCCCTCCCAGCTTTGGGACCCTGGGTTAGTCTGATTCTGGAACCTGCCACATGTGGTGACGGGGTTAATCTAGTGAATGAATGAAGGGACTTGGCACAAACGGAGCCGTCCATACATGGGAGCTGTTGTTACCTTTCCACCCACCTGGCTGTGGAGGAGACAAACCTCATTCAGTCACACACTTTGCCACAGAGGGAAGCAAGCGGCATGGGAGCGGTCATACCCCTCTTACAGATGAGTAAATTGAGGCTCAGAGGGGGAAAGTGATTTCTCTTGGTTAGAGGTGGAGCTGTGTTTGAACTTAAGTCACAGGACTCCTGGGAAAGTGCTCAGAGGGAGGGAAGAATGAATGAAGTCAGAAAAACATCCCCCCATCCCACCTACCGGTGTGAGTGAGATATTTTCCCATGTGGGATCTGGAGGGGTGTGCAGGGAGGGTGAGCGTGCCTATGTGACGTGGTGTGAAGGGTGACTGGGGGGCGCCTGCGGGCACACAGGCATTGTGGGTGTAAACCAACGTACGCAGGCCCGGGAGGAAGGGAGGACGCAAACACCCCCCTGGCAGCCAGCAGTGTCCCACATGGGAGACACCCAGAGCGCCAGCCCCAGCTGAGCAGGCCAGAGACCCCGAGTGCAGGCATCGGGGCTTCCCTTCCCTAAAGACCACCAGTGGGTGACGGGGGAGGATGCATCTCAGCCTCCACGCCTCATCTCCCTGTCCATCTCCCTCCCCAGCTCCTTCCTGTTTTGATGGAAGGAAAATTTTTCAGCTTTTTCCTTCTTTATTTTTCCAGACGGGTGACTCGCTCGGGAAAGGAATTCCCCCCTCCCCAGACCATCATAACACCTATAGATCCATGCCATCGAAGCAGGCCCATCCTGTTATGCTGGAATAGGCACAGTTATTTTGGGGTGCCTTACGGGGGTGGCGCCCCAGGGGAGGGGACGTGGGGGTGCTCAACTGCCTTCTTCCAGTCCACGTCCCCCTCCCAGGTTCCTCCCCACCCCCACCCCGTCCTCCCTGCCCGAGTTCTGGGAGGAGGGAAGGAAGCCTGCCAAGCCAGGGTATAAATAACCCAGGTGGTTACTCAGCTCCTGAGAACATGATAACATGAGTCATGACGCGAAATCAACAGGAGCAGTGAGCGCCCGGGCCCCACCTCTGCAGGGCAGTGGGCTGCAGTGAGCAACCCACCGACTGAGAGGGGCCCGGGACTGCAGCGGGCAGGGCCCAGGCAGACGGGTGAAGCTGCTGCCCTGTGCCTGGTCCCAGACAGGCCTCTTCCCAGTTCAGACCCTCGGTTTACTCATCTAGCACATGTCGGGGGACTGCCTTCCTTCCCCAGGTCCTCCTGCAGCTGGAGAGAGGAAAGGAGGGCGGGGGTGAGCTTTGAACATCCCCGGGGCCTCTCCCTGCACCTGGTACACAGTGGTGGACAGAGCCAGCCCCCTGGAACTCCCGGTCCCCTCTCCCCATTTCCAGAGCAGAGGGCCCAAGGGGTTCCCTGAGCCTCAATGGGACTTGTGAGAATGGAGGAAGGGGGCTTGAACAGGAGGATGGTCCTGAGCACAGGGACTGCAGAGCCTGCACCCACCAGGGTAGCCCTGAAACCAGGAGAATCCCCAGCCTCCTCTGGCGCCCGCTGCAATGTGGCCTGAGGCGTGGGCACAGAAACAGGACACCCTGGAAGACCTCCGGCCAAGCCAGTGTGATCAGCCCCACGCAGCTCAGCCGGGCTGCTGGCCCATCGCTGGTGCTCACAGGCCAGCAGGCAGAAGCCAGCGCCCCTGCCTCCTCGCTCATGTCCTCGACTCCAGGCTCACCTCCAGAGCATCACAAGCCTGGACCTCAGGTTGCCATGGCAATGGGTTCTGGAGTCTGTGCAGGCCAAGTCACCCTCTCCTGTCCACCTGCAGCTGCTAGGTCTGGTGAGGGGTAGTGGGGTGAGGTGTGGGGGCAGGACCTGTCCTGGTCGGAGGGCAAAGGGTGGGGGACACAGCTGATGCTGCTGACCTGGGCTGGGAGCTGGGGCATTATCTTCCAAGTGGCCTTCAACAACTTAGTCCTCCAGCAGAGCCTCAGAACCCTGCCCGGATAATGGCAGAGGAGGAGGAGGATAGCTGTCCTGGCTATTATGAGGGGTGCCCCTTGGAGGGCGTGGTATCAGGACAGCCAAGACCCCTCCTCCGTGAGGCACCCCCTTTCCACCTTTAGCCTTATCGGAAGGGCAGCACTCCCAGAGCTGGTACCCCACCCAATCTGCCCTGACCCTTGGCCCAGCTTTCTCTCCAGATGGGGGGTTCACCACACCCACCGCCCCCAACCCCTGCATGCCCAGACAGCTTGGCACGGCTCGGACCCATTCAACGGGCAGCCTGCCCTCTTGCCCCTCACAAACAATGGGGACTCCAGGAATATTGTCCTGCCTGGGCTGAATCAAACGCTCTAAATTTAGTCCCTCTGATGCGTCCTCCGTTTCCTGCCCCTACTGCCCTCCTTTCAAGGCGATGAGGTCACCCCGGAACTGCCTGCCCCAGCGGCCAGACCCAGGGGGTTTCCAGGCCCAGGACTGCTCTCCTGCTTTTGGGGAACTGGGTTTCATGGGGATCAGGGGACACGGCCTTCCCTTCTTCCCACCCTGCCCTGCCTTACCAGGCCCCTGGGCTGCTGAGCACCATAGCCAGGACCTGAGGCACCGTCCCAGAGCTGAGGACCCAGGAACATCGCCACCAGCCTGGGGTGGGGGAGATCATGGAGGGAGGGGACAGTGACCCCCAGGGAGGAAGCTCAAGCTGAAGAACCGGGAACTCTGGCTTGTTCAGAGAAACACACAGTCTCAGAGTCACTCATTCAAGGAGACAGAGAGCCTGCTGAGCACCGGGCCGGCCCCGGGGAAAAAGCAACGGACCAGAGACACATCCCTGCCCGCTCAGAATTGACAGTCACGAGGCGAGAAGGACAGTCGGAACATAAACAGTAAATGAACAAGAAGATCTCAGTCGTGAGAAAATATTATAAAGGAAATAAATCAGAGAAATGTGATGGCAAACCCTGGGTGGGTGGACGGCACAGGTTTAAGAAACGGGTCAGGGAAGGCCTCGCTGACATTTGAGCTGAGCCTTGGATGACCAGAAAGAACTATTCAAAGATCTGGGTGGGGCCAGAGGAGGGGTGAGTGGCCCCTGGAGAGAAGCAGCTTGTTCAGGAGGAGCCGGTGTGCTGGAGTGAGGGGACAGGGCAGGCACAGGGGCAGGGGGACCAAGCCAGCGGCACTCTCTCCTCCAGGGTGCTGAGCAGGGGAGCCCCCTGACTCAGTTTCACAAGGATCTGTTGCTGCTGTGTAGCGATGGGACTGGGGAGGCCAAGGAGGAGGCTAAAATCACAACATCTTGGAACAATCAAAACCAAGTGTCCTGAGTCTTTTGCTAGAAGGCACCTTCAAGATTTGCCTGTTTGAGCCCTTTCATGAGTCTCTGAGGCCCAGAGAGGGTATGTGTGTTACCCAAGGTCACACAGTGAGTCAGAGGTCTGCCTGGAAAGCCTTCAATAGGAGGGAGTGAGGGCTACCTGGCCTCCTAAGAGGAATGTGTCTTTTTAGGAACACCACGTCTGAGACGCTGTCCTCGGCCTAGCTCCCCCAAATCTGGAGGCTGTGCTGTCACCCCATCCATCACCTGCTTCTGTTGGGGTGGGAGTGAAGCAGCCGACAGATGCCTAGTTCCTGGGAGGTGGTGGGGTGGTCTGCCCTGTCCCCTCCCTGGTTCCTCCCATGTCTCACGGACAGGTGTGCCCGCTCTGGTCTCACCCACAAATCTCCCCAGCCGAAACCCTCTCACCACACTCCTGCCCTGAGCATCTCCCAGACACCCCTGCTCTCCTGCTCTGCCAAGAATCCGGGGTTGGCAGGGAGTTGGGGGGGCTCTGGAATGTCGCTTTCCGGTGCCAGCACCAGCGTGCCAGCCTCAGCAGAGGCCCTGGGGGCGGACAGGGGATCACTGGATCTTGTCTGGAAGGGGAGGCTGGCAGCCGTGTGCCAGGGTGCTGCCTGCTGAGTTGGATGGGGGACGTCCCGGTGTCAGAGCTGCCCAGCTCCCTGGCTCCTGGCCTGCTCTCTCTACCAACCGTCTGTCCTGTGTCCAAGCAGCAGTGCCCCCAGCCCATCCTTTGGCGCCTGTTGGTTCACACATGAACCCTGCAGAGGGTGGGTAGTGTTCTGTGTTGGGGATTCTTATTAGCCCTTCAGACACTGAGTGTGAGGAAAGTCTCTGGAGGTTCAAATCCCATCTCAACAATGAGTGGCTCTCTGGGCCTCAGTCTGCTGCAAAACAGAGACAGTGCCCCTGTGTGAGGGCTCGGTATGGGAATCCCTTTCTCCCCCAGCACGCTGCGTGGTATCCCCAAGCCCCAGCCACTCGGGAAGCAGAAAGCTTCTTTGCTCTGCCCGCCAGAGGGAGGCCTGGAAGGGGAGCCCAGGTGAGGTGGAACGTCGGGGAGACGAGGGGTGGTGGGGTATGTCTTAGGCTCTGACTCAGGAGCCAGGCAGACCGCTGCTTGACCAATGGCTCCTCTGCTGGCCAGCTGTGTGGCCTTGGGCAAGTTACTCAACCTCTCTGAGCCTTGGTTTCCTCATTTGTCTAATAGTAATAACAGCCGTGCCTACCCCACTGGGGTAATGGGGACATCGTTACTGTTATCTGCTGGTAGGTGAAAGAAGGCGTGGGGGGAGCACGTGTACCCCACCAGCCCCAGATTGTTGGAAACTTCTGATGGGGGAGGGGCAGCTTGAGCAGCTGGAGGAGAAGAAGGCCCCAGACCCAGACTCACCCGATCACACCCATCCTGGCAGCAGAAGCCAGGGTGCCAGGACCCTCCGAGGACCCCCACGCTCCCAGCCGTGCTGGAGGTGGAGCTGGGTGGAATCTCCCTCTCCAGCCAGAGCTGCACCCTCCCCTCTGCCAGCAGGGCCAGGCCAAGAAGCCTTTATTTTCAGACCCTCAAACAATGCCTGGCCAGGCACAGCCTCTCCGCAGAGCAGAGGATGGAGAGCCGGGAGGTGAGGGGGCCCCACTGCCTGGACCAGCATTCCTTTCCCCAGACAGGTGCCTAGGGCTCTGCCCTCCATCTGACAGAGGCAGGGAGCCTGCTCAGGTTCCCCTCACTCCCAGCCTCAGCCCTTCTCTCCCTCAGAGGGTCCAAATTCTAGAATCCCCCATAGTCCCTGTCCCCTGGCTGGGACAGACTCCATCAGACATAGATGACACACACCTGCTGTGCTCAGGCACCCAGGGGCCAGTCTCAAGAGTGGCTGGTGGGGCCCCTCAGAGGGGCTGGCTCAGACCCCCTCCATCCCTTGCAGCCCCTCCAAGACCAGGCTGGACATCCCGCCTCCCTGGAAGGCCTCGCCCACCCAGCGTGGGCTGCACCATCCCCTCTCCAGACTCCGCTTGCTCCCGGCTCTCCAGAACATTCCTGAGTCTGTGCAGCAGGAGGACAGTGCACCTGGAGGTCCCTGAGGAAGTGGGTCTTGCCCTGGCTCTGCCATCAACCCCTGAGCAATCCCTTTGTCCCTTGGTCTCTGCTTCTGAACAGCGGGGATGATTAACCCCCTACTCCCATCACAGGGTGGGAGGGGGCTTTGCCAGCAGTGAGGTGCTGTGCACCTGTGGGGCACAGGCTTCCGATGGGGCGGGACAGGGAACACTGGAAATGGGGAGCCTCAAACACAGGAGCCCGGAGCCAGAAAGCCTGACTTCTCCTCCCATCTCTGCCACTATCCATCTCAGACTTCGAGCAAGACAGCAAACCCTCAGTGGCTCTGTTTCCTCATCTGTAGAATGGGCTAAGATAGTACCTGCCTCACAGGACTGTCAGGAAGATTGAGATGAAATATGCAAAAGCCTGGGCAGCGAAGCAAGACCCCATCTTCACAAATCAAAAACTCACCTGGGTGTGGTGGTGCGCCTTTTGTTTTCTTTTTTGCTTTTTTTTTGAGACCGAGTCTCACTCTATTGCCCAAGCTGGAGTGCAGTGGCGCAGTCTCAGCTCACTGCAACCTCCACCTCCCGGGATCAAGAGATTCTCCTGCCACAGCCTCTCGAGTAGCTGGAACTACAGGCAGGCACCACCACACCCAGCTAACTTTTGTATTTTTAGTAGAGACGGGGTTTCACCCTCTTGACCAAGAAGGTCTCCATCTCTTGACCTCATGATCCACCCACCTTGGCCTCCTCGCTGAGGTGCACTTTTAATCCCAGCTACTTGGAAGCTGAGGTGGGAGGATCCCTTGAGCCCCGGCTTTCAAGGCTTCAGTGAGCTATGATTGCACCACTGCACTCCAGCCTGGGTAACAGAGCAAGACCCTGTCTAAAAAAAAAAATAAAAATAAAAAATGAAATACATACAGTAAGTGCTCAATAAACATCAGCTCTTACCATGTGCACAAGTATTCGTGTGTGTGCACCAGCATGTGTGTGTCTGTGCCCAGAGGCGGTGCTCCCAGGGCGTGGAGCTCATTGGATATGCATGGAAGGGATGGATCAGGCACCAGCTCAGCGGCGTGGATTTGCTCGTGGGCCGGCCCAGGTGTTGGTGTGTGTGAGCACCAGTGTCAGAGTGAGGCCTGTGTGCCAGGACTCATAATATACATACCACTGACCTTGGGTGAGCGCCCAGGAGATGCACACAGGACCTGAGGCAGCTTGTCCCCTCACCCCTGCCATTGAGGGGGGAGCAGGAATATGTGTATTTTGTTGTTGCTTTTTTTGTTCGTTTGTTTGGTGTTTTTTTTTTGTTGTTGTTTTGTTTTTGAGATGGAGTCTTGCTCTGTCGCCAAGGCCGGAGTGCAGTGGTTCGATCTCAGCTCACTGCAACCTCCGCCTCCCAGGTTCAAGCAATTCTCCTGCCTCAGCCTCCTGAGCAGCTGGGATTACAGGCATGCACCACCATGCCTGGCTAATTTTTGTATTTTTAGTAGAGACAGGGTTTCAGCATGTTGGCCAGGCTGGTCTCGAACTCCTGACCCCAGATGATCCACCCACCTCGGGCTCCCAAAGTGCTGGGATCACAGGCTTGAGCCACTGCACCCGGCAGGAGCATGTCCTTGTGTCTCCTCCTTGATGGCATCTCCTGCTGGATGGCGGGCACAGGTCACCAGTGCCCTTCTCTCCCAGAGCCTGGCTCACCCCGGACCACTGAGGGACCTGGTCTCAAAGGGAGACTTCAGGATGGGTGAGTGTGCATGGAGAGGCTCCAGGTGGCCAAAGGCCTCAGGGCTTGGTCTCTCCTGCCTCCTTGCCTGCTCTAATTGTCCCCTTGGCGTCCTCAGCATCCCTGCTGTAATGTCCCATGTCATTACATTCTTGGCTGACTCCCCGGCCTGTGAAAACAGAGGTTCTATCTGTTTTGTGTACATTGCACCCCGGAGCCTGGAACGAGGCCAGGCACACAGGAGACATTTCACAGGCCCTGGAATGAATGAGGAGCCTGGGACGGGTTTGTTGCTGTCAGCTTTTCAAGGTGTGATTTCCACACAATACAACTCACCGATTGTCCAAACTCTGGGACACAGTTGAGTAGCCACCACCTCAGTCAGATGGGAACCTTTAGAGCACTTGATCACCATTCCAGGTCCCCTCTGCCCCTTCCCAGCCAGGCCCTTCCCTTCCCCACTGCCCTAGGCACCACTGACCTGCCTTCCAGCACTACAATTCTGCCTTTTTTTGTTGTTGTTGTTTTTGAGACGGAGTCTCGCTCTGTTGCCGAGGCTGGAGTGCAGTGGCACGATCTCGGCTCACTGTAACCTCCACCTCCCGGGTTCAAGCGATTCTCCCACTTCAGCCTCCTGAGTAGCTGGGATTACAGGGGCATGCCACTGTAGTTAGCTGGGTCCCAGAGCAGAAGACCCAGCTAATTTTTGTATTTTTAGTAGAGTCTGGATTTCATCATGTTGGTCAGGCTGGTCTCAGACTCCTGGCCTCAAGTGATCCGCCTCCCACGTTGGCCTCCCAAAGTGCTGGGATTACAGGCATGAGCCACTGAACCTGGCCTGAATTCTGCCTTTTCTAGAATTTCATGTAAACAGGACAGTGTTGCACTCACCCCTGCATCTGCAGAGGCCGCGCTGGCTGCCAACTGGGCCTCCAATTAGGCACTGGCGGGGAGGGCCAAGGAGGATCGAGGGACCTTCAGGGTGAGGTCACAGGGGACAGGGGACAGGTGACTGTGGTGAGCCTGGCCCAGGAAGGGAAAGGAGGGGCCACATCAAAAATGATCCAGGAGGAGCCCTCAGGCCCAGGTGAGGATGAAGGAATCTGCCTGCCAGGGTTGCTGTCCAGAGCCTAAGGCATGCCTCCCAGAGCAGAGGACTGGAGAAGCTTCTGGTGTGGGCAAGAGAGAGATGTGCACACACCCACACACACACAGGCACACACAAGCACTCATGGAGCAAGCAGTCCAGACCCAGGCAGATGGTGCAGAGTCAATGGCACCACAAGACACAGCCACTCCATGCTGGTTTGTTTTCACCTTCCCTGTGGAGGACCTTCTCCAGGCTGCACAGAGTGGAGCAGGCGTGGATGGCAGGAAGTGGGGAAGGGAAATTTTTCACAAGAATCATTGGATCATTTCTCAGTTTCTGTGGGCCAGGAATTTGGGAAGGGCTTAGCTGGGTGGGCTGGCATGGGGTCTCCACGCAGTTGCAGTTGTAGTCACAGTTGGTAGCTAGAGCAGGTGCAGTGGGCGCTGGCCAGGCCTCTCTCTACTCCCCTTATACTCTGGGGGCCACTCTATTGTGTCTCTCTGTGTGGGCTGGTTGAGCTTCCTCACAGCATGGCAGCTCCCGGCTGAGCCTAACTGAGCTCATCCCTACTAGAGGCATGGCCCATATGGAATCCCAACCTGAAATGCAGCTGGTCTCTGCTACCTTTTATAAATGAGGAAACAGAGGCATCAGGGGCTGAGCAGCTTGCCCATGGACACACAGTGACAGGATAAAAATTCAGCTTTGTCAATCTCTGGCAGGCTGCATTTTCCAGGAGTGACCACAACAATGCCTCACATTCCACTGGTCCTCTTGCAATGCCACGTTTATGTTCCTCCTGTGGAGTGGTGGGGTCTGCATTCCCTCTCCTTGAATATGGATAAACTAGAATCCACAGAAGCAAAGCTATGTGGCCTCTGAAGCTGGATCATCAAAAGCAATGTTGTTTCTGCTTGGTTTTCCTGGGACGCTTGCCTCAGGAGCCATGAGTGGCCATGCTGTGAGGAAGCTCAACCAGCCTACACAGAGAGACCCAACAGAGGGGCCCAGAGAGTATAAGGGGATGGAAGAGAGGCCTGTCCAGTGCCCACTGCACCCAGTCCAGACAGCAACTACAACCTCAACTGTATGGAGACCCCAAGCCAGCCCACCCAGCTAAGCCCTTCCCAAATTCCTGACCCACAGAAACTGTAGAAATGATCCAATGATTCTTGTTGTCATTTGGGGTTGGTTTGTTATGCAGCAGTAGCTAGTTAGCTCATGACCCATGGCAAATCCTGTTGGACTGAAGTTTAGAATAACCCAGAAGCCAACCTGCCTCACATCTCCACCCACCATTCAAATCCAGGCTACCGTCATCCCTGCCTGGATGGCTGTGGTGGCCTCCTGACTTCTGCCCTGACCCTGTAGTCTGTCCCCTGCAAAGCAGCCTAAGTGAGTCTTCGGGGCAGAGACGACCCTGCCCACAGCCCTCCAGTGGCTCCCATGGCACTTAAGTCCTGACGGTGACCCACAGAACCAAGACCTGTCCCACAACCTCGCTGACCTCAGTTTGCCCCACTCGCCCTGCTTCTCTCTGTTGTAGTGCCTTGGGGTTCTTGGCTGTGTCCCCAAACTCACCAAGCACTTCCCTTCCTCAGAGCCATTGCCAGCGCTGTTCCCTCTACCTAGTTCTTTTTCCTGGGTGTCTGGCTGGCTATATCTCCCAGCCCTTCAGTTCACAGCTAAAGTATCACCTCCCTGGGAAGGCCTCACCATCTCTGCTTTCCCTCCACCAAACTCCCCGGCCTCCTCTGCTTGATTTCTCTCAGTTGAATGCCCCACCTCCTCATGGTGGTGATAAGTTGGATCTCAATTGTCTGTTGTCTACCTCCTTCCATCATTATATGAGCCCTTGCCAACAGGGACTTTGCTTTTACTGCTTTACCCTCAGTGCCTAGAGCAGAGCCTGTGCAGAGTAGACCTGCAAATATCTGTTGAATGGATGAAGCACGCCAGAACCTTTCCGCCCAGTTGAATCCCTTGTTTAGTCTGCTTTCTGTCGCTTATAACAGAATACTTGAAACTGGATACTTTATAAAGAAAAGGAATTGCCAGGCGCGGTGGCTCACACCTGTACTCCCAGCACTTAGGGAGGCCAAGGTGGGAGGATCACAAGATCAGGAGTTCGAGACCACCCTGGCCAATATGGTGAAATCCCATCTCTACTTAAAATACAAAAATTAGCCAGGCGTGGTGGTATGCACCTGTAGTCCCAGCTACTCGGGAGGCTGAGGCAGGAGAATCCCTTGAACCTGGGAAGCAGAGGTTGCAGTGAGCCGAGTTTGCACCATTGCACTCCAGCCTGGGTGACAGAGCAAGATTCTGTCAAAAAAAAAAAAAAAAAAAAGGAATTTATTTTCTACAGCTGTGAAGGCTGAGAGGTCCAAGGTTGACGGACCACAACTGGTGAGGGACTTCTTGCTGGTGGCGACTCTCTGCAGGGTCCCAAGATGGCACAGGGCATTCCATGGTGAGGGAGCTGAGCAGGTTAACATGCTCACG
The DNA here is from genome assembly GCA_004027835.1 of Alouatta palliata. Classification (NCBI taxonomy): domain Eukaryota; kingdom Metazoa; phylum Chordata; class Mammalia; order Primates; family Atelidae; genus Alouatta; species Alouatta palliata. The sequence goes on from PVKV010000334.1 coordinate 149,521, forward strand.
CCTCCCTTCCTCTTCTTTTTTTTTTTTTTTTGAGAGGGAGTCTCACCCTGTTGCCCAGGCTGGAGTGCAGTGATGCAATCTCCGCTCACTACAACCTCTGCCTCTCGGGTTCAAGCAATTCTCCTGCCTCAGCCTCCCGAGTAGCTAAGATTACAGGTGCCCGCCACCACACCTGGCCAATTTTTTGTATTTTTAGTAGAGATGGGGTTTCACTATGTTGGCCAGGCTGCTCTTGAACTTCTGACCCTGAGATCTGCCCGCCTCGGCCTCCCAAAGCACTGGGATTACAGGCGTGAGCCACCACGCCCAGCCTCTTCCTCTTCTTACAGAAGAGTTCCTCTCCCATGATAACCCATTAACCCATTAGCCCACTAATGGATTAATCTATTCATGAGCACAGAGCCCTCCTCACCCAATCATCTCTTAAAGGGCCCACCTCTCAATATTGCCACATCGGGGATTAAGTTTCAACGTGAGTTTTGGACGGAACAAACATGCAAACCATAGCACCCAATGGGTGAGAGAATAAGAGAAGAGACATCAATCCTCTCAAGATGGGTTGCCCTCCAGCCTGTTTAAGGTACATCCCAGGCTTCCGATGCAGAAATTGAGGCTTGGAGAGGGTCAATCGTTTGTCAAAGCCTAATCAGTCACTCACAGATTTTACAAATATCGATTGAGTTAATGCTATATATAGCACCCAAATCTCCTGGAGTCTGAACCCACACCTCCTGGGTTCAAATCCCGGGGCCGCCACTTGCAAGCCAAAAGGGCAACTTACTTAAATCTCTCTGTGCCTCAGTTTCCTCACATCTACCTTGGGGCTACCCCCCACCCCAGAGGCAGGGGCAGATTTGTCCTTCGGCTCCTGAATCCTAAGCCCCGGCACCCCTCACAAGCACGGCCCCTCCCAAGGCACCCTGCCTCTCATACCCATAATCATGTGTTTTCCTGGAAGATCTTGAAACTGACTCAGCTTCAGGCTCCTAGTCCCCTGCCCAGAGGGTTGTTTTGAGAATTAAATGAGTTACCGTCCACAGTAGGGTGCCTGGCACATAGCGAGTGTTCAGTGCTATGTTGTTGAGGCCCCACTGTGTGCTGGACTCGGTGCTTGGAGCCAGGAGTCTGTGGTGAAGACAGATCAAGGCTGCTCTCGTGGAGCTCATGTTCCGAGAGGGGAAGGGAAAATGAACAAATGAGCAAATTGGCAAGATGACAGCAGGCAGCTATTGGGCCCTGATGACCCATAAAACAGTGTCCGGGAGGGCAAGAAGTGCGTGGGGAGAGGTAGTGCCCAGAGGGCCGTGGAGCCCGCTCTGAGGAGGCAAGTGGCTGAAAGGACAGAGCTGTTTCAGGCAGGAGGGACAGCAGGTGCAAAGGCCCTGTGGTGGGGACGAGCTTGTCACATTGGGGAAGCGAGTGAGGAGGCGCTGCAAGAGCTGTGGTCAGAGAACCCGGATGCTGGGTCCGCTTCCTTCTCCCCTCCTCGCCTCTCAGCGACCAGCTGGGGTGCTGCTCTACCCCCACCCTGCACCCCCTTGTGACCTCAGACCCTGTGCCCAGCCCCAACTTCCCTTTCCAGCTGTGACCCAGAAGTGGGGGGCACATCCTTTCCTAGACCACATCTCCTGCCCCAGGGAGGCTCTGAAACTTCCAGAGCCTCAGCAGACTCTGCAGCTGTCCCCACTCTCTGACCCACCCTCTGACCCCCAGCAGCGTCAGACCCTCGAAACCTCCCCTCCTTCGTGTTCCCCAACCCTCCCAAAAACTGTGGGGGTTCCCGAAATGCACCAGACATTCCCCAGGCCTGGAACGCCCTATCTGCCCCCCACCATCTGACCATATCTCAACGTCACCTCCTGCTGAAAGTCCCTGGGTTAGAAGCAGAAAATTAGTCTTGCACGTCTTTGAACCCCAGGGCCTGGCACAGGGCTTGGCACCAAGAAGGATCTTAGTGGATAGATGGGTGGATAAATGAGTGAGCAGGGAAGCTATTCAGGTCCAGTCGACGCATCCTCTACTGGCCTGCTTCCCTGGCCCCATGCTGGGCACAGAACCCAAGACAACTCAGGCCAGGCATGGTGACTCACGCCTGTAATCCTAGCACTTTGGGAGGCTGAGGCAAGCGAATCATGAGGTCAGGAGTTCGAGACCAGCCTAGCCAATGTAGTGAAACCCCATCTCTACTAAAAATGCAAAATAAATTTGCCGGGCATAGTGGCAGGTGCCTGTAATCCCAGCTACCGGAGGCTGAGGTGGAGGAATCGCTTGAACCTGGGAGGTGGAGGTTTCAGTGAGCAGATACAGCACCACTGCACTCCAGGCCTGGTGACAGTGAGACTCCATCTCAAAAGAAAAAAGAAGAAGAAGAAGCCAGAACAGCTCAAGTTCCAGACCAGCTTAACGTGGTGAAACCCTGTCTCTACTAAAAGTACAAATGGGTTGTCTCACGTTCATGGGCAGACAGATGGGCTGTCTCACATTCACAGGCAAAGAACCCATTCCCAAATCCAGGGGCCTGGAGTGGGTCTGGGCTCTGCACTAATCTTCAACGCCTCCGCAGGCTTCTCCTCACCTGCCAGCACAGCGGGTGGAAGAGTCTAAGCGCGAGCCACAGTGTGGGCCTGATGCAGAATCCTTTAATCCTGCCCTGCTCCTGTCTGTCCTGCCGCTTTGCCAGCTATGCAACCTTGGGTGAATTTCTTAACTTCTCTGAGCCTTTCCCCATCAGTAAATGCTGAAGAGAATCAGTGCCTGTCTCACAGAATCGTTCTGAAGATTCATGGTGCCGGTTCTGTAGAAAGCTGGGCCTGTAGAAAGACAGACTACGCGTGCACCATGATGAGGCCTTGATCTCCGTGTACAAGGACGCGATGTGTTCTTCGCACACATCTACTGCGTGTCTCAGAGTGGGAGCCTGGGAGGGCCCGCGACTGAGGTTCTGAGGTTCCTTGTGGCCCCAAAGACAAGGGCGGCCGGAAACCCCCCGGGCTCCATCCCAGCTCCCTGCTCGCCCAGGCTGGGAGTGTGTGTGCATAGCACATGGACGGGCGCGCAGTCCATCTCAGGCACTCTCTTCCTGGACACACCACCTGTCCTGAGGCAGCCACCATCCTCCCGACCACTGAGCCCTCCAAGCAGTGGAATGTGATTGAGGAGGTCCCAGGAAACAGGGCGATCCCATCATGCTGAACTGAGTTTCCACAGACCCCCCACACACAGACCCTTACATACACACATACTTCCCTAGGGAAGGGTGGCTGGAAATGAGGTCACAGGACACACGTGAAGGTTCTGGGGACGACCGCCTATAAGGGGCTCACTCTCAGACTCCTGTGTTCCTGCCCCTCAGGGCTTGAGGGAGAAGGCCTCATTTAAACAGAGAGAGTTGGCTGGGCGCGGTGGCTCACCCCTGTAATCCCAGCACTTTGGGAGGCTAAGGCCAGTGGATCACCTTAGGTCAGTAGTTCGAGACCAGCCTGACCAACTTGGAGAAACCCTGTCTCTACTAAAAATACAAAAAATTAGCTGGGACATGCCTGTAATTCCAGCTACTTGGGAGGCTGAGGCAGGAGAATCACTTGAACCTGGGAAGCAGAGGTTGCAATAAGCCAAGATTGCACTCCAGCCTGGATGACGAGAGCAAAACTCCGTATCAAAAAAAACAAAACAAAAAAAAAAACAGAGAGTTTAGTCATCTTAGTGATCTCTGTGTCCAGAGCCCATTGCACAGGGGAAGCCGAGGCCCAGGAAGGCTGAGTGACTCATCTAAGATCACACAGCAATGTGGGAAGAGCCAGACCTAGAACCCAGCACTCTGACTTCCTGGCCGTGCCCCTTCCCCACTGAGTGATTCTTGTCTAGAAATCACCCGTGATTTCTTTCCAAAATGAGTCAGGAACATCTGTACCTCCGGGACCAAAAATACGCCCAGGGACACCCTAGTAAGAACGCTGACATCTTTCCGGGGTGTCTGAAAACAGAACTGGCCTTCCCAAGAACCAGCAATACTGTTTTCAGCACGTTCCCTTCCTGTTCTTGCTACACATTCTGTCAAATAGGTGACCAGAGCCCGGGTGCTGTGGCTCACGCCAGTAATCCCAGTGCTCTGGGAGGCTGTGGGCGGATCACTTGAGGCCAGGAGTTCAAGACCAGCTTGGGCAACGTGGTGAAACACTCTCTACTAAAAATACAAAAAAAATTAGCTGGGCATGGTGGCACAAACCTGTAGTCCCAGCTACTCAGGAGACTGAGGTGGGAGGATCACCTGAGCCTGGGAAGTCAAGGCTGCAGTGAGCCATAGTGGCACGTCACTGTACACTAGTCTGAGCAACAGGAATGAGACCCTGTCTCAAAAACAAACAAACAAACAAACAAACAAAAATGTAGGCCCGGTGTGGTAGCTCACGCCTGTAATCCTAGCGCTTTGGGAGGCCAAGGCAGGTGGATCACCTGAGGTCAGGAGTTCGAGACCAGCTTAACATGGTGAAGCCCCGTCTCTACTGAAAATACAAAATTAGCCGGGTGTGGTGGCTCACACTTGCAATCCTAGCTACTTGGGAGGCAAAGGCAGGAGAATCGCTTGAACTGGGGATGCGGAGGCTGCAGTGAGCTGAGATCACGCCATTGCACTCCAGTCTGGGCAACAAGAGTAAAACTCCGTCTCAAAAAACGAAAAGCAGATGACCAAGTCCCATTTAACAGGACACGCCCCTGAGGCCTAAAGGGATGTGCCCCGGATCACAGAGGCAGCCCCTGACACCTGGGTGCCACCTCCAAGCCCAGAACTTTCCCTCACACCAACTCCCTTTCAGAGACTTGAACACCTGGACAGAGCTCAGCCATCCCCACCTCCACCCTGAATTCCTTTGATTTTTTTTTTCATTTTTAATGGCTTTACCATAAAAGCAACAATACATATTCATTTATGAAAATCTAAAAATTGCAGAAAAGTCAAAATAAGGAAGAAAAATCACCACCCACAGCCCCACCACCCAGAGACAATCATTGTTAAGGTTTGATGTATTTCCTTCCATAGTTTTTTGTTTGAGGACTTTAAAAAAAAATGGGGCTGAGATCATACTGTATATTAAAAGAAAAAAAATGGTGGTATCCTGCCTTTTTGACCTGCCGTTATCTCATGGGCACTGTTCAGGCTCTTTCACTCTCTGTAATCTCATTTCTTTTTCCCCTTCTCTGTACCTCATTTTTATTGGCTTCGTCCTATTTTGTCCAGTGGAGGTTCCATGGTTTATTTTGCCATTCCCTCATTGTTGGACACCTCAGTTATTTCCAGTTTTTCGAAGCTATAAATAATAGATTTCGATTGATATCTTTGTACAGAGAGCTTTCCTTTTTCCATATTTAGGGGTTGCTCCTTGGCTGGAATGGAATTCCTGGGTCAGCAAGCCATGTGTGATATGCTTCTGACTCAACCCGGTTGCTTTTCCAAGGACCTGAGCCACGCCCAGTGTACGGAGCCTCAGAGAAGCCCCAGGAGGTGACATAAACTGCCCATGGCCACTCAGCAGGTCAGCAGTGCCCACGCTCTGTCCTCTGTCCGTCGCCTACTTCCATCATCATGCTTTCCTCTAACCATTCATTCATTCATTCATTCGATTCAACAGAGAAGGTGAACCCACTGTGTGCCAGGCGCAGGTCTGGGCGCCAGAGATCCCGCAGTGAACAGAAAGACAAAGCCGGTGCCCTGCAGGAACAGCCCGGATCCTGAGTCCAGGCTTTTGACCACACCTGGCTGCGTATCCAGTGGGAAAACTGTCAGGTACTGGGAGACCCTTGCAGGGGTACAGACTGCCCCATCGCAGCCAGGGGCAGCTCAGAGGGTCCCCAGGACAGCAGAGGTCTAAGACACAGCACTGCGAACATGGGTCTGGGAGTCAGAGCTCAACAGTGAGGTTGGAGGTTTCCTATTTAAGGAGAGGCTCCCCTTGCCCAGAACACCCTCTGTTCCTGCCTTTACCTGCTTAATGCTTACTCTTGCTCAGCTAAGATGCCACCTCCTCCAGGGAGCACCTGCCCTGACTTCAGGGAGGGTTTACAGTTGGCTTCAGAGCCCTGGTCCAGCCCAGAGGGAGGTGGGGGCCTGAGACTACAGCACCAGTGACTCGCACATTCTCAAGTTCCCACTGCCCCCCACGGGAGACCCCTGGTTTGCACTCCAAACCCCAGCCACCTCCCACCCCTCAGCTCTGCGTGGATTAGGAGAGAATGGAGGAAACAGCAATGACGGCAGGACAGTAGGATGGCTGGTGGTCTAGGGTGGCCCAGAAAACCCCAGCTTCACCCCACACTGGCTCCATGACCTCTGGCATTCCTTAACCACTCTGTGCCTCGGTTTCCTCACCTCTAAAACAGACTGTAGTGAAGTTTATTCCCCTGGTCACTGTCAGCCTTCACGGGAACGGGCCTGGGTGGACACCTCAGTAAGTGGTCATCTTATTACTAATGAACAGGGGAGGACCCACGCCCAGGGCCATTGGCTTACAGAATGCTGGGAGCCTAGAGACCCCAGCCCCACCGTCCCATTTTATAGCTGAAGAAACTGCCCAGTGAGGGAGGAGGCCATGCCTTCAGCACGAGCCCCTGACCCTAACTCCAGTTGCTGCCACCAGCAGCCCTTGGCACTGATCCACCCTCTCTAATGGTTTCTGATAAGGAGGTTACCCAGAGCCGGGTGCACTGGCTCATTCCTGTAACCCCAGCACTTTGGGAGGCTGAGTGGAGCCAGATCACTTGAGGCCAGGAGTTCGTGACCAGCTTGCCCAACATGGTGAGACCCCTCCCCATGTCTCTACTAAAAATACAAAAATTAGCCAGTCATGGTAGCAGGCACCTGTAATCCCAGCTACTCTGCAGGCTGAGGCAGGAGAATCGCTTTAACCCAGGAGGTGAGGTTTAAGTGAGCTGAGATGGCGCCACTCCAGCCAGAGCAACACAGCAAGACTGTGTCAAAAAAAAAAAAAAAAAAGAAGGGACCCAGTGATGCAGCCCCCACCCCAGCCCCTTCCCCGTAAGGGGCCAGCTTGTATCTCTGTCCGGGCCCAGCCAGGGCCTGCTCCCTGGGCATTTGCCTCTCTGGGAAGGAACCTTCTCCCCAGAGACTGTCTCTCCTGGCCAAGGAGGGAGGAGGTGGCTTCCTGGCCTGAACAATGGGGCCAAGAGGCATGAAGCCTCCTGTAGCCTCTGGCATGCAGTAGTGTGGGGACATCTGACAGGGACGCCATTCCCAATCAGGGAGCACAGGGAATGTGGAGATGGGGGCCGGAGAGGGCAGGAGTCCAAGGGGGCTGCAGAGTGGGAACCCCCTGCAGGTAACACAAGTCCCTGCCTCCAACCCCGGCAAGGAGGCAGCAGCATCGGGGAACATTCTCTGGCCCTGTGACCATGAGCAAGGGACTCCACCTTCCTGGGCCTCAGTTTCCCGTCTGTAAAATGGAGAATGACAGGAACATCTACCCCATACGACAGTCGTGACATTGAACCAAATCCTTTCTGTAAAGGGCCTAGCGCCGAGTAGGCAGGGTCAGAGTTCATACACATGCTGCTGCCGGGCAGTCGGGGGCGGTGGTCACAGGCAAAGACTCAGCCACCACCTGCCTGGGTGAGAATCCCCCTCTACATCTGCAGCTGTGTGGCCTTGGGTAAGTTATTCAACCTCTCTGTGCTTTTGTGTCCTTGTCTATAAAATGGGATAATAATCGTCCGGCAGAACAGTGTCTGAAAATTAACTGAGTTAATTTGTGTAACGTGCTTGGAGAACGTGGCTAGGCCTTCCCAAGCACTCAAAGTGCCCGTCACTGTAGCCATCATCGTTAATATGGCTTCCTCGGCTTCTGCGAGTCTCTCATTGCTGCTGTAACTAATTACCATGCACGTGGTGACGTACAACAACACAAACCTTTTATCTCACAGATCTTAGGGGTCGGCAGGGCTGAGTTCCTTTTGCGGGCTCCAGGGTAGAACCGTTTCCTTGCCTTCTCCAGCTTCTAGAGGCCACCTAGACTCCTTGGCTTGTGGCCCGCAAGTCTCTCATCTGATCTCTTCTGCCACACTTCCTAGCTGACTTTGACTTTCTCTCCTCCTAATTTTTCTTTTTTTGAGACGGAGTCTTACTCTGTCTCCCAGACGGGAGTGCGGTGGTGCAATCTCAGTTCACTGCAACTTCTGCTTCCTGGTTCAAGCGATTCTCCTGCCTCAGCCTCCCGAGTAGCTGGAATTACAGGCACTCGCCACCACACCCAACTAATTTTTGTATTTTAAGTAGAAATGGGGCTTCACCATGTCGGTCAGGCTGAGCTCGAACTCCTGATCTCAGATGATCCACTCACCTCGGTCTCCCAAAGCGCTAGGATTACAGGCATGAGCCACTGCGCCCTTTTTTTTTTAATTTTTCATTTTGAAATCATCTTAGATTTATAGAAGAGTTGTGAAAATAGTTCAGAAATTTCCCCTAATGTTTACGTCTTACATAACCATGGTGCATTTACCAAGGTGAGGGCGTCAGCACTGAGACGATCCTGTAATTTACAGACCGTATTCAGACATCACCAGCTTCTCCACTGATGTCCTCTCCCTGTTCCGGGATTGGCCAGCATCCCACATGGCTTCAGGTCATCAAGTCTCCTTTGTCCGCTGAGTCTCCTCCCACGTGTGACAGCTCCTCAGTCTTTCCTGATCCTGACACTTTCAGGAGTGCTGGTTGGGTATTTGGTAGAAGCTCCCTCCTTTTGGATTTCTTTTTTCTTGTTGTTTTTTTTTTTTGGTTGGAGTCTCGCCCTGTCCCCCAGGCTGGAGTGTAATGACATGATCTTGGCTCACTGCAACCTCTGCCTCCTGGGTTCAAGCAATTCTCCTGCTTCTGCCTCCCGAGTAGTTGGGATTACAGGCACATGCCACCATACCCAGCTAATTTTTGTATTTTTAGTAGAGACGGGGTTTTGCCATATTGGTCAGGCTGGTCTTGAACTCCTGACCTCTTGATCCACCCACTTTGGCCTCCCAAAGTGCTGAGATTACAGGTGTGAGCCACTGTACCCTGCCTTTTTTTTTTTTTTTTTTTTTAGAAAGGGTCTCACTCTGTCACCCAGACTAGAGTGTAGTGGTGCTATCTCAGCTTGCTAAAACCTCCACCTCCCAGGTTCAAGCAATTCTTATGCCTCAGCCTCCTGAATAGCTGGATAGGTGGGACTACAAGCACACACCACCACACCCAGCTAAGTTTTGTATTTTTAGTGGAGATGGGGTTTTACCATGTTGGCCAGGCTGGCCTCCAACTCCTGACCTCAGGTGATCTGCCCACCTTGCCCTCCCAAAGTTCTGGGACTACAGGTGTGAGCCACTACACCCAGCCCCTTTTGGATATTTTAAAAACAGCTTTATTGAGATATAACTCATATACCACACAATTTATCCATTTAAAGTGTACAATTCAGTGGGTTTGGTTTATTACATTATTAATAAATAATGGTATTTATTAATACCATTGTTAAATTATAGTAAAGTATATGTAACATAACACTTATTATTTCACCTTTTGTTTTTTTGAGATGGAGTTTCGCTCTTATTGCCTAGGCTGGAGTGCAATAGTGAGGTCTCGGCTCACTGCAACCTCCACCTCCCAGGTTCAAGTGATCCTCCTGCCTCAGCCTCCCAAGTTGCTGGGATTACAAGTGCCTGCCACCAGGCCTGGATAATTTTCATATTTTTAGTAGAAATAGGGTTTCACCATGTTGACCAGGCTGGTCGTGAACTCCTGACCTCAAGTGATCCACCCTCCTTGGCCTCCCAAAGTGCTGGGATTGCAGGCATGAGCCACTGCGCCTGGCCAATTTTACTATTTTTAAGTGTACAATTCAGTTTGCTTCCCTCTTAGAACGACCTCATAATCACAGCAGACCTGCCTGGATAATCCCCACCTCAAGGTCCTAGACTTGGAATCACATCTGCAGAATTGCTTTTGCCATGTGAGATGGTATAGTCACAGATTCTGGGAATTGGGATGTGGGCGTCTTGAGGGGGCTGTTATTATTCTGCCTACCTTCCTTCAAGCCACCAGCCCCCTCATGCCCACAATCACCTGTGTCCCTGTTGGACCTGGGGTCCCTAAGGGCAAGACTTGGCCAGCCTCCATCCCTGCTATGTCCCCAGCACCTAGAACAAAGCCTGGGACACCCAAATTCCAACATGCAATTAGCACTTACTCTAACCTGGGAGTGGGATACAGTCATTCTTGTGAAGAATGGTCAAATCGCCATTCCATCAGGTCCACTCTGATTTGCAGTGGCCACAGCATGCGGAGGTTTACCCGGAGGGCCTCGCCTCCCCTGAACAGCGGTCTGAGCACAGCAAGCCACCCTCAAACCCACTTTACACATAAGAAGCCAAGGCCCAGAGAGGTGAATGAAGCCCCCACATTTGCACATAGGTGTCCCTGCCCCTAGGCTGGGAGTCACCAGGACACCATTTCAGGATTTGCTGCTGAAATCCTGAAATACAGGCCAGGCATAGTGTCTCAAGCCTGTAATCCCAGCGGGCAGATCACACTTAAGGGCAGGAGTTCAAGACCAGCCTGGCCAACATGGTGAAACCCCATCTCTACTAAAAAAAAACCCAAAACTTAGCCGGGCATGGTAGCATGCACCTATAGTCTCAGCTGCTCAGGAGGCCAAGACAGGAAGATCACTTGAACCAGGGAGACAGAGGCTGCAGTGAGCCGAGATCACACCAGCCTGGGCAACAGAGTGAGACCCTGTCAGAAAGGAAGACGGGGGAGAAAGGGAGGAAGGAAGGAAGGGAGGAAGGGAGGAAGGGAGGAAATGAGAAAAGGAGAAAAAGAGAAAGAAACAGAGAGAGAGGGAGGGAGGGAAGGAAAGGAAGGAAGAAAGGGGACAAAAGGAAGGAAGAAAGAAAGAAAAGGGATGGAAGGGAGGGAGGGAGGGAGGGAGGGAGGGAGGGAGGGAGGGTGGGAAGGAAGAAATCCTGAAACACACCCGAACCAGTGGCAACTAGTCTCTGCTTCAGGCCTCCAAATGAATGCCCCTCGCACTGCCTGGACCCTCCAGAGCCCCCAGGCTCCCTCTTGAGCCAGTAACTAGTGGTCACTGCTCATGCCAGCAGGGGTTCCCGACTGGCCAGCACCCGGCCCTGCTGTGTGGGAAATGCATTCCCGTGTTCTGGCCCACAGTAGGCACTCAGTGGGCATAGGGGGCTGGAAAAGTGACTCCTCAGCTTCACTCCGTGCGCCCCCCTGCAGGCCCCATGAGGAAATGGCACCTCAGCATGACAGGCTGTGCCCCCCTTCCTCTGGGAACCGTGGATGTGAGGGGACCGTAGGGTGCAGAACAAGAGGGCTTTGAGGCAGCCTTATCTCCGAAGGGAAGTGGAGGAGATAACGCAGCTTCTCACTTTCCCAGCCTGTCCCAGAGCAGAGATAACCCGGAGGAGACGGGGTACCCAGAGCCCTGCAAGCAACGGGGCCACCCACCTGCCCCCCGGGTCTCCTGCAGTCCCTGCTATCTTGGACTCCAGGCTGAAATCCGAGGAGCCGCTCGGAAGAGTGGCCCAAGGCAGGTGGGAGATAAGCCGGGCCACTTAGCATCTACTGGAAAAAGACCTGCCGGCTGCAACTGCCCCTTCCCCAGCCTGGTGCCACCCGAACCAGCCCCAGGGAGCCCACCATCACCAGCCCCATGTTCCCAGAGCTGCCCTAAGACATGGTCTCTGCCTAGTTGCCATTCGCGGACCTGAGGGCTCTTCAAAAGCACCCAGTCCAGCCTTCTCACTGACCAATGAAGAAGCTGAAGACAGAGAGGTTGGGATCTTGCCCAACTCACACAGCATTTTGATGGCTGAGCCGGGACTTGAACCCACATCTCCTGGCCACTGCAGGAAGCACACCAGACTTCTGTTCTCAAATATGGGTCAAATATTAAGAGAAGGGGCAGAGGGCTGGAAAGCACCAGGTCTAAACTCCAGAGGGTGGGCTGGGGGTGGAGAGAAAGAGGCGGCATCATTGGAGGAGGAGCCTGGAGCTGGGAGCCTGACATCAGGCTTCCGCCTCCAGCTCTGCACCCACCGGGACACCTTGACCCAGTCTCTGCTCTTCTCTGAGCCTCAGTTTCCTAATCTATGAAAAGGAGGTAAGAATCTTTTTTGTGCTTTCTGTTTTTTGTTTGTTTGTTTGTTTGTTTTTTGAGACAGAGTCTCTCACTGTCGCCCAGGCTGGAGTGCAGTGGCCCAATCTTAGCTCACTGCAACCTCCGCCTCCAGGGTTCAAGCAATTCTCCTGCTTCAGCCTCCCAAGCAGCTGGGATCACAGGCACGCGCCACCACGCCTGGCTCATTTTTTGTTGTTGTTGTATTTTTTTTAGGAGAGACGGGGTTTCACCATGTGGGCCAGGATGGTCTCGATCTCTCGACCTCGTGATCCGCCTACCTTGGCCTCTCAAAGTGCTGGGATTACAGGCATGAGCCACCGAGCCTGGCCAAGAATGGTTTTACCATAAGAGTTAAAACTACAAAAATTAGCTAGTCTCTGCTTCAGGCCTCCAGATGAATGCCCCTCACACCGCCTGGACCGCCAGAGCCCCCAGGCCCCCTTTTGAGCCAGTAACAACTAGTGGTCACTGCTCATGCCAGCAGGGGTTCCCCAGGCCACCCGATTGGTCAGCACCTGGCCCTGCTGGGTGGGAAATGCGTTCCCGTGTTCTGGCCCACAGTAGGTCTCTACTAAAAACACAAAAATTAGCTGGGCATGGTGACACATGCCTGTAGTCCTGCAGGAGGCTGAGGCAGGAGAATCACTTCAACCGGGAAGGTGGAGGTTGCAGTGAGTCGAGATCGTGACACTGCACTGCAGCCTGCTGGCAGAGCAAGACTTCACCAAAAAAAAAAACACACAAGAGTTGCAGAGTGGATTGAACGACTTCATTGGATTAAGGGATTTGGGGGAGTGCCTGGTCCCTAGCAGAGCGTCTGAGGTGCTGCCATTGTGACTCCATCTGTCCTCCTCCGCAGAGAATGCCATGAAGGCAGGGGCTGGAGGTGTTCAGCTCTCAACACAGGTCCCACACTCATGGTGTCCACTCTTTCAGCAAGTTTCCTGAGGAACGGCTGCATTGCACTCAGCGCTTACATCAGGGGGCCATGAGAGGCCAGCACACGTGGCTGGATGAATGAATGAGTGAGTGAGCAGATGCATGAGTGAATGAATCCATCTGCCCAGCTTCTCCCCATTGGAGGGGCTCTCAGCCTAGCTTCCTCCCAGCCTAGCTCCCGCCTCTGCTCCTTTGATAGCTCTATGCCCTGCCCTGGCCCCAGGTAGAAGCAGCAGGTGGTCGGCTGCAGGTGACCAGTGCAGCTGGAGACTCCTGCTCAGGGACAAATGCGCTGCTTCCGGCAGACTAGCAGCCCAGACACTGCCTGCCTGCTGCCTGCCCAGCCTCAACCTGAGTAAGCCTCCCTCGCAGGTGCAGAACTCTAAGTGCTTGGTGGCCAAGAGTGTGCGCTGGTCTGAGACCCAGAGCAGAGCCCTCGCCCACAGCCAGCCCTGGAGGGCCAGCAACTGCAGGGTGAGTGATTCCCAAGTCTGGAACTACCAGGGCCCTGCTCCAGCCTTCAGTACGTTCACATGTAGCACCAAATCTGATTCCCACAGCAGGATAAAGGCATTGTTAGGTGGGGAAACTGAGGCTCAGGGTAGGAAGTGTCTTGCCCAAGATCCCCGAGTGAGACAGGCAGAGAGGAATAGGAATCAGGGCTCAGTTCTTCCAACCTGTGGTGCTAGGGGTCCTCATATCTCATTCCCCAGATCACCCCCACCCCCCACCCCCACGACTTTCGACCTGAGGACCCTCCCCCCGGGTGCGGTGTCCCAGCACAGCATCCCTGTCCCCACCATCCCTCAAGAGCTCCTTGGAACACCAGTTTCCTCATTGTCAGTGTGGCTGAGGATTCAATAAGAGGCTCTCATTTGCACAGACATTTTTTCAAAAAAGATCCATGAATGGCTAATAAGTGCATGAAAAGATGCTCAACATGACTGCTGATTGGAGAAATGAAAACCAAAATGCATGCCTTCAGTGGTGGGACCACTTCACACCCACTAGCATGGCTACGATCAGAAAGACAGGAGCCAGCGCTGGTGAGGATGTGGAGAAACTGGAGTCCTCCTAGGTTGCTGGTGGGAATGCAAAATGATTCAGCCGCTCTGGAAACCAGTTTGGCAGTTGCCACAGGACCCAGCAATTTTCCTCCTATTTACAGAGAAGAAATACATTCACACAAAGACACGTATAAGATTGCTCACAGAAATATTATATTTAATAGTCAAAAGGTGAAAACAACCCAAATGTCCATCAATGGATGAGTGGACAAATCGTGGTATGTCCCTACAATGGAATATTATTCGGCCATGGAAAAGGAATGTTGCTCCCGGCTGCTCTACTGGAAGAAATAACAACAAGGAATGAAGGACTGACACATGCCACAACTTGATACTCACTGAAAGGAGCTAGTCACAAAAGGCTACACATTATTATATGATTCCATTTATATAAAATGTCCAGAACAGAGAACCCTCTAGAGACAGAAAGCAGAGGAATGTTCCAGGGACTGGAGGAGGGGAACAGGGAGTGGCTGCTGATGGGTGTTGGGTTTCTTTGGGGGATGGTGTAAATGTTCTAAAATTAGATTGTGGTCATGGTTGTACAACTCTGTAAATATACTCAAAACTATTGACTCATATACTTTAAGTGGGTGAATTTCAGGGTATGTAAATTATCTCTCAAGAAAGCGCTGTAAAAAATGGACTCGTCCAAGTCGAGGCTGGACAGCCCGCGGTTCAAGCCCAGGAGGCAGGAGCTACTGTGGTTCTTATTCTTACTATCGGCACTCTTATCTCTGACTCCTCACAACCACCCCATAAGGTGGGCATTTGGCAAAGGAGGCAAAGTGAGTTTTGGGGAAGTTGGAGCCCCAGTACTTCTCTGGTTTTCTGGACAGACAAGAGCAGGGGCAGGGGCAGCCTTCCCAGGGAGGCTGGCTGAGGGCTCAGTGAGCTTCAATTCCACATGCCAGGGCTCTGCAGTAGACTTAGGGAGGGGGGACTCTAAGGTCCCCAGGCCTCTGACCCTCCTGTCCCTCTCTACTGCAGGCCTCTGTTTTCCCATCTAGCAAAAGGGTTCCATCAGTGGTTTCTAAATTGTGCTCCAAGGCACCCTGGGGCCAAAAAGAGATTGCAACCACCCTGAAGAGAGGATGTCCCCAAGGTCCTCCTGGGACCCCACCCACATCCCTGTCTCCCCATCAGTCCTGGTCCACCCCTGAAAGGCAGGATGTGGCTGCCAAAGGTAGGTAGGGAAGAGGAAGGCGTGGGGGGCTGTGCGCAGAAATGGACATCCTGGGGACCCGGAGATGGGAACTCCAGGTGCCTGGAGCCCGACTTCCGGCTCCAGCCTAGGGAAGAAGCCTCGGCCGCCACCTCCCAGGATGAAGCCGCCTGGCTTGCCGCCCAGAACCCTTCCCGGACATAGTGCTGGCATCTCAGCTTCCCTTCTGGTGGAGGAGACATTCTGGAGCCAATTGCCCGGGGCTTGGGTTTCCAAGACTGGATCGTCCATGGCTCTGGCTACCGAATCCCAGATACCCCAAGTATCCGGCAAGAGAGTGAGGCTGGGCCTGTGTCGAGCACTGGGGGCCCTGCCCATTCTGTTTTCTTGAGTTTAACCGCAGCACACCGTTCTGCAGAGACTACCAGGTTGGGGAATGTACATGAGCAGCAGGGAGTGGTGGGGCCTGAGGCCAGATGGAGCACCCCTGGCCCTTCCGAAGTGGGCAGTGGCTACTTGGCTCCAGCCAGCAATGGCCAGACTTTTGATTTTTCAAGAGAAGCCAGAAATCTGGGTTATAATTTGAAATCTCCAGAGTGTGGAAAGTTTTATGACCAAAACACATCCACAAACAGGGTACAGCAGGCAGGCTGCTATGAGCAACATTATCTCCGAGATGGTACAACCACCAGCTTTTTTATCTTTATCTTCTACTTTGTTTATTTTTGGTAGAGATAGGGTCTCGCTCTGTCACCCAGGCTGGAGAATGATGGCGTGATCATAGCTCATGACAGCCCAGGGTAGAAGTGTCTTGCCCAAGGTCCCAGAGTGAAACAGAGGCAGAGAGAAATAGGAATCAGGGCTCAGTTCTTCCAGCCTGCGGGGCTGGGGGGATCCTCATACCCGCTTGGTCCCTACATCAACCCACCCCCACCCCCAAGAGTTTGTAATGCCTGAGGACCCTCCCCCTGGAGCTCAAAGGATTCTCCTATCTCAGCTTCCTGAGTATCTGGGACAATAGGCACACAGCATTATGGCTGGCTAAGTTTGTTTTTTGGGATGTGTCGGGGGAGGGGAGGTCACGGGTAGAGATGGGGCCTCACTATGTCTCAGAGGCTGGTCTTTTTTTTTTTTTTTTTGAGACAGAGTCTCATTCTGTCACCCAGGCTGGAGTGCAATGGTGTGATCTTGGCTCACTGCAACCTCTGGATTCAAGTGATTCTCCTGCCTCAGCCTCCTGAGTAGCTGGGATTACAGGTGCCCACCACCACACCTGGCTAATTTTTGTATTTTTAGTAGAGAGATGGGGTTTCACCACATTGGCCAGGCTGGTCTCAAACTCCTCACCTCAGGTGATCCACCTGCCTCAGCCTCCCAAAGTGCTAGGATTACAGGTGTGAGTCACTGCGGCTGGCCCCAGGCTGGTCTTGAACTCCTGGCCTCAAATGATCCTTGTGCATTAGCCTCTCAAAGTGCTGAACTTACTGATGGTGCTTGTGACGTGGGCCACCACACCCAGCCACAAGCACCATCTTGCAAATGAGAACACTGAGGCTCAGGGGAAACAACACGGGTAGTCCCCGAGTGGTAAGTAGCCAAGCTCACACTCAAGCCAGTCTCCGAATTCCAGATTTGAGGAAGGACGCTTCCATGAAGTTATTCTTTTACTTAAAAAAAAAAAAACAAAAAACCCTTCCCTCTACATCATCGTCAAATAACAAGGGAACACCCACCCATACACTGCAGCTCAAGGAAGCTGTTTCTGTGCGGATGCCTGCCATTCTCCAAGAAAAGAACTCCGCCATGCACAGGGTGTGTTTAAGGTGGAGAAGAGAATACAAATCCATCTTCCCAAGTACCTGCCTAGCGCAGCTCTGGAAAAATACACTCAAGAAACGGTGTGGGGACGGAGTGGCAGGAGAACTTCTCTCTCACTACATATCCTTTGAGTATTTTAATGATCAGACATGTAAACGTATTTGCTCTTCAGCAAGTAAATGGTTGTTTTATTTGTTTTTGATTGTTCCCTCTATTCATTCTGAGCCTGGGACACGAAGGGGTGTTTGCCGGTGTCCCTGGGGCCCAGGGCCAGCTCCCTGGGAGCTGGAGAGAATCAGGGAGGGGAAGTAAGCCAGGATGGGACCCCTGTGCGCCAACCACCCTGCCAATCCCACCCACCCCTGTGTGCACGAGTACACTTGGTCCTCACAACCACCCCAGAATGGGAGGCCGTTACAATCTCTGTCTACACATGAGGAAACTGAGTCACACAACCAGAAGGTACGGACGCTGGTTTGGAGCTTGGGGGCCAGGTCCTACGTCCACCCCTGCTCCTCCCCAGGCCCTCCCATGTCTCAGCTGAGGATCCATAGCCTGGGATCCATCACAGCCCAACCCAGGCCCCAGATCCCAGGCTCATTCTCCAGTTCCCTCTGGTGAGCTAGTGGGGCAGTTCCGGCCCTAACGGCACCATCACACTCCTGCCTATCCAGCTGGCCTTGGAGCAGCTGGATTCCTTCCGGGAATGGCTCGATTCCAGGTCCAAAGACCATCTGGGCTCCAGCCAGAGGCATTTCCACCCCTGAACCTCCGGTGCAGCTGGGGGCTGCACCCCCTCCCCATGGAGCCCATCTCTGGGAATCCCTCGGTACTTCCTGCCCAAGGTGAGATGCGAAGGTAGGATCCCCAGAGAACTCAAGGCGTCCCCTTAGATATCTCACAGCATTGCCAGGAAGAGTTTGGCACTCCACTGACTCCTCCTATGAGGAGACCAGACAGATGAGACCATCAGGTGAAAGTCACACAGCCAATGGGCAGGAAAATAAACCGTGCTGTTATTCAGAGTCACCTAGACCTGCTTTGGGTTACAGAAGAAATATGCAAATGGGGCCAGGCGCTGTGGCTCATGCCTGTAATCCCAGCACTTTGGGGGGCCGAGGTGGGCAGATCACATGAAGTCAGGAGTTCGAGACCACCCTGGCCAACATGGTGAAACCCCGTCTCTACTAAAAATACAAAAATTAGCTGGGTGTGATGGTGGGTGCCTGTAATCCCAGCTACTTGGGAGGCTAAGGCAGGATAATTGTTTGAACCCCGGAGGCGGAGGTTGTAGTGAGCCAAGATCATGCCACTGCACTCCAGCCTAGGCAATACAGCGAGACTCCGTCTCAATAAATAAATAAATACACACAAAAATTAGCCAGGCGTGGTGGCACAGGCCTGTAATCCCAGCTACTCAGGAGGCAGAAGCAAGAGAATCCCTTGAACTCGCGAGGCGGAGTTTGCAGTGAGCAGAGCTCACACCACGGCACTCCGCCCTGGGCAACAGAGTGGGATTCTGTCTCAAAAAGAAAGAAGAAATACGCAAATACGTTCTCCTTGGAAAGGAGTCATACTATGCAGATGAGGCCCCCACTGCTCTCCATCTCCCTCCCCTGCTGCACTTTGCTCCCCAACATCTACCCCTCCAGACGTGTCACAGAGCTACATGTGAATTACTGTCTGTCTTCCGTGAGACAAGGACGGTGTCTGTTGTGTTACCCACTGTGTTGTGTTCCGGCACCTTGAACCTAAAACCAGGCTGGTCTCGAACTCCTGATCTCAGGTGATCCACCCACCTCAACCTCCCAAAGTGCTGGGATTACAGTCATGAGCCCCCAAGCCTGGCCACCTGGCTAATCATCCTGGATGATTTGGGTGGGCCCAGCATGATCACAAGAATCCCTAGATGTGCAAGAGGGAGGCAGAAAAGCGAGCGTCAGGGTCGGAGGGAGTGGGAGAGGCATTGAGGGGTGGAAGGAGCCCCAAGCCAGGGCATGCAGGCAGCCTCTAGGAGCTGGAAAGGCAAAGGCGAGCCCCTGAAGCCACAGGCCCTGCCCATGCCATGACTTTAGCCCACGAGACCCGTTTCAGACTTCCGACCTCCAGAGCTGTAAGAGCACACATCCGTGTTATTTTCAGCCGCCACATTTGTGGTGGTTCCTCCCAGCAGCAATAGGAAACTAACGCAGTTATAGTGTGGGCCCAAAACCACTTTCCTCTGAATTTATGTTTGCTTTGTTTTGAACTGAGTCTCATCTGTCACCCAGGCTGGAGTGCCACAGCACGATCACAGCTCATTGCAGCCTCGACCCCCCGGGCTCAAGTGATCTTCCCATCCCAGCTTCCTGAGTGCAGGGACGACAGGCATGCAACACCACGCCTGGCTAATTTTTGTTTGTATGTTTGTTTAGATGGAGTTTCGCTCTTGTCACCCAGGCTGGAGTGCAATGGCGAGATCTCGGCTCACTGCAACCTCCACCTCCTGGGTTCAAGCGATTCTCCTGCCTCAGCCTCCCAAGTAGCTGGGATTACAGGCACACACCACCATGCTCAGCTAATTTTCTGTATTTTTAGTAGAGAGGGGGTGTCACCATGTTGGCCAGGCTGGTCTCAAACTCCTGACCTCAGGTGATCCACCCACCTTGGCCTCCCAAAGTGCTGGGATTGCAGGCGTGAGCCACCGCGCCCGAAGACCTGGCTAATTTTTTTTTTTTAAGAGATGAGGTCTTGCTATGTTGCCCAGGCTGGTCTCGCTATGTTGCCCAGGCTGGTCTCCAACTCCTAGGCTCAAGTAATCCTCCCACCTCGGCCTCCCAGAATGCTGGGATTACTGGTGTGAGCCACGGCACCCAGCCTAAGTTCACATTTTTTAAAAATTACTTCCCAAGTGTGTGTTGCTGTTGTAAATGCTTTACACATCTCAACTCACTGACTCCTTGCACCCACTCCACAGGAGCTGCTGTAATGAGCTCTGCTTTCCAGAGGCCAGGCTCTTTTTTTTGGTGGGGGGGCAGAGTCTCACCCTGTCACCGCCCAGTCGGGGACGCAATGGCGCAATCTCTGCTCACTGCAACCTCTGCTTCCGGGTTCAAACAATTCTCCTGCCTCATCTTCCCTAATAGCTGGGATTACAGGCACACCTGCCTCCACATCCAGCTAATTTTTGTATTTTTAGTAGAGACAAAGTTTCACCGCGTTGGCCAGGCTGGTCTCAAACTCCTGACCTTGTGATCCACCTGGCTCGGCCTCCCAAAGTACTGGGATTACAAGCGTGAGCCACCACACCCAGGCAGAGGCCAGGCTCTTAACCACCGGATAAACTGCCCTGCTTCTATGTATGGACAAGTGTCTATCTGTGTTGAGGTGTTTTTGTGTTGTTTTTGAGATGGAGTCTTGCTCTGTCACCCATGTTGGAGTGCTGTGGCTCGATCTCGGCTCACTGCAACCTCCACTTCCCAGGTTCAAGTAATTCTCCTGCCTCAGCCTCCTAAGTAGTTGGGATTACAGGCGGGTGACACCATGCCCGGCTTAATTTTTGTATTTTTAGTAGAGACATGGTTTCACTATGTTGGCCAGGCTGATCTCAAACTCCTGATCTCAGGTGATCCGCCCACCTCGGCCTCTCAAAGTTCTGGGATTACAGGCTTGAGCCCCCGCGCCCAGCCATGTCGAGGTGTTGGAAATCGTTCTTCTTCATTGGTCTGGAACCCCACCTATACACACGGATCCAGCCCCCTCTTGCATGTCCCTCTGTGTGGAAGCGCTCACAGAGGACTGGCAGGCATCCAGGACCATTTTTCCTCTTTCACTATGACACACAGTGCCACAAGGGTGTCCATGAGCACGAGGGAGTGTTTCCTAAGACCTCCCCAGGCTGTTCCTCACTGTGGGACCTCGGGGACATCACGCCCACTCTCTGAGCCTCAGGGTCCTCATCTGTTAAATGGAGCATCATGGTCCCTCCCTCACAACGAGCTGTCCCTATGCCAAGCTGGTGCCCTCTCCTCTCCTCTTGGCAGGACCTTGCATGGGGGTGAAGGACACGGTGGGAGACTCCACCCTGATACTCAGTTGTGATCAGCATGTCAGGTCCTGCCCGGCTTGTCCTGTGGAGCAGAGCTCTAGGGAAGGCCCAGCCCAAGCTGCACATGCACCAGGTTCACAGAACGAAAACATCGGGAACAGCCTCCACACTGGCCACCCCTTGGCTGGGGACTGTTAGCCAGTCACCATCTGTGCCAGGCCTCGGAGTCCTCCCCTGTAAAGGAGGACAACAATGACCCCTCCTGGGCTGTGCTGGGGCCCAGCAAGGGAGCGAGATGTGAACAGAGATGGAAATGACACACTTCCTGGCCCTCAAGAAGCTCGGGTCTGGACTTTGACTTTGCAGGGAGAGGGGCTCCAAGAGGGAGCTGGGATCTCACAGGACACCTCCACCCCATCTAGCCTGGGGAATCAGGGAGGCCTTCCAGAGGAAGGGGCATCTGGAACCCTTGGGGCCATGCAGCTAAACCCAGAAATGCCCTTCTGTAGGGGTGGCTGTTCAGCCCTCCTGAGGCACAGCAATGACCAGGCCAGGGCAGGAAGCCAGGCGGGGGCCTTCAGAGGGGCTTTCTGGGTGGAAGTGGAGGTGGGCTTCCTCAAGGTGGAGAACGAGGTCAGGGCTTTGGCTGACCTGCCAGGTGATTCCTCCTGGTCAGCCCCTGGCCTGCCCCGTCACCAGCCAGTGGTCAGGCCCGGGCTGCCTGATGCCCCCTGTGCTGACTCATGTCCGCCCGGCTGTCCCTGGCTGGAGGGAGGGGGTGGACCCTACTCCACACTTGACCTTATCAGGCCTTGCTGGTGTCCAGCTGCCTGGACATGGGCAGGGCCTGAGCCCTGCAGGCCCGACTCTGGACCTCTCCACCCTCTCCCGGCCCTGGTTGGGCAGGGTGTGCATGAGCTCATGGGAGCCCCAGGCAGGGCAGGACAGGGCAGGGCAGGCAGGGCGGCGGCCCAAGAAGGGATGAGGCCAACAGCCTGGCTGGGGTGCCCGTGGGGCCTGCCCAGCGGCCCCCTGCCCAGCGGGACGGGGCTGGGCACGGGCTATTTTTAGTTTCTGGGTGGGCCCCGGATGTAGCAGCTGGTACCCTACACTTCCACCCTACAGCCTGGTCTGGCACACAGGGCATGCACCCAGCATGAAGGCACACACGTGTGGACACACTCGTGCACAGGAACACTCTTGCAACTGCTCACACACACGAGCATGAACGTGCAGTGGGTGCACACGGGCATGTGCCCACATCCGTGTACAGAGACACGCCCACTCCACTTCCAGACCTTCACGCAGACACACCAACTGCTATTCACATGTGTACAAACGTGCACACTCACCTCCCACAGGCACGCCGACATACACAGAGGGTGGCACATAAGGTCCACCCCGGTATACACTTCGGGGGACACCAGCTGGCTGAGGGAGACCCAGGACCCTGCCTGTGTGTACACACACCAAGTGCCAGCTTTAGAGACTTCCATTCCTTGCTGGCCCTGCTAATGATGCCCTCCAGGAGGTCCCAGTCTGGCAGCTGTAAACAGGCATGAGCACAATGGGACTCTTGTTGTTTCAGGTGTAGCACAGAGGAGGGACGACCCAGCCCGAGGTGGTCAGGGAAGGCTTTCTGGAGGAGTGGGTCCCTGAAGGAACAAGCAGGGAAGGATTTGCCTGTTTGAATGAAGCCAGCCTAGACTGAGTCATTTTCTCCACCTAGGAAAATCACAACCATGGCGGTAAACCCTTGCAACAGCGCCGGTTTACCACACACTTCCTCGGCACCAGGCTCCACATGCGTCGTCTCATTTCATCCTCATGGCAACCTTGTGAGGCAAGTCCTACTACAGTTATCACGTGCAGATGAAGCCCCTGAGGCAAAGACAGGCCTCTGGACACATGGCTGGTGAGTCTGACCCCAAAGCCCGTGTTCTTACCCCAGCCTGCAGGCTCTGATGGTGACTTTGTTGGTCATGGAGGCTATTCCAGTTATCCATTGCTATGTTGCAAATGATCCCAAAATTCAGTGGCCTAAAGAGCAACCACTTGTCTTGCTCACAGATCTGCAAGTCAAGCCAGGCTCAGCAGGAAGGCACAGCACTGCTCTATGAGGCATCAGCTGGGGCAACTTGAGTGGGAGCTGGAGGTCCCATTGGCTCTGCTGGGGCTGACAGCTGGCAGGGGTGGAGAGTGTTCCTTCCCACATGGGCCTTTCTTTCTGTGGGGCTGTTGAGCTTCCTCACAGCATGGTGGCCGAGTCCCAAGAGGTGGGAAGTGGAAGTTGCAGTTTCTTAAGGCCTGGTTCCAGAAACTGACACAGATCACGGACACCATATTGATCAAGCATCCACAGAGCCCAGATTCAAGCAAAAAGGACAGACTCCCACCTCTCAAGAAGAGAAGTATCAAATAATTGGGGGGAGAGCATATTCTAAAACCACCAGAGTGAGGATGGCAGGGCAGGACTCCAAGGCAGGCAACCAATATCTAATGCAGAGCCTCCTGCCCTGTTCCAGACCTCAGAACTCCAGCCAAGGCCACGGCCAGCCCAGTGGAGACCGCAGACAGCCCCAATCCACCCCTGCTCTTTCCTGCATTTTCTTTCTTTTCCTTTCCCTCCCTCCCTCTCTCTCTCTCTCCCTTTCTCCCTCCCTCCCTCTCTCTCTCCCTTTCTCCCTCCCTCCCTCTCTCTCTCCTTCCTTTCTTTTCTTTCTTTCCTTCTTTCCTTCTGTCCTTCCTTTTCTCTTTCTTTTGAGATAGTCTCACTCTGTCACCCAGGCTAGAGGGCAGAGGCACAATCTTGGCACACAGCAGCCTCAACCACCCCAGCTGAAGCAATCCTCCCAGCTCAGCCTCCCCAGTAGCTGGAACCACAGACATGCACCACCACACCCAGCTATTTTTTTTCCTTGTATTTTTTGTAGAGACAGGGTTTTACCATGTTCCCCAGGTTGGTCTTGAACTCCTGGGCTCAAGGGATCCACCTGCCTCAGCCTCCCAAAGTGGTGTGATTACAGGCTCTGTTTACATTGTGTGTGTGTGTGCCAAGCACAGAGGGGCCACTGTGTGTGGCTACAGAGGCCCAGCTGGCCTGGCACCTCAGCTGGAAAGGGGCAACCTCTGGGTAGAAGAGCTGGGTGCCCAGGCGGGGAAGGCATTTCACTCACCCACTGCCAGAGCTCCCTCAGAGCCCCAGAGTTCCAGGCTCCCCAGTCCTGTCTCGTCTGCTTTCTCCAAGCCCAGGGAAACAGAAACCCAGACAGGGTTTGGAGGATGTCACTCCTGGGTCCTGAAGTGAGGTCCCAGAACAGATGTTCTACTGAGGTCCCCTCTTCTAAAATTTTATAATTCCAGGGCTGGAAGTGCCCCATACTGGAAAATCCAAAAGTCTATTTTCCTGCTTCTCTTTTTCTTATTTATTTATTTATTTATTTATTTATTTATTTTGAGACAGGGTCTTGCTCTGTCACCTAGGCTGAAGTGCAGGGGTGCAATCATGGCTCACTGCAGCTGTGAACTCCTGGGCTCCGACCTTAACCTTCTGCCTTAACCTCCCAAAGTGCTGGGATTGCAAGCGTGAGCCACCATGCCCAGCCTCCTCTCCTTCTGAAGATTCCAAGTTTCTAATATGTTTTGACTCAATTGGACAGCATCAGTCAAATTGCAAATGCGCTTACCCTTTGACCCAGCAATTCTCCTTCTAAGGGATCTTCTAGCCTCCAGAAATCATTAAGCACGTGCAGAAGAGACAAGGCAAAAGTGTTCACAGTGGCTTCGTGTGTAACCAGGGAAATCCGGGAGCTGCCCCCGCATGCACCAACGGCCAGAGCCATTTCCAGAATGCAGCGTCTGGTGCGTGCCTGTGAAACTTCTGCACTCAACAAACAAAACTGCGTCTGCATTCGGCATGCCACAGTCATGTGTGGAGAGCAGAGAGGGAAGAGCTGCAGACGAAGAAAGGCTGTGGGGCAGGTGGCTACGAGTTTCCCGTAATGACTACCATACACTGAATGGCGGAAATAACAGCCTTTTATTCTCATAGTTTTGGAGGCTAGAAATCCAAAATCAAGGCCAGGCACGGTGGCTCATGCCTGTAATCCCAGTACTTTGGGAGGCCAAGGAGGGCAGGAGTTCGCCTGAGGTCAGGAGTTCAAGACAAGCCTGACCAACATGGAGAAACTCCATCTCTACTAAAAACACAAAATTAGCCGGGCATGGTGGCACATGTCTGTAATCCCAGCTACTTGGGAGGCTGAGGCAGGAGAATCACTTGAACCTGGGAGGCAGAGGTCGCAGTGAGTGGAGATCGAACCACTGCACTCTAGCCTGGGCGACAGAGCGAGACTCTGTCTCAAAAAAAAAAAAAAAGGTTCTAAAATCCCAGAAGATAAGTTGTCTTCAAAGATCCTTTGCCTCCCAGGGTCAATGTCACCAGTTTTCCGGGAGGCCCGGAGGACCCCTCAGCAATGAGGTGGAAATAGTCTGCACGGCAGGGTGGACGCCTCTGAGACCTGCCCAATTGACCAGGCTGGAAGCCGTGGAGGCATCCTCAGGTCTCCAGGTGTTAAGCCTCCCTGAGTCACGGGCGAGGTGATGACTGATGATCATAGCCCAGCACTTGCTCTGGGTAGGAACGGGGCACCTTGGGGTATGGCCGGGCTGGGGAGTGGGGGGCAGTGGACTGGGAGCTCTGCCTGGCACCAGCAACTCACTTGCCTATAACAGGCTCCTCAAGGGTCCTGGGTAGTCACAGATCCCAACTCCTCGTTTTTGTTTTGTTGTTTGAGACAGAGTCTTGCTCTTGCTGCCCAGGCTGGAGTGCAATGGTGTGATCTCGTCTCACTGCAACCTCCGCCTCCCAGGATCAAGTGATCCTCCTGCCTCAGTCTCCCGAGTAGCTGGGATTACAGGTATGTGTCGCCACGCCCAGCTAATTTTTGTATTTTTAGTAAAGTAAATTTTTGTATTTTTGTATTTTGTATTTTTAGAAACCCCATGGTGAAATGGGGTTTCACCATGTTGACCAAACTCCTGACTTCAATTGATCCTCCCGCCTCGGCCTCCCAAAGTTCTGGGATTATAGGCATGAGCCATCACACAGGCCTCCAACCCCTTGTTTTATCGACAGGGAAATGGAGGCTGACAGAGAAGAAAGGGCTTGGCCAGGGTCACCTCCTGAATTAGGAACCGTGTGGCCTGTCCCACTGCTGCTCAGCAAGAGGCTCCCCAGCCTCCTCCACACCCGCTGGGGCAGCCCCAGTGCCTCCCTCTGCCAGAGTGGTCCTTCATTCTCCCAGCTCACCCTTCGAGGAGAGCAGGAGATGATCAGATAAGGGAAACTGAGGCTCAGGCTGGCAAAGGGGCAGAGGGGGTCAGAACCAGTCGGCAGACACTCACCAGGCTCAGATCCCCCCCACCAGTGCTCCGAGGACACAGAGACGCCAGACCCCCAAGTGTGCTGCGGCAGGTCCATGCAGACCCGCCCACCTGGGGCTGGGTGGAGCCCTCCTCGCCCAGCCTGGCCTCCGAGGTTCTGTCTTCTTTCCTGGTGGTGCCTTACTCCCCGTCTCCTGCAAGCTGTGCTGTGGCGCAGGACCCAGGACGGTGCAGGGTTTGCTCCACCGATGACAGTGACGTCCCTGCCTGTGTCTGTGAGTCTGGAGGGATCGTCTGTGTGCCTCCCTGCTCACATCAGGGGCTGGGAGGCCGGGGTACTGCAAAGAGGGTGCCCTGGTCGCAGATACCAGGTGTACTCAACCGAGCCCCTGTAGGTCTTGGGTGATTAATTAATCACCGGCCTGTTTAAAGATTAACAGCAGAATGGTGGGAGAAAGTCTTAACTCATGATGGGGCACAGAAGGGGGCTTTCCCTGTACCTGGCGATCCCTGGACCCTGTGACACCAGTGAGGAGGTATGAAAGAGGCTGGCTCTGCACCCCCACCCCTTCCTTCCTCTCCCCCCACCATCCCCAGCCTCTCCTGGCCTCCAAGGAGGGGTTCTGAGCTCACATTCAGGGGCTGAGGCATATAAAATGGGAGCAGAACATTCCAGGAGAAAGACCCAGCCCGGGTTGGGCGCCCCTCCGAAGGCACTGGCCAGGCTGTGTGGCCTTGGGTGAGTCACTGCCCACTCTGAACCTTGTCTCCTCATCTGCAAGAGGAGGGCACTCACAGCCAGTGGTTGCAGATTGGAGGAGAGGGCGTCTGCCCTGTCCATGAGCCTGGCGCGCAGTGGGTGATCAGGACTTCCTCCCAGAGACCCGGCACCCCAGGTCTTCGCACAGTGCCCCCTCACGTCAGAATCACTCTCCTCTGAGAATAACAGTCAAGTTCAAGTCAAATCCCCAGGCAAAGGAAAGTGGCCCTTACTCCAGGGCAAGATGGGGAAGGTGAGTCAGCTTCCTCAGCTGGGCTGATTCACACCTGTGTGGAGTGCAGGTGGGGAGGAGACAGACAGAGACGATTCCTCCCTTCGCTCTGGGGCAGCCCATTCCATCAGGCCTGAGCTGCGAGATGAGGGATTCAAGATGAACCAGCGCCCCCAGAGGGGTGATATAGTCCAGAGGCCCAGAGAGGGGCGAAGACTGATGCCTTCACACCCCAGAAGAAATGCCACGGGTGGGGAGCCACAACCCTGCGTCCTTTCCCAGCTGCCCCCCACCATTAGGTAATAGAGCCCAGCCCCACCTCCCACCAGCCCACCCAGCTGAGCCTGCCGCCACCCCCCCTCTAAAGGTGCCCAAGGGATCAGTGAGTCCCAGTGACTCAGGGTGGGAAAGACCCATGAAGTCATCCAGAGGCCAGGGCCACCTCCTGAAGCTGTCCTGGCTGCTGGTCTGTCCAGCCCGGGGAGTTCCCCAGCTGTCTCTTCCCCTGGCTGCAGGATGGAGCTGCCGCTGTGGACGGAGGATGACCTCACAGGCTCCCAGCCCCTGGCTCAACCCCATCGGCCCCAACTGCAGGCCTCAGAGGAACAGGCCCCTGGCCCGCCCAGCGCCTTCCTCGCAGCCCCACCGCAGAGAGGAGTGAAGACGCCTTGAATGCGGTGTTGGCGCAGGGCCCAGGGCTTGGCTGGAGTGGGAGTCAGGGAACACTGTGATCATTTGTATGCTCTGCGGGGCACCCACCTGAGCAGCCAAAGCTTCATCACTGAGCTCATCAGAAAGTGTTGCCCAGGACCGAAGGCCCCAGACATTGGAGAAACAGGGACGCAGGTTCAAATCTGACCTTCCCCAGTCTCGAGGCTTGGACCCCTGCATGCCCACTCTCTGGGCCTCAGTTTTCTCATTTGCCAAATGGGGCAGGTGAGAGCTGCCTGGCCTGCTGGCTGGGAGGACAAAATCAGTGTCCCCAGAGGAAACAGGCACAGGGATTCGAAGAAAGAATCTTAGGGACCTGGCTGAGGGGACCAGGTCCGAGCTGTGCTCATGGCAGGAGCTATTTCTATCCCCGGCTGGAACGAGGAGGGAGCAGGGGACACCCACCTCTCCCCACAGTCCCCCTGTCTGTAGTGCCTCCCACTGGCTGGCCCCACTGCCCAGAGAGCCCACTTCACAGGCAGGAGGTGAGGGCAGCGGAGGGCCGGATGGGAATGCCTTCACAGTCAGTTCCTACTGAGCACAGCCACAGCCAGGTTTCAGTCTGGGCCCTGGGGATGCAGCGGTGCCCGAGACAGCCCAACAGAAAGAGAGAGAGGGACAGTGAAGGAGGTGGATTTGGAGAGATGTTTTAACCCAAGGAAAACGCTACAGGGCGTTCAGAGACCACTGACACAGATGAGGCCCCGAGAGTTGGCACAGAGACCCCGACACCCGCCCCCATCGCTCTCCCAAAGTCCAGAGACATTGCTCAGGCTTGCAGGGGGTGGGGACCCAGGAAGGCTCAGTCGGCCAGCACCTCCCTGGGCCATTCCAGGCTTTGAGCCGCCATGTGGCAGGGCGGGCAGGCTGCCAGCCGAGAGAGCCCACCCCAGGGGAGCCATGTGCATTCCCAGACGGGCACATTCCTGCCAGGGAGCCACTCTGCCACGCGCACCGCCCCGCCTGCCCCGCACACAGTGCCCATTGTCTGCCCAGACACTTTGAGCTGCCGCCGCCCCCGGCCTCTGCCACATCCCCACGCCTCCCATTCCCGGGTGGGGCTCCGCAAGCCCAAGCACCCCTCTCCCAGCCCCTGGCTCTGAAGGGCAGATGTCATTTTTCTTGGAACCAAGCAAGGATTAGAGGAGGGAAGTGACTTGCCCCAGGTCACACAGGCCAAATCCAAATCCAGATCCAAATCCCTGGACCCACAATTAATTACTCTTCCCTAAGAATCCTTCTTCCTTCAACCCTACACCTCTGGCCCTAGGGGCACCCTGGCTCAACAGCTTAGACCTTGCCTCCCAAGCATCCGCCGTGGGCCAGGCCCTGTGCTGCCCCCTACAACCCTGCCTCCCTGGGTGTGAAGCCCTATTGGGTGTGAATTTCCCCAATATCACACAGGACCAAGAAGCTGACTCAAGGTGGGAGGAGTTTGCCAAGGCCACCCAGCAAGGAAGCCAGCGAGCCGAGATCCAGACCGGCCCACGCACTTTCCACCTCCTGCAGGGAACAGTGTGGGGCAGAGCCAGTGGGGGTGGGAGGGACCAAGGGAGCATCCAGGGGAGAAAGTGTGTCCAAACAGAACCTTGAGGGGAAGGGCCCTGCTCCATGAAGCCAGGCATGCCTTTGTTTGCTCATTCACCCAGCGCCATCCAAGCCCGTGGTGTAGATGAGGCGCCAGGCTAGGATGCAGGTGGAACACAGGGTGAGGAGTCGAGATAGCCTGCCTTCCGGAAGAGGGGTCAGATAATATGTACTCCCCAGGTCATAAAACCAGCGGGCAGCCAGGCATGGTGGCTCATGCCTGTAATCTCAGCACTTTGGGGAGCTGAGGAGGGCGGATCACTTGAGGATGGGAGTTCGAAACCAGCCTGACCAACATGGAGAAACCCTGTCTCTACTAAAAATACAAAAATTAGCCAGACGTGGTGGCACATGCCTGTTATCCCAGCTACTAGGGGGGCTGAGGCAGGAAAATCACTTGAACCTGGGAGGCGGAGGTTGCGGTGAGCCAAGATCGCACCATTGCACTCCAGCCTCGGCAACAAGAGTGAAATTCCATCTCAAAAAATAAAACAGGGGGCTGCCAAGTCTAAAATATCAAGCCCTGCTTCCTTCGCAGCCTCTTCCTGGTTTCCGTCTCTCCTTAGTGCTCACAGGGCCCAGTTCTAACCGACTTCAGAGCCCATCCATAGATAGCACTCTACTGACCTTCCCTGCTAAGAGGCTTTGCAGAGGATGTTCCCTCCCACTGCCGACACCCTTCCCCCAGAGAGCCTCAGGCCTTCTCTCTCGCTTCCTTGAGAGTCCTGTTCAAACAAGACCACCTTATACAAATAGCAACTCCATGCCCACTCCAGCACTCAGCACCCACCTCCCCCGACCCTGCACCCTGATTCTGGCTCTTCCCACTAACTGATTTACCACTTATTTACTTGCTTTTCATGTCTAATGCCTGCCCTGTCATCCCCCTGCTAGCATGGAAGGTGTATGAGAGTTGGCATTTTCATCTGTGTTTCTGTATGAAGTAGATGAGGGGAGAATCTGAACTGATGATAAGATTATTTTAACTCAACATACCAGTAAAACCAGCTCCAAGATCAAGACAGAAAATGTTTCCGGCCCCCAAAAGCCGCCCAGGCTCTCCCTCTGGTCAGTGCCCACCCCTGCCCCCAAGGGTAACCACTCTCCTGTCACCAGGAGCCCGCCTGGTCCAGACCTCTGTGTCAGTGGGATTGGCGTGTGATTCTTTCTTTGTTTTGAGACGGAGTTTTGCTCTTGTTGCTCAGGCTAGTGGAATGGCACGATCTTGGCTCATCGCATCCTCCACCTCTCGGGTTCAAGCGATTCTCCTGCCTCAGCCTCCCAAGCAGCTGGGATTATAGCCATGCACCACCATGCCCAGCTAATTTTGTATTTTCAGTAGCGATGGAGTTTCTCCATGTTGGTCAGGCTGGTCTCAAACTCCCGACCTCAGGTAATCTGCCCTCCTTGGCCCCAAAGTGCTGGGATTACAGGCGTGAGCCACTGTGCCCGGCAGGAATTTCAGTCATATTGAGCTGGTCATGCCACTGATGGAATCGTTTCTTGCTGCTGCAAGATTCAGGGCCACTTGCTGCAGGTCAAGCCTCCTGCCCCCCCATCCACTGTGAGGTGCTAGAAGGATGGTTCGGAAACAAAGCCTTATTTCAGGAGCAGAGAGTTGAGGCTTAGCCAGGGAGAGTGACTGGCCCCACGTCACTCAGCTGGTAGGATTGGGCCAGGACTCCTCGCTCTGCTCTGGAGACCCCTGCACTGCCCTCTGGGTGTGCCAAGTCGGCTTGGGGAGCCTGGGCTCGCACCCAAATCAGGACATAGCCTATAGTGAGGGTCTGGGTGAGCTGGGAGGTGTTCAGAATAAGACAGCAACCCATGAAGACTCCCGGGAGGAAGCAAACCTGGTGCTGAGCCTGGGGCAGGGTAACCCCCACCTGAAGTCACCGTCTCCCCGCCAGTGATATCATTAGCAAGACAGGATGCTCAGGGCACACAGCTGGAGGATGGGGCAAGCTGAGGCGGGGGCCAGGTGGGTGGTTGGAAATACGTCACTAGCCTGGGGGCCAACCCCCATCAGCAGCCAATGGCGCCTAGAAGATGACTGGTCCTCACACACCTCAGAAACCAGAGTGAGAGGCCATCAGGGTGGGCACGGCGGCCCGTCACCTCCTGTCCAAGCACCTCATTTACAGGGAGGGGAACTGAGGCCCGGGGCGGGTAGTGACTATCGCAGGGCTACATGGCAAGTGCGGGGCAGATGCTGGTGAGGGGCCCAGGCCTCCTCCCTCCCAGCAGTGTTCTGTCTACCCTCCAAGCGTGTTCCCTGGGATGTCTCGCCCAGCCACGGGCCACTCTGCTCCCACACTGCTGGGCTGGGTTAGCGGAAGAAGGCAAGGGCTGTGTTCAAGGAGGGGACCCGGAGGTTATGAGGATGGTCCACACCCCCAGGGACTCAGGCTGGTGGAGGAGGGAGGGAGCACAACTTAGAACTCATCTTCCTCCCCGTCATGCTCCTCCCACAGCCCTATCTCCGCACCAGGCCCGGGAGCTGGCTACTCAGCAATTGTGTTTTCAGGAATTTTGCAAACTGGCTTCAAAACACAGCCGCGATTAGATGGAGTTTCACTCTTGTTGCCCAGGCTGGAGTGCAATGGCAAGGTCTTGGCTCACTGCAACCTCCACCTCCCGGGTTCAAGTGATTCTCCTCCCTCAGCCTCCCAAGTAGCTGGGAATGCAGGTGCCTGCCAGCGTGCCCGGCTAATTTTTGCATTTTTAGTAGAGATGGGATTTTGCTATGTTATCGAGGCTGGCCTCAAACTCCTGATCTCATGTGATCCTCCTACCTCGGCCTCCCAAAGTGCTAGGATTACATGCGTGAGCCACCACACCCCGCCTTTTTTTTTTTTTTTTTTTTTTTTTTTGAGACGGAGTTTTGCTCTTGTTGCCCAGGCCAGAGTGCAATGACTCCATCTCGGCTCTGCAACCTCGGCCTCCCAGGTTCAAGAGGTTCTCCTGTCTCAGCCTCCCAAGTAGCTCGGATTACAGGCATGTGCCACCATGCCTGGCTAATTTTTTTGTATTTAGTAGGGACAGGGTTTCACTATGTTAGTCAGGCTGGTCTTGAACTCCTGACCTCAGGTAATCCACCTGCCTTGGCCTCCCAAAGTGTTGGGATAACAGGTGTGAGCCACCGTGCCTGGTCTAGACGTCAAAGTATTTAAACTTACAATTCAGGGCCAGGCATGGTGGCTCACGCCTGTAATCTCAGCACTTTGGGAGGCCAAGGCAGGTGAATCACTTGAGGTCAGGAGTTCCAGACCAGCCTGGCCAACATGGTGAACCCCAGCCTCTACAAAAAATACAAAAAAATAAAATAAATTAGCTGGGCATGGTGGCGCACACCTGTAATCCCAACTACTCTGGAGGCTGAGGCAGAGGAATCACTTGAACCTGGGATGTGGAGGTTGCAGTGAGCCAAGATTGCACCCCTGCACTCCAGACCGGGTGACAGAGCGAGACTCTATCTCAAAACAAAATAAAACTTACAATTCAATAAACATTCAAAACACATTACTCCCCAATTATTTGACCACATCTTCCTATGTATCTGTGCTTTTGAGGTTGTTTACATCTGTGGCTCTGTGCAGGGAGCTGTGCCCCTCTCCCCATCCCCCAATGCAGGGACTTCAAGTTTCCAGCTTGAACTTGTCCGTGGTGGGCATGTTTACACCACAGAAATTGGCGAATGGAGCAAGTTAGGGATCTAAGCCAGCCCTGACCCTGTCCAGAGAGCCGGTTGTTAAACATTAACCAGCACGCCTCTGCCCTGTCCTAGCCATCCACAAAGCCCTCCCTCTGGATTGTCTCCAGAATCTGCCTGCTTCTACCCTGTCCTCCACTCTCCTGGCTCATCTCTCTGCCTCCCCAAGGCCCTTTGTCCACCCAGCAGCCACAGGGTCTCACTCTGTTGCCCAAGCTGGAGTGCAGTGGCATGATCACAGCTCACTGAAGCCTCGATGTCCAAAGCTCAAGCTCTTCTCCCATCTCAGCCTCCTGAGTAGTTGGGACTACAGGTACATGCTACCTTGCCCGGCTAATTTTTAATTTTTTTGTAGAGATGGGGTCTCGCTATTTTACCCAGGCTGGTATCGAACTCCTAGGCTCAAGTGATCCTCCTACCCTAGACTCCTGAAGGGTTAGGATTACAGGTGTGAGCCACTGGACCCAGCCCAGAAAGGCCTTTCTAAACTTAAAAGAATAAATAACTGGCCAGGTGCAGTGGCTCACGCCTGTAATCCCAGCACTTTGGGAGGTCGAGACAGGTGGATCACCTGAGGTCAGGAGTTCGAGACCAGCCTGACCAACAGGGAGAAACCCATCTCTACTAAAAATACAAAATTAGTCAGGCATGGTGGTGAGCGCCTGTAATCCCAGCTACTCAAGAGGCTGAGGCAGGAGAATCGCTTGAACCCAGGAAGCAGAGGTTGCAGTGAGCCAAGATCATGCCATTTTACTCCAGCCTGGGCAACAAGACCAAAACTCCATCTCAAAAAGAAGAATAAATGACACAAAACTATAAAACAAAGATGCTGCCCCTGGCTTCAAGGTCCTGCCCTCTCCTATCCCACCGCTGCAGAGGGTCCTGGCTGATCTGTCTTCCTCCAGTCCAGTTCCAGCCTCTCCCCTTCTCCCCAGCCTCTCATTACACAAGCTTCTGCAAAGACAGCTCCTCTAAGAGACCCTTCAGATACCCCCCAACCCTCACCCCCCATCTCCCTGC
Source organism: Alouatta palliata (assembly GCA_004027835.1). NCBI lineage: Eukaryota > Metazoa > Chordata > Mammalia > Primates > Atelidae > Alouatta > Alouatta palliata. Next base: position 184,120 of record PVKV010000334.1, read on the forward strand.
GGAAGCAGACCCAGCCACTTGCTGACCCAGCACCCACTGGATTTGTGTCTTTGCACAGACCTCTCTGCACTTATCTTTTAGATTGTGTCTGTCCTCACGCTAGACTGGAAGCCCTGTGTGGTGTGGGCAGGGCTTCTCACCATCCCACTCATGATGTCTCTCCAGCACCTAACGCACTGACTGGCACACAGTAGATGCTCAGTAAATACTTAGTGAATGAGTCCATAGGAGGGCACAGGAGTCTAAAGCTGTGATCATCTGTGCCCATGCGAAGAAGAGAAGAGTTGGTGGGCATGGTCAGAGCCCACCCCTCATCCTCCCCCAGTCCACCCCAGCCTGCCCTGCCAGCCCCAGGCCGTGGCTCCCTCCCCGACTCTCCCTCAGTCCTGACTTCCAACATGTGCTCTGATCCTTCCCACAGCAACCCCTTCCCTTGGGGCTGGTGGAGAACAGGCGGGAGGAATTCCTGGCCCCAAGTCAGAGGAGGTGTCCCAGCAGGCAGGCGGGAGGCAGTGTGCACACGCCAGGGACTGCTCCAAATTCCAGCTCCCACGGGCCGCTGGGAGCCCGCCAGGCAGGGCCGGGGAGGGGCAGGGAGCTCTTCCTCACAAGATCCAGGAGGGCATGGGGAGCTTAGGGCAGGAACAGGGAAGAACTCAGCGTGGAGACAGGGCGGGAGGGCCGGCCTGATGGTCCACCACCCCCGGCACCCAGATGGGAAGACTGACACCTCCTGACAGCAAATGCTGAGCTCCTGACTATTCCCAGACCAAAGACCTGGGGCAGCCAGTAGTGCATGGAGAAAGGGTTGTCCGGGACCAGAGACCAACATTCAGGGATGAAGAGGGGTGTTTGAGGGCCAATTAACAGGAGACCCGTGGAAAGAGCCCCGGACTGGCCGGGGGGAGTCCTGGGCTACCCCATCTCTCAGTGCGACCAGGACTTGATCCTGCCCCTGGCTGTGCCTGGACGCCCCACTTGTCCACTGGGTGGTTGCCCAAGTGGGCCCAGCTCTGCCCTTCCCTGAGACTGCTCTCCTGTTGCCCACTGAAATCCTAGTGGCTGAGGAATCTCTGCCGAGGGAGGCTGTCAGCCAGGCCTGTCCTGGGTCCCCGTCGTGTCCCTGCCCCCTCCCCTTCCTGGGTCAGGGCCAGGTGCGATGGGCTCAGGCAGCAGCCCCTGCCCAGCTGTCAGTGCTAGGGCTGCCGCCAACACCCACACCAGCACACCTGGCCTGCCCTGTGCCACCCCACCTGGCCGCCACCCCTTTCCCAGCTCCTCCCCTGGCCCCACCAGCTCCTGTGGCGCCCTCAGCCCGCAATGTGGTATCTGAACTGTGGACCACTGGATCCAGACTTCCGGAACCACAGTGCTTTTGAACAGAGAATCCTAGAATGACAGTCTTACAACCAGAAAAGTCCGGGACCATCGACTACTGGGACGTTTTCCATTCTGGTCCCAAGAACTCTTGGTACTAAATAATTTCAGGAATGCGTATCTTGCAAAGATCCGACCCCATGGAAACTAGGACTTAGGAAATTTTAGGAGCAAGGGCTCTTAATTCCCAAGTAACACTCCCATTGTCCCAGAGGATGGGAGCCCAGGTTCTTCCCAGCACCCAGACTAACTACACCTTGTGAGCCTGCGCCTGGAACAGAGAAGGCAGGAAGGGACAGGGGAAGAGAGAGGGCGCTTCTGTGCAAACTGGAGGCGCTGAGGGCCTCTCCTTCAGGCCCAGGGAGGCTCCCTCCACCTTGGCCAAGAGAGAGAAGCCGAACAGAAAGAACGCGGTTGATGCCACAGGGTTTGGGCGGCGGGTGTGTGGTCACCGGGGGTGGCAAGAGCTCTCTCCTTCCTGGCGGGAGTTTGGAATTTTCTCCTGGCGGTAAGGGCCCACCCTCCTAGGCATGGAAAACAATCCTTGGCAGCTGGCCCTTGAGGTGTGCAATGTCTTTATTGTCTTCCCTGCCCTACCCCCAGTCCAGTGCAGGGGGGAAACTGAGGCAGAGTCTCCATCTACATCAAGAATCTGAATCTGTCCCTGGCAGATTCCAGTCTTCCCCATCCTTGACCGCGGAATGTCAGAGCCCAAGAGAGACACAGAGGTGGGGCCAGGTGAGTCCCTGGCAGGGCAGGTGGGAGCTGAGACCAGAGAGGGCAGTGGTTTGCCTGAAGTCACTCAGCAGGCTGAGGTAAGGTCTCTTATTGCCTTCACTAAGGCTCACCTCCGGGGCCTCTCCTCCAGGAAACCTTCACAGGTCACCCTTCCTCAGGCCCCTCTGCCCCTTAAGCCTTTCTCAGCCACCGAGCAGGGTGTTCCAGTGGTTCTGGCCTTGCTTTTTGGTGTGATGGAGTTTTGCTCTTGTTGCCCAGGCTGGAGTGCAATGGCGGGATCTCGGCTCACTGCAACCTCTACCTCCCAGGTTCAAGCAATTCTCCTGCCTCAGGCTGCTGAATGCTGGGATTACAGGCGCCTGCTACCATGCCTGGCTAATTTTTTCTATATTTTTAGTAGAGACAGGGTTTCACTATGTTGGCCAGGCTGGTCTCAAACTCCTGACCTCAGGTGGTCCGCCTGCCTCAGCCTCCCAAAGTGCTGGGATTCCAGGCGTGAGCCACCGCGCCCGGCCCCTGGCCTTGTTTTCTAAATGTTTGATGTGAGTGTCTCACCTTCCCAGCCTGGGCTGTGATGGTGCCTCCCCATCAATCAGCCTGGAACCAGATGGAAACTGAGGCCTCCAAGCTCCTGCTGAAACATCTCCCGTGGCTCGGCACTGCTCCAGGACAGAGTCCAATGCAGGCGGGCTTGGGGAGGTGGGGCCTGTGGCTGTACTCCCGCCTCATCCTTGGTCCCACTGGGCATAAGCCCCCAGAGGTTCTCGCAGCCCTCACCCCTCCATCTCTCCCCCTGCAGCCTTGGCCCTCGCTGCCCCGTCCCTGTGGCCCCTTTCTCTTCTTCCTCTTTTCTGGCCTGTTCAGCCTCTCCCCTGAGACCGCCTTCCTTGGGACTCCTGCCTGGAGTGGGACCCCTCTGGGGCCTTGCACCTGCCTCCCCCGCCCTCTGCACAGCACTGGTGGCCTCTCCCTCTGCCTGACGCCCCCTCCCTGAGGCTGGCCTGGGTCTCGCTCAGACTGGATCTTAGACTGACGCCCTTCGTGAATGTTAACTGAGGGCCGACTGTGGGTCTCGGCCACTCACACGCCTTCATTCATCAAATCCTGGCAACAGGAGGAGGCCTCTCGTCTTAGCATCTCCATTTTTCAGGTGATGAGACTGAGGCACACTGTGGTTAAATCACTTCCTCAGCCGGGTGCAGTGGCCCGCGCCTGGAATCTCAGCACTTTGGGAGGCTGAGGTGGGTGGATCACCAGAAGTCAGGAGTTCGAGACCAACCTGGCCAACATGTTTCTACTAAAAATACAAAAAAATTAGCTGGGCATGGTGGCACATGCCTGTAATCCCAGCTACTCGGGAGGGTGAGAGAAGAGAATCTCTGGAGGGAGTCAGAGGTTACAGTGAGCCGAGATTGCACCACTGCACTCCAGCCTGGGCCACAGAGCGAGACTCCATCTCAAAAAAATAAGAAGCATCACCAAAAAAAAAAAAAAAAAATCACTTCCTGAAGGTCACAGAGGAAGCAGTGGAGCTGGGAATGGAACCCTGAAAGTCCACTGCAGAGTTTACACGCATCCTGTCCCACTGGGTCACTCTGCCCCAAGGGAAAGGACAGAAGCACCCAGCCCCACAGCTCTGGAGAACCCACCTCTGGAACCCCTGGGCCAGAGACCACCTAGCTCTGCCCCTCCAGGCTCTGAGAGATCCTTGGTTCCAGAATCCACCGCCCCCAAACCCAGGATACACATGCACACGGACAGCCATGTAGACACACGAGTCACATACAGTCTCACACAGACACAGACACATATCCCTGGCGCCAGACCGGCTGCAGGAAGAACACAGCTGCCCGAGCCTTTTTCACTTCAGCTTTTCCTAAATTTGCTTTGAGGAAGTCGCTGCCGCCTCGGAGTCCTCCCTGGCCTCTCACGCGCTCCAGACCACATCTTCCCCACCCTCCCTTCTCTGGAAGGCTGGAGAACAGAGACCCAAAGGGCCCTGCCCTAGCGGCAGTGGGGAGGACGCGTGGTGACCACGACGCAGAAATGCATTCTGCTGCTGTCAGAGGAGTGCTGTCAGAGAAGCACAGAATGCAGGACAGCAGCGGTGCCTGGAACAGAGCGAGGCAGAGCGGGGTGCAGAGTCAGGAGCCTTGGGGCAGCAAGGTTGCAGCTGAGAAAGTGGCCTCTGCAAATTTCTAGGGACAAGCATTCCAGGAAGCAGGGAGAGCAAATGCAAAGGCCTCTGAGGCGGGGACCAGCCTGCCTCGTTGCAGGAGCAGAGAGGAGACCAGTGTGGCCATGAGGCTGGGGAGGGGCGGGTCCTGGGCACTGCAGTGGCCTGAGCTCTCACTGTGTCCAGCGGAGCTATGGAGGGTGTGCAGCAGAGGCGGGGTGCAATCTGACCGCGTTTGTTCAATGCTAGCTGCCAGGGGGAGGATAGATGTGAGCATCAAGAACAGAGCAGGACTGGGCAATGGTGCCTCACATCTGTAATCCCAGCACTTTGGGAGGCCGAGGCAGGCGGATCACTTGAGGTGAGAAGTTCGAGACCAGCCTGGCCAATGTGGCGAAACCCTGTCTCTACTAAAAATACAAAAAGAAACAAACAAACAAAAATAGCCAGGTGTGGTGGCAGGAGCCTGTGATCCCAGCTTCTCAGGAGGCTGAGGCAGGAGAATCACTTGAACCCGGGAGACTGAGGTGCAGTAAGCCAAGATTGTGCCACTGCACTCCAGCCTGGGCAACAGAGGGAGATGCTATCTCAAAAAAAAAGAACAGAAGCAGGAAACCAGCCAGGAGACCAGAGGGGCTGGGGCACTGCTGTTCCACCGGGGCCACTCAGCCCTGACCATCTGGGCGACCCTGGGCAAGTCACCTCGTTCATTCTTAGCTTACACGTGTCTTCAGGCAATAGGTCTTTCAATAGACATTCATTGAACTCCTATGTGCTCAGCACCATGCTAGGTGCAGAGGGGAGAAGCAGAGAGTGCAAAAGAGCAAATATCAGGCGACCCCAATGCAGGTGGGGATCAGGGGAGGCTTCCAGGAGGAGGTGACATTGGAGCCAAGCCCAGAAGGGCAAGTTGGGGTTCCCACCCCAGACAAGAGGGAACAGCATTCCAGGCAGGGAGGACAGCTGCCCAGGAGCTCAGCATTGGCCTCCCACTTCCCCAAGGGGCTTCCTCTCCTCTCCCTCCCCAGGTACAGTTTCTTCTCCTGTGAACTGGGTGTCTCCTGTGTGCCTGCCACCCCCTTCCCCAGGTGTGAGGAGCAAATGGACCATGCGTGACAGGAGCAGGTGCAATGCCTAGCTCACGGGGCATGATGAGCCTGAGACCCACTTCCCACACCTGCCCACCCATCCAGGATGGAGAAGGGAGCCCCCAGGATGAGGTTTAGTGGAAGATCTTGAGGAAGGCCTCCTACAGCCCACCCACAAATATCTCCCTAACTCGCTGCCTGCTGTGCCTGAAGTCTCTCTCAAACTCACTCCGAGGTTGCCGGACCAAATTGAGGACTAGCTCAAACAGGTCAGGGGAAGCACCTCCCCCTAAGTCACACCCACCAGTATGCCATATCAATCAGTTTACTATTGCCATGGCAACACCCAGAAATTGCTGACCCCTTCCATAGCATCGACTCGACAACCCAGAAGTTGCCCCCTTGTCTTGTAAATTTCTGCATAACTCATCCCTTCATTTGCATATAATTAAAACAGGTATAAATATGAGTACAGCCCTGCTTCGGAGCTGCTGCTCTGGGCCCACTGCCCATGGGGTAGCCCAGCAGCCCGGCTCCAGGAGGAGCGAGAACTCTGCTGCTGTACACTGTCCCTTCAGTGAAAGGTACTCTTTAACATCACCTGCTGTCCTTGAATTCTTTCCTGGGAGAGGCCAAGAACCCTCCCAGGCTAAACCCAAATTTGGCTAAGACTTGCCTGTCCTGCATCAATCAATTCCTTGGCATCATAATTGCCCACCCTTCCTATTCAGGTCAGCCCTGGCAGGGCATTCTTCAGCCTTCACAACTCAGCTCAAGTCTCCTCTTTCAGGAAGCCTTCCTGATTGCTACAGTCCACAGCATCTCTCTGTCAATCTTTTCACTCCGTACTGACCTTTGGCCTTTGGAGTCCCTGCCTCAGAGCTGAAAGGGCTCTGAGAAATTGTGCCACCCTGCCCTCCCTGAGCCCAAGCCCCCATGCTACAAACAAGGAAACTGAAGCCTCACCAAGCCTGCACCTCGAGTCGTCACGGGAGCTGGGACAGGAGGCAGGCCACCTCAGTGCCCAGCCCCATCACTGTCCACGATGCCACACAGCCAGTGCAGACCGGGTTTGCCATTTGTTTGTTTCATATTTTATTTATTTATTTATTTATTTATTTATTTATTTGAGACGGAGTCTCGCTCTGTCACCCAGGCTGGAGTGCAATGGCAAGAACTCAGCTCACTGCAACCTCCGCCTCCCAGGCTCAAGCAATTCTCCTGCCTCAGTCTCCCAAGTAGCTGGAATTGCAGACACCCACCACAGTGACTGGCTAATTTTTGTATTTTTAGTAGAGACAGGGGTTTCACCATGTTGGCCAGGCTGGTCTTGAACCTCTGACCTCAGGTGATCTGCCCCCCTCGGCCTCCCAAAGTGCTGGGATTACAGGCATGAGCCACCACACTGGGACCCATGTGCACGTTTTAAATGAAATATAAAATCCTTCACACATGCGGAAGGAAGGGTGCAGCTATCTCGCTGCAACGTGGGGATTTCTCTGCAAATTGCCCTTTTTGCTCTGCACTGAGAGGTCCCTCTGTGATGGGCGCTTGCAGCTGCAGCTCCAGCATTGAGGCATGGCGCTCCCAGGCCGAGGAGACAATGCTGTGCATGATGGCCTCGAGGCCAGTGGACTTTTGGATGATTTCCAGACTCATGCCATTGATCAGGTTTTTTTATTTGTTTTTTGAGACTAGGTTTTGCTCTTGTTGCCCAGGCTGGAGTGCAATGGGGCAATCTTGGCTCACTGCCAACTCCGCCTCCTGGATTCAAGCAGTTCTTCTGCCTCAGCCCCCCAAGTAGCTGGAACTACAGGCACGCACCACCATGCCTGGCTAATTTTGTATTTTTAGTAGAGATGGTGTTTCTCCATGTTGGTCAGGCTGGTCTCGAACACCTGACCTGAGGTGATCTGCCCACCTCAGCCTCCTAAAGTGCTGTGATTACAGGCATGAGCCACCTCACCTGGCCCATTGATCAGGTTTTTAAAGATCAAAGTGTGGTGGCCAGGTGTGGTCACGCACGTCTATAATCCCAGAACTTTAGGAGGCTGAGGCTAGAGAATTGCTTGAGCCCAGGGGTTCAAAACCAGCCTTGGTGACATAGTGAGGCCCTGTCTCTACAAAATAATTTTTTAAAGATTAGCCAGGCGCTGGGCTTGGTGGCTCACACCTGTAATCCCAGCATTTTTGGAGGCCGAGGTGGGCGGATCACAACGTCAAGAGATTGAGACCATCCTGGCCAACACGGTGAAACCCCGTTTCTACTAAAAATACAAAAATTAGCTGGGCATGGTGGCTTGAATCCGGGAGGCAGAGGTTGCAGTGACCTGAGATCATGCCATTGCACTCCAGCCTGGGCAACAAGAGTGAAACTTCGTCTCAAAAAAAAACTATTAGCCAGGCATGGTGGCGTGTGTCCGTAGTCCCAGTTACTTGGGAGGCTGGGACAGCAGGATTGCTTGTGCCAGAAGGGCAAGGCTGTGGTGAGCCAGGATCACATCACTGCGCTCCAGCCTGGGCAACAGAGTGAGACTTCATCTCAAAAACAAAAAATGGTCAAGGTCTACCAACTTCTGAATTCAAGGTCTTGTGTAAAACAAGCTCACCCAAATGGGTTTCCTAGGAATGGCCAGTAGGCACTTCATTGTGTCTCTGACCCAGTCTCTTTCACCTCCCAGTCCTTCACTGAGCACCTACTGTGTGCTGGACCCTGCTGGGTGCCAGGCCGGCCGAGGTAACTCTGAGACGGAGGCTGGGGAGGGGCCGCTGTGGAGGGGGCAGCAGCTTCACAGCTCATCTGTTACGGCCAGATCACTCCATTGCCCAAAGAAGCTGGAAATCCGAGTTCCGAGTTCCGTGTGAAAGTTTCTGACTTGTAAAGGTCAGCTCCATTTAGTTTTCTTTTGCAACTCTAAGGACCAAACAAAACATAACTGCGGGCTGGGCTGGCGCTTGAGCTGCTAATTGCTGCCTCCGTCTTAGTGGAGAAGGTGGTGGGCTCTTGAGTGGGGGACTAAGGGGTGCCTCTGGACCTGGTTTCCTCTCAGAGCCCTGGTTTTGCCATCTGTGACATGGGAGTGACCTTGAAGGTCATATGACCTTCTCGTAGGCAAAACCAGTCATTCAGCAAGTATTTCCCAACTGGGGGCTGGGGATCAGAGCCTGAAAGGGTCGGGGAGGAGTGCACGCTGAATAAAAAACAGGTATTAGGAGCTGGGCTGGGCTCATCAAGAGTCGCCAGTTTAATCCTCAAGACAGTCTTTATTTTTTCTTTTTTTTTTTTGAGATGGAGTTTCACTCTTTTGCCCAGGCTGGAGTGCAATGGTGAGATCTTGGCTCACCGCAACCTCCACCTCCCAGGTTCAAGCAGTTCTCCTGCCTCCGCCTCCTGAGTAGCTGGGATTACAGGCATGTTCAGCTAATTTTGTATTTTTAGTAGAGACGAGGTTTCTCCATGTTGGTCAGGCTGGTCTCGAACTCCCAACCTCAGGTGATTTCCCCCCACCTCGGCCTCCCAAAGTACTGGGATTGTAGGCGTGAGCCACAGCACCTGGCCCTAATTTTGTGTTTTTTAAGTAGAGACAGGGGTTTCACCATGTTGGTCAGGCTGGTCTCGAACTCCTGACCTCAGGTGATCCACCAATGATCCACTTCTATGCAGATGTTTTTTGCCTCTACCACTCCTGAGACTGCAAGACCCCCCATTCCTTTTCCTCCTCCTCAACCTACTCAACGTGAAGATGATGAGGATGAAGACCTTTATGATGAGTCACTTCCACTTAATGAAGAGCAACTATACTTTCTATTCCTTAAGATTTTATTTTTTCTCCTTTTCTTTTCAGAGACAGAGTCTCACCCTGTCGCCCAGGCTGGAGTGCAGTGGTGCAATCATAGCTCACTACAGCCTCAATCTCTGGGGCTCAAATGATCATCCCACCTCAGCCTCCCAAGTATCTGGTCACAGGAACTCGGGCAGGTGAATCACTTGAGGTCAGGAGTTCAAGACCAGCCTAGCCAACATGGTGAAGCCCCATCTCTACTAGAAATACAAAAATTAGCCAGGCATAGTGGCAAGCACCTGTATTTTCAGCTACTCAGAAGGCTGAGGCAGAAGAATCGCTTGAACCTGGGAGTCAAAGGTTACAGTGAGCTGAGATTATGCCACTGCACTCCAGCCTGGGCAACAGAGCCACTCTGTCTTTAAAAAAAAAAAAAAAAAAAAAAAAACCGCCAAGTAGCTAGAACTAGAGATACACACCACCACACCTGGCTTTTTTTTTTTTTTTTTTTTTTTTTTTGGGTAGAGATACGGTCTGCCTGTGTTGCCCAGGCTTATCTCCAATTCCTGTGCTCAAGCAATCCACCTGCCTCAGCCTCCCAACGTGCTGAGACTACAGGCGCGAGCCACTGTGCCCAGCCAGATTATCTTAATAACATTTTCTTCTTTCCAACTTACTTTATTATAAAAGACTGTAGTATATAATACATATAAAACACAAAATATGTATTAATCAACTGTTTTCACAGTCAACAGTAACTTATAGTTAAGGCTGGGTGAGGTGGCTCACGCCTGTAATCACAGCACTTTGGGAGGCTGAGGCAGGGGGATCACTTGAGGTCAGGGGTTTGAGACCAGCCTGGGCAAAATGTTGAAACCCCGTCTCCACTAAAAATACAAAAATTAGCCTAGTGTGGTGGCAGGCACCTGTAATCCCAGCTACTCAGGAGGCTGAGGCAGGAGGATGTTTTGAGCCCAGGAGGCGGAGGTTGCAGTGAGCCCAGATTGCACCACTACACTCCAGCCTGGGCGACAGAGCAAGACTTGGTCTCAAAAAAAAAAAGTTATTGGTAGCTAAGTTTTAGGGGAGTCAAAAAGTTATACCTGGATTTTTGACTGCATGGGGGCATCACTGCCTCACCCCCAACATTGTTCATGGGTCAGCTGTAAATGAATGTGCAATATGGAGCCAGGAAGCTGCTGAGGCAGGAGCTCCTGCCTCTGATTAAATGTGCCTGTGAAATGCTGGGAATAGTGGTTCCCAGGAAGTAAGAGTGAAGCGCTGGGCATTGGGCTGGATTTTATGTCTGTCACTCTAGATCCTCAAGCCGCCCTTCCACCCACTGCCTCATGCCCAGGATGCTGACCTCTGGGGACTATATCAACCCAACTCCCTTGCCACTTCCAGCTAGGTTCAGCCATTGGTGTCACCAGCGGAACGGAAGTTCGGGGCTGGTGCTATGCTGGTAAATGCTAACAACTAGCTCCCTACAAGAATGCGCTGATCTCTAGTGTCTGCCTATTTCCCTGGTGTAAATACTCCCACTGCAGGTAGAGATGGTGTCACAGATGGACGGGGGATGACATGGTGTCTTCATGGGCCCTAGTGTTGCCATGTCAGTGTGTCCATAGGCCCTGGGCCATGGGGGAAGATGACGTGGTGTGTCAATGTAGAGGTATGTTCCAGGTGCTGGTATGGGGATGGGCTGGGGCTTTCACAGCAGCTGGTCCTTCTCTGTGCTTGGACCCCCCTCTATCAAGTGGGGATGACAATCACGCTTCTTCTTGCCTCCTGTTGAGGGGTTCGTGTGCAACAGACACACAGTCCTGCCTGGCCCAGTACCTGGGGCCAATGAGTCTTCAGTAACAGCGGCCATGGTGGTGACCATTGCCTGGGTCCCTGCTCATACCCCAGGCTGGCTAACCAGGCTCAAGGATGGCCTGGAGTGGGGGGCTGCTGGAGGGGTCCACTGGGGACGAGGCAGCGGCCAGTAGGATGGGGAAGTTGGCGAGGCAGCTATCTTTAGCGCCTTCCCTCACAGCCATTTCCCTTTGCCAGGCTAAGCGGGAATCTGGTGCAAGCCGATGGGAAGGCGTCACTTCTCCATAGTCACATGAAGCCCAGTGACTTGGAGGCCAGCTGTGGAGGCTCAGAGCCCAGCGAGGGTGGGGCTGGCTGTAGTACCCAGCTCCTGGGGGCCTCATCCATAAAGAAGCACAAAAGCCCGGCTAGGCACAGTGACTCATGCCTGTAATCCCAGCACTTTGGGAGGCCAAGGCAGGTAGATCACCTGAGGTCAAGAGTTCAAGACTGGCCTGGCCAACATGGTGAAACCCCGTCCCTACTAAAAAAATATGAAAATTAGCCAGGCACAGTGGCATGCACCTGTAGTCCCAGCTACTTGGGAGACTGAGACAGAAGAATTACTTGAACCCAGGAGGTGCAGGTTGCTGTGAGCCAAGGTGGGTGACACTCCAGCCTGAGTGACAAAGCAAGACTTCATCTCAAAAAAAAAAAAAAAAAAAAAAAGCAGGGGCCCATCGTAGGAGCCTGGGAGAGGGTCAGGGGCCAAGGAGCATCGGGGGTCGCAGTGGCTACTGGAAACAGTGTCCCTCCAGTCCTCACCCAGAGCCTTCGCAGCCCTCTTCCACGACGGCAGCATTGTGTGATGGTTGCGCACTCGTGTCTGGAGCCTGGATTTTATATCCTTGCCTCGTCACTCCTGAGAGTCTGACCTCAGGGACTGTGACTTAACCTTGCTGGGCGTCAATTTCCTCCCTATGAAAATAGAAGTGATGCCTGGCGCAGTGGCTCATGCCTGTAATCCCAGCACTTTGGGAGGCCGAGGTGGGTGGATCACGAGGTAGAAGTTCGAGACCAGCCTGGACAATATGGTGAAACCCCATCTCTAGTAAAAATACAAAAATTAGCTGGACGTAGTGGCACATGCCTGTAGTCCCAACTGCTCGGGAGGCTGAGGCAGGAGAATCGCTTGAACCCAGGAGGCGAAGGTTGCATTGGGCCAAGGTTGCGTCACTGCACTCCAGCCCAGGCAACAAGATCAAGACGTCATCTCAAAAAAAAAAAAAAAAAAAAGAAAAAGAAAAAAAAAGACCAAGAGTTTGAGACCAGCCTGTGCAATATGACAAGACCCAGTCTCTACAAAACATGCAAAAATTAGCCAGGCGTGGTGGCGCACGCCTATAGTCCCAGCTACTCGGGAGGCTGAGGTGGGAGAATCACTTGAGCCTGGGAGGTCAAGGCTGCAGTGAGTCGTGATCACACCACTGCACGCTCCAGCCCTAGGTGACAGAATGAGACCCTGTCTCAAAAAATAAAAATAAGGTAACCTTGAAAGTCTAGTACAAACCTTGGCACACAGTAGGTGTTCAACAAATGAATCCTCTCCTTCTCCCTTAAGCCAGCATCCACTTTACCAGTCCCTGGCAGCCTAGAGTGAGGGTGAAGAGACGCCTCGGCTCACATTGAACCCCACCAATCATACACTGTGTCCCAGGAAACTTACTTATCCACAAGCCCCGGTTTCTTACTATAAAATGGGATCATAACAGAACCTGCCCCGGTTTCTTACTGTAAAATGGGATCATAACAGAACCTGCCTCAAGGAGTGAGCCTGAAACCTTTTTCTCTACGTAAAATGCTGAGTGCCTGATACAGAGCAAGACACTCACAATTGTTTCTCACTGCTGTCCTGCGAAACGCCTTGTAGTGTGAGTGCTGCTGATTGTGGGTGAGTGGCTGGTGAGGTTGGGCTCTGTATGGTTCCTGGACGCTCCCTTCCTCCCTCACTCTCTGGCCTGCGGAGTTACAGCAGCGATCCCCTGTGATTTCACTTTCCTTGATTACAGTTTCCAGCAGCCAGCCACAGCCCAAAAATATTAAACAGAAAATTTCAGAAATAATTCATAATGTTACATTGCATGCCATTCTGAGTAGGGTGATGAAATCGCGCAGCAACGTGACTCATTCCTCTGTCCGTCTCCACACAGTAGGCGTTCCCACCCGTGAGTCACTTTGTAGCGCTCTTGGTGATCAGAGAGAAAAAGCCTAATCCAGAGGTTCGGTACTATCTGAGGTTTCAGGAATCCACTGGGGGTGTTGGAGGGTAGGCTTGTGGATAGGGAGGGCTACAGTAATTTCCTGCCTCCTGTGAGGTTTGCACCAGGCCTCTCTCCTATCGGTGGCCTGGCCTGGGCTCCTGAGACTGCTCCTGAAAGGGAAGGAGGATGGGTGCAGTGGCTCACCCTGTCATCCCAGCACTTTGGGAGGCCAAGACGGGTGGATCACCTGAGGTCAGGAGTTCGAGACCAGCCTGGCCAACATGGCGAAACCCTGTCTCTACTAAAAATACAGAAATTAGCTGGATGTGGTGGTGGGAGCCTGTAATCTCAGCTACATGAGAAGCTGAGGCAGGAGAATCGCTTGAACCCAGGAGGCAGAGGTTGCAGTGAGCCCCAAGATTGCACCACTGCACATTCCAGCCTGAGCGACAGAGTGAGACTGCCTCAAAAAAAAGAAAAGGGAAGGGGACTTTGGGCTCCTGGGAACTGAGGGAAGGGGACTTTGGGCTCCTGGGAACTGGCCAGGAGTCAGGGCAGGGGGACCACCAGAAGCTGCAGCAAGTAGCTGCGTTCACAGCTATGGTGCTGAGAACCAAGGGGAGGAGGGTGGGCTGCCAGCTGCCTGGGACTGAGCCCTCTGGGCAGGGGGACAGAGGGGGACAGAGGGGGAGCAGCACAGCCCTCGCCAGCAAGGCCATCAACGAAGATCTAGGCTCTCTAGAAAGCACTTTGGGGTGAGCCCACGAGGTGGTGGCCAGCCACCCACCCCTCCACACCCCTTGGCCATCCCCAGGTGAGCTAAGTCCCTGGCTCCGTCACACCTTTTAAGGCAAAGGCAGCTCCCACCACCACCTCCCTGTTCCCACTTGCTCAGAAATTCCCAGCAGTTATTTTTTTCTTTTTTTCAGGAGGAATGGAATGAGACTCCTTGTTCTGTCACCGCAAGATTCCGGCAAGGCCTGTCTAGGGGTTCTGGTGAAAGAAATGTGACAGGAAGCGCATGCCAGCAGGCACTTGGAGATGCACCGTCAGTGACATGCACAGGCACGACGGCCACCCCACCCACCACAGGCCTCCGCTGGGGACAGCCAGGCACACACACGGCACAGACGAGGCCCAGGGATGTGGGGACCCCCAACAAACCCACTCCATGATGGAGAGACAGGAGATCCAGTTGGGAACGAGGCAGGCACAGCACAGCCCATATCATAAAGCCCCTCCCTCAGCTCATACCTGAGCCCAGGAGCCTCAGGGCTTTCACACTCACCGTTCCCTGCCGCGAGTGTTCTAGCACAGGGCTCCGTGGGCAGGACCCTTGACACCTTCACATTTCAGAGAGGCCTCCCCTACCCCACCCACGTGACTCCATCCCAGTGTTTTATTTCCTCAGAGCCGTCATCACTTCTAAACTGCCTTGCTTTTTTCTTGAGACAGGATCTCGCTCTGTCACCCAGGCTGGAGTGCAGTGGCACAATCATGGCTCACTGCAGCCTTGACCTCGTGGGCTCAAGAGATCCTCCCGTATCAGCCTCCCAAAGTGCTGGGATTACAGGCTTGAGCCACCACACATGGCAGGCAAGGAGGGGCTGTGGGGCTGTCAACAGCAAAGGCTCAGTCCCCAGTCAAGCCAGGCTGCCCATGAGAAAGGCTTTCTGTGCACCTGGGCACGTGTGAACTGGTATGGGTGTGATGCGAACCTCCACCTGCGGCCTGCAGGGGTCCTGAGCCTGGAAGCAGACTGCCCCTACAGGCCTTTGTTCTTTGCCTCCTGTCATCCCAGCCATACCCACAACTGGGCACAGAGCCCTGGACAGGTAGCAAGGCTCGGCCAGGATACGTCAGACCAGCAAAGCTTTTCCTACCTGGGCTGGGTGGGCAGCGGGGCTCTAAGCCCAGCCTAAGGGATAGGGAAGGGAGGGGACAGGCTAGGGCCCCTGCCCACTCAGCATCCCTATCGGGACCAGATCATACCAGGGAGACAAGAGGCAGCACCCAGGAGACCAGACAACCAGATCTCACACCTGAACCTGTCACTAAGGTGCCTGGTGGCCTTGGGACAATAGGTTGTGACCCACTCCAGCTATGCACCTGACTCCCGTGACTGCAGGACATCCTGGGACCCTGATGCAGAGGAACCCGCCCAATCCACAATCCCTGGCAGGGCCCTCTTGCAGGTGAGGTGCCACGCTCACCCCCTGGTGGCTCCAGCCTGAAGTGCAGCTCGACGCCCAGGCCCAGGCTGTAGTCAAGGATGGGAGGGGCTGCAGGAAAGAGGGTTCTGCCTTGAGACCAACCCCAAGCCAAGCTCAGAAGGGGCTGGAGACATGCGGGATGGACAGACACATGGGGGAGGTTCCTGCTGCACACAACTGACCCGCCCCTGCCTCAGGACCCACATGGTACTTACCCCCTCTGCACCTTGAAGACTTTGACATTTTAGCGCTTCACTGCACACCCTCACATCCACAGGTAAATAGCAAGTATCTCCCAAGGTCCTGGTACTACAACCCCTTCCCCCCAGCCCACAGGCACACCCAGCTATTGGCAACCCATCCAGATAAGCAAACTTAGACACGCATGACATGGACCTGCCACACTGTGCTGGGTGGACAGTCAGCTGCTGTAGCTGTGGGCTCTACCCACAAGCAGCTTAGTGGGGTTGAAGAACAGCACAGCGCCCTGCACACAGCAGCTGAGGGACCAGCTTTGATGGCAAAGCAAGGGCACTCGTATTCCACACCCAGTCCTGATAGAGCCTAGGTGCACCTTGAGCAAACACGGGGCCAGCCAAGTGGGTCCAAGGGCCAGGGCCTGTGCTGGGCTTCACTGAGTTCACCAGGCTTCAGGCTAGCTCACAGGGGCCAGCCCAGAGCCTGGAGGCTTCCTTCAGCTTCGGGCAGCAGCCACACCCCAGCATCCTGGGCTTGAGACTGAGGGTGGCAGGCACTCAACATGGGATACAGGGCCCATCTCCAGTGGTAACAAGGACTGCACCAGCCAAGTTCCAGAAAGCAGACCCCAGACCAGAAGGGACACAGCCCTGACAGGTTGCAACTAGGCTTCCAGCTGGCTGAGCCTGGGCAAGTTACTTCACCTTTGTGTGCCTGTACTCATGTTCTCCCAGTACCAGATTTTGGGTGCACAGATTACAAAAGAACCTGAACAAGCCTTAACTGGAAGCCACCCTTCCCTGGATTACTTTAAAAGCAAGTTAGCTTTTTAGACAAGGGATAGACGCAGGGTCTGCGTGCACATCAGCATCAAAGACGCCGGGCAACACCTAGTCCTCCTTGTCTCCTTCCCCTCTCCACAGCACTGGCATCACCCAAGCTGTGCAAATAGCAGAGACCCAGCTGCCTCGCCCAGGTGACAAACATTTGCACAATGCCCGATGCTCCAGGCTGGCTTTCTACAGCTCAGCGGCAGAACCAGGCCGCTTTTACCTCCCTCCAGGGACTGAGGGTGGGGACAGAGTGGGAGGTCAGAGGATAACCAGTGTAGCTACAGAAAGGAGGGCGGTAGCCTTGGGGAGCACAAGGCACTTTGGGGGACCTTATCTGCCTCCCGAGTCCCAGTTGCTCTCCTGGAGAAACAGGCAGATGTCAGTGGAAAATAACTTTTATTGAGACCCCACCAGCTGCAAAATCTGTTCCTGACATCAAGCTCCTTCTTCCTTTGCAATTCGGTCTTTCTTGAGTGGTCCCATGAATGCTTTCTTCTCCTCCATGGTCTGGAAGCGGCCATGGCCAAACTTGGAGGTGGTGTCAATGAACTTAAGGTCAATCTTCTCCAGAGCCCGCCGCTTGGTCTGCACCAGTAAGGACTGTGGGCCAAGAAGGGAAGTGATTCAGGATTACAAGAAGCCAGGCTTTCCTCAGCCCCTTGGTTCACAGAGCCCCTGTACTGGGAAACCACAAGATCAATTCAGCCTCCAAGAGCCCTCCCCCACTGCCAGGCCAGTGAGGACACACTCAAAAGAAGCAAACAGCCCAGCAAGGCCAGACTAGGAATTTCCTCATCCCAGGACTTCAAAGGTAGTGTGAAAGGACTGCCAACACCCTCTCCTTCCTTTCAACTCTCCCGCCACAGGGCCACCAGCATCTGTGGCCTTGGATCCTCCCTCCACTGGAGGGCCCCCTACAATCAGTAGGGCCCGCCTCACCTTGCGGAGGGTGAGCACTCGCTTTTTGGTTCCCACCACACAGCCTTTCAGCATGACGAAGTCATTGGTCACTTCACCATAGTGGACAAAGCCACCCTGGAAAACAAGACCATTGGATCAGCACAGGGCCCGCACTAGGCACAAGAGGGATGACCCCTCCAGGTTCAGGCCCTCCTAACCACAGGGCTGTTCTCAGAAGGAAGGCAACAGGAATGGTTCCGCAGTCTGTCTCGGGCGCTGTGCCCAGCGCACATTCCAGGCCTCATCACTGAACAGCTGAGCCTGATACTCCACTTCTCACCAGCCAACCCCAACTGGTGGACTCAATGGCAACATTGCTATTTACACAGTACACAGCTAGGTGCTGTGCCGGCTCCAGTTAACCTGCTAACAGCCCCTAGGAAGCAAACACCCATTACCTACCAGAGGGTTGATGCTCTTGTCAGACAGGTCATAGTCGGTGGAGGCATTGTTCTTGATCAGCTTACCGTCCTTGATAAGGTAGCCCTGGCCGATCTTATAGATCTGAATGAACAAGAAGGTGTCAGGCTGCGGCATTAGGGACAAATAACCCAGACATGCCAGTGGGGTGACCTGCAAAGCACTCTATAGGAAGGCAGCTGAGGCCTCAGTCCCAGCCATGGGGTATTCCAGTTTCAGAGCAAAAAGGTGGCCGGCCCTCCAGGTTCCCTTGTGTAAGGTAGCTAGGCTAAAACTAAAGGTCCTGCTGTACAACACAGGTGGCCTCTCACCCGCTGGTGGTGGGACCAGAGACCAGCAAGCCTAGTATCCCCAGCCACACCTACCATCAGCCCCACCACAGCCACTTTACAGGATGGCACCTTACAAATCACTCAAGCCAGAACTGACCCGAGACACAAGCCACTGACATCTACATGATTTTCATGAATCAATGAAGCAGTGCTGACACAGAAACCCCAGTCTCAGGGTCATCTCCCACCCCGGGGACCCACTCCCAGAATCTCACCTTCTTGTTGATCTCAGTGCGGTGATGGTAGCCTTTCTGCCCAGCACGTGCCACAGAGAAGGCCACACGGGCAGGATGCCATGCCCCAATACAGGCCACCTTGCGCAGGCCTCGGTGGGTCTTGCGGGGCAGCTTCTTGGTGTGCCATCGACTGGTGACCCCTGGAACGGATACACATTACTGCACCTCAGCGCCCAGCACCTCCCACTGACCCCTTCCTCCTGCTCAACAATCGCCAACCACAGCTGGGTCATCTGAGGGACAGCGACGGGATTATTTCATGTGCATTGCCCGCAGGTCTCCCCTGTCAAGCTGGATAGGCTCTGGGGGTGCAACTCTGAATTGGATTTGTGAATGGGCGTTTTGAAGGCATCTGTTAAAAGTTCCCCCATCAGCAGGGAGTGACATAATTCCAAGTTCCCCTTTGCAGTTATCAGTAAGCTACAAAGAGCAAAGGGTCCAGGAACTGGCCCTCTGCTATATCCCAGCCACTCCTGACCACAAGGCTGTTCTCAGAAGGAAGGCAGTAGAGAATGGTTCCACAGTGTCTGATTCAGGCGCTGTGCCCAGCGTGCACTCTGAGCCTCATCACTGAACAGCTGGGCCTGAAATGACGTCTGCCCCAGGTTAGCACACAACGCAAGCCACTGAAAAGCTCACCTTTGTAGCCTTTGCCCTTGGTCACCCCGATGACGTCAATCATCTCGTCCTGCCCAAACACTTGGTTCACAGGTACCTGCTGCTCCAGCCTCTCGCGGGCCCAGTCCAGCTTCTCGGACACGGTGCCTCCATTCACCTGGATCTCCATCAGGTGGGCCTTTTTCTGGCGCAGAGGAAGCAGGCGCATCTAGGAGGAAGTGGGCACAGCTCAGCTCCAGCTGCCAGCGCTCCTCCCACAGTAGAGGACTGAAGCTCCACACGTCTGATGCCAAGCACATGGCAAAAACAAGCCAACTCTCAACAAGTCACTCAACCTTACCAAGACGAAGGAACTTCCATTTTTGCCAATAACTTAATTTTGGATTCTGGTGCCTGAATTCCTGTCAGGATGAGCCAACGGGGCCCGTACCACAGGCAAACAACCAGATCCCAGCGCCTGCCAGCCCCATGCCCCGTGGCTGTCCTTCGGGTCAGTTCCTTTGGGATATTGCAGTGGTTTTACCAAAGCCACCTCCACTTGCCCTAGTGACAAGCCTGCTTTTTGAGAGCACAAGCTCTGAGTAAGAAATGCATTTAAGCATAAAGCTTTCGCTTCAGGACAGCCTTGCAATGTCCTGACAAAACTGCAATGGTGGGCATGCACTATATTATCTGTGATGGCCCTCACCACAGGGGGTTGTACTGAGCACTTGAAATCGGCCAGGATAACAGCCAGCCAGAGGCATCTACTCTAACCACATCAATAAAAGGCCTGCACAGCTCACAAGCCAGGTTTCGAGAGCAGCCAGCACCTTTCAGTCAGGCATTTCAGTGTACTGGTGAGTCACCACTTGAATTTTAAAGGGGCATGCCTCCCTTGCTAAGGGCCAGTAAGGACACAGTGCCCTCTGCTGGCAAGGGAGAAGCCTACCCACAAGATCACATGGGTCACCTCGGAGAAGTGGCAGGCCCAGCCACCCCGTGGAACTGCGCTCACCTGGGTATGGGCAATGACACGGATGACTTGACAGTATTTCTTCATGCTGCTGAAGTCCTTCTCCAGCTGCTTCTTGCCATCCTCATCCTGCCATTTCTTGCAGTACTTGGTGAAGGCCTTCTTCTTAGATTTATGCCTTCAGGAGCAGAGCAGAGTTGGGGAGGGGGCCAGGTGCAGGCCTTCATCACCCCTGAGGGGCGAGCGGAAGGCACACTGGCACCAAATGGGGATGGGGCTCATTGCCGGCTTCTAAGGAGCCTTTTCCACCGGCAAGCGGAGCCTGGATGCAGCTCATCGGGCAGAGCCGAGCGGAGCTGAGCAAAGGTCCACAAGGTTAATTTAAGTCACAAGCATTCAAAAACATTCTTGCTCCGGGGTGTTAGAAATTACTCTACCTTGGGGGAGCACCCGCTCAGTGATGGAGGAAATGGGACATTCCAGCCAGGGCCAGAGGCCCTTGCCACCCCTATGGGGATTGAATAATCCTGCTACCTCTCCTGGTTTCTAGTTGGACTCAAACACTGGGTCCTCAGCCACCACCCACTAGCTTGGACTCAGAATGAGGGTGTCAGCTCCAACGGAAACCCAGTGGCTGGTCAATGTCTGTTCAAGAGGCAAATTAAACCTGAGACAGCAACTCCCCACCTGCTAGAGAACTGAGAGGCCACACACACGCTGCTCCCTGCTCTCCAGCTCCCAACCTAGGGACTGCATGGCCTCCTCCCTTACCAGTTCTTATAGAAACGCCTTTTGCACTCATCGCTGATGTGCTCGGCGAAGACAGTCTTGAAGGTCCGGAGGCCCCGAGGGGTTTCCACGTAGCCCACAATGCCCACAACCACCATGGGTGGCGTCTCCACAATGGTCACAGCCTCCACCACCTCCTTCTTGTTCACCTCTGCAAAAAAAGGCAGTCGTCAGACATGGCAGGAGCCCAAGCAAGGATTGCAGTGTTTTCTAGAAAAATGCAAAGTGCCCATGTAGGCCCACATCTGCAGTCTAGACTCACAGGACTGTGCTTACTAGGAATTTCTCATTCGGTGTACAGTTATGTCCTTTAACTTAAACAAAAAGTATCAGGACCCTTAATAGCCAAATACCTGCCCAGCTTCAGTTCTCTTCTACGCAAACCTGTGGAGGCAGACAAGGTTTGCCATTTATGTGGACACTGCGGTGTCCTCAATATAATTGGGACACAGAAATAGCTCTGAGCTCAGCTTAGAGTCACAATCAACTGCCTAACATTAGTGTCTCCAGGGCTCAGCAACCCAGGCTATCAGACATCTCTAAGTAGAACCCACATGGCTAAGTGGCTATTATTCAAACCTTTAAGTGAAACACTTATGAACAAGCAAAACCTGAATGAGACAGTTCTTATTCCAGCCTCAGCAGCTCCAGCCCCTCACTTCTGTGACTTCTTTGCTAGGGCTCTTGGGAAATTTACTATGCTCTAAAATCAATACCCGCATCTAAAACAAACAGTGCTGGCCATCTGTACCCTTGGAGTTATCGGCCTTGACGTCGGGCATTGCCCTTCTGCTGTAAGAGCAGTTCTGACAACCTGTAGCTCCTGCTTAAAAAGTCTGCCCTCTGATAACAGCTTGACTCCATCTCTACGGTTTCCCTCCCCCTCAACTCCTATCCCCGTAACTTTCAGAATGCCTGTACTTACTGGATCCTGGCCTATCGACCTCCCGCACGATATGGGTCATGCCAGCCTTGTAACCCAGGAAGGCTGTGAGGTGGACCGGCTTGGAAGGGTCATCCTTGGGGAAGCTCTTCACCTTCCCACGATGCCTGCTGCTGCGCTTCCGAGGCAGGAAGCCGAGGGACCCATGTCTGGGAGCGGAGAACTTCCTGTGAGACTGGGTAGGGGGGGGAAATCACTGTCAGCACCCAAACCAAAGCAGTCCCCTCTTCTCTAGCTCCCAGCTGCCTAGGCTACAAATCTCAGCCATATTAAATCCTGACCAGACACTCAGCAAGCCTAATAGAAGGATAATTCTCTTTCCAAGACTCGCACGTGTCAAAAATGCTTTTGTATTCGGCAGATTTAAGCTGAACGTCATTTCAAATCCTCAACGTCTAAGAAAACTAGTTATCTGTTTTCTCTAAAACCAGACAAAAATACACTGAGTAGTGGACACTATAAGCTGCTTAACAGGCAGCTTTATGTGCCAATTGGCAAGATTTTGACCACTGAAGGGACAATGCTGGGTAGCAGCTAACAGTGCTATGGGCTGCCGCCGGCGCCCGAACACTAATTACACTGATACACGTAGGCCAGAGAACTCGGCAGAGCCCAATCAGAACACTGACAATCAGCACAGAGTTTCTGTCCGCCCGTCAATAAGTTCATCATCTGTGGTTTCTGAGAGCTCCAGAGGCCTTAGAAGTGCACCTGCGGTCCCAAATATTTCAGAAGGAGGCCTCCGCAACACAATCCTCCCCTAACCTCTCCTCTCGCAAGCTTCTTTACCACCCAGTAAGAACAGCGTCGAGAATCCTCACCCAAGGTCTTCATAACCAGGCAAGCTCCTCATAGGCCCTAACCGCGACTAACGAAACAACTGGTGAGGTCGAAACTGAGAAATCACTCATGGCTTTAAAAATGCCAGGCCTCCAAGCCTGCTCCCACCCTTACGGCCTCCCTCTGGCCGATCTGCAGGCCCCAAACCCGTCCTCCAAGCACTCTTCTCCACAAGCCTCTAGACTTCCCAGAAAATAGGCCTGAGTGAGGCCCCCGCTATGTCGCCCGTGCACCTAGAGCAGGTCCCCGGCGCCGCCCAAGGGGGGATGGCGGCGATGCGTCGCGGATTCAGCAGACGCCGGTGACAATGAAACAGCCACCATTACAAAACATACCATCACGCCGCCAAATCCAGCCGGTAGAGATCGGCCCGTCTTCCGTATCCGCTATATAAAGCCAAACCTGGTTCCGCCCCTTCCGGCGTGCGAGCGCGCGCCCGTGGCAGACGTCGGGTGGTGGGGTGGACTCGTACAGAGCGCCATTTCCGCGCACGCTCTTCCGCGCCTAGCATTCGTTCCTTGGTGGACGTCAGCTTCGGAGACAGAAATTAGACACTCTACGGCTAGGGGTTGGGATCAAACTTAATGAGAAGCCGCGGAGACGTGGGCAAAAGGTTTCGTGTGCCGCAAGTCTACGGCGTCCGGCAGCAGCCAAACTTGATAATAATGAAGAAAAATGGCTGCGTCGCTTCTTTTCCTGTGATGGGCAGCTATCTCTGGAATTGACGAGGAAAAGACTGAAACCCTCGTTTCCTGGCTTCCACGCGGATTTTGCCGCGACACCAACTTGCCTTTAATACCTTTAATCTCGGGCATCCCTCCCTCAAGCCCTATCTCTGCCGTTTCTCCCGCGGGCTAATGCAGTGGCCCGCGCTTGATTCTAAGGGTCTCAGGAGCGTCCCAAGCCTACGGAACGGCCTCACGACCTCGGGTACTGCTGGATCCAGCTGCCCAGCCTCCCGGAGCCTCACGCCTTCCGGCCCTCTGCATCAACAAGGGCTCTCGCTGATTTCTGCCGGGGCTCCAGGGTGACTCGGGTCCTGACTGATTGATTCCCTGCCTCCAGGCTCATCCCCTACAAATCTTTCTAAGAATCAAGTATCTCGTTACTTCCCATGGGCCCCCTCGTTGTTTCCTCGGGATTAAGCATCAGCTTCAAAAGAATCGCTTGAACCCGGGAGGTGAAGGTTGCAGTGAGCCGAAATCGCCCCATTGCACTCCAGCCTGGGCGACAGTGAGACTCCGTCTCAAAAAAAAAAAAAAAAAAAAAAAAATCCTTTCACTTAATCCTCACACCATCCCTGAGGGACATAACTGATAGGTTCTCATTATTAGAAATCCTGGGGGTCACATATGTTTCCAATTCAGCATTTTTTTAGTTTTAGAAAGGTAATTAGGTGCACATACTGTATATTATATAATCTAGCACTCTTTAAAGAAAAACAATATTCCATAAGGAAACATGAATATTCACATGGAGTGGGATAAATATAAATAGACTCACATCAGTTCAAGGCTGACTTTGCTGCCCAAAGAAATACATCAGTTTACTTTTTGCTGCCAAATAATTTAAGAAGCTTTTTTTTTTTTTCTTGAGACACAGTTTTACTCTCTGAGACAGAGTTTTTTTGAGACGGAGTTTTGTCGCCCAGGCTGGAGTGTAACACGATCTCGGCTCACTGCAACCTCCACCTCCCAGGGTTCAAGTGATTCTCTTCCCTCAGCCTACCAAGTAGCTGGGACTACAGGGGCATGCCACCACATCCAGCTAATTTTTGTATTTTTAGTAGAGACAGGGTTTCACTATGTTGGCCAAGCTGGTCTCCTGATATCAGGCAATCCACCCGCCTCAGCCTTCCAAAGTGCTAGGATTAGGCTGGGTGCAGTGGCTCAGGCCTGTAATCCCAGCACTTTGGGAGGCAGAGGTGGGTGGATCACAAGGTCAGGAGTTCAAGACCAGCCTGGCCAAGATGGCGAAACCCCATCTCTACTAAAAATACACAAATTAGCCGGGCGCGGTGGTGGGTACCTGTAATCCCAGCTACTTGGGAGGCTGTGGCAGGTGAGTCACGTAAACCCGGGAGGCGGAGGTTGCAGTGAGCTGAGATTGTGCCACTGTACTCTAGCCTGGGGGACAGAGCAAGACTCCGTCTTAAAAGGAAAAAAAAAGTGCTGGGATTACAGACATGAGCCACCGCCCCTGGCCAATAAGCAGTAATGGCTGAGGCAGGAGAATCACTTGAACCTGGGAGGCAGAGGTTGCGATGAGCCAAGATTGCGCCATTGCACTCCAGCCTAGGCAACAAGAACGAGACTGCGTCTAAAAAAAAAAAAGAAAACAGATGTGCTGTCAGCCAGGCTTTGTTCTGCTTACAGACCACAGGCAGAGTAAACGTAGTGTAATTCTTAAGGGCCTTCAGATTTTCAGAATTGTCAGTGAGCAATTGGCTTCAACTTAAAGTCGCCAGCTACACTAGCTCCTGAGAAGAGAGTCCTTTGAAACTTTGAAGCCAGGCATTGATTTCTTCTCTGTAGCTATGAAAGCCCTACTGGCATCTTCCTGTGATATAAGGCTGTTCCGTGTAGCCACCTTCATCAAGGGTCTTAGCCAGAGCTGGAGGACTTGTTGCGGCTTCTCCATTAGCACTTGCTGCTTCACCTTGCACTTTTATGTTATGGGGACAGTTTCTTTCCTTAAACCTTATGAACTTGCATGAAGAGAGCTGGGAAAAAAAAAAAAAAAAAAAACAACCTTATGAACCAACCTCTGCTGGCTTCTGCTTTTCTTCTACAGCTTCCTCATCTCTCTGACTTCATAGAATTGAAGAGAGCTAGGATCTTTCTCTGGATTAGTCTTTGTTTTTTTGTTTTTTGGGTTTGTTTGTTTGTTTGTTTGTTTGTTGAGACAGAGTCTGTCTCTGTTACCCAGGCTGGAGTACAGTGGCACAATTTTGGCTCACTGCAACTTCGGCCTCCCAGGTTCAAGCAATTCTGCCTCAGTTCCCCGAGTAGCTGGGATTACAGGTGCCTGCCACCGTACTCGGCTAATTTTTTATATTTTTAGTAGAGACAGGTTTTCGCCATGTTGGCCAGGCTGGTCTCAAACTCCTGACCTCAGGTGATCCTCCCGCCACAACCTCCCAAAGTGCTGGAATTAGAGGTGTGAGCCACCACACCCGGCCTAGTCTTTGGCTTAGGGGAGTGTTGTGGCTGGTCTGATCTTCTATTCAGACCACTCAAACTTTCTCCATATCGGCAATAAGCCTACTTCACTTTCTTATCATTCATGTGTTCATTGGAGCAGCGCTTTTAATTTCCTTCAAAAGCTTTTCCTTTGCATTCACAACTTGGCTAACTGCTTAGTGCAAGAGGCCTAGCCTTCAGCCTATCTTGGTTTTTGTCATGTATTTGTCATTAAGGCTAATCATTTCCAGCTTTTGATTTGAAGCAAGAGACATGTGACACTTCCTTTCACTTGAACACCGAGAGGCCATTGTAGAGTTATTAATTGGCCTAAATTCAGTGGGCTTTTGTCATGCCTTCCTCACTAAGCTTAATCATTGCTAGCTTTTGACTGAGAGTGCCAGACAGGACTCTTCCTTTCACTTGAACACTTAGAGCCCATTGAGTAGTTATCAGTTGGCCTAATGTCAATACTGTTGTGTCTCAGAGAATAGGGCTGCCTAGAGAGGAAAAGAGACAGAGAAATAGTGAGTCAGTGGAGGAGTCAGAGCACACACATTTATCAAATTCACCATCTCAGGCTGGGTGGAGTGGCTCATGCTTGTAATCCCAGCACTTTGGGAGCCTGGGCAGATCCCTTGAGGCCAGGAGTTCGAGACCAGCCTGGACAACTTGGTGAAACCCTGTCTCTAAAATAAAAAAATTAGTCAGGCGTGGGGGCACTAGCCTGTAGTCCCAGCTACTCAGGAGGCTGAGGCACGAGAATCACTTGAACCTGGGAGGCGGAGTTGCAGTGAGCCTAGATCGTGCCACCACATCTAGCCTGGGCAACACAGTGAGACTCTGTCTCAAAAAAGAAATTCACCATCTTATATGGACACAGTTCACAGCTCCCCAGAACAATTACAATAGTGATGTCAAGGATCACCGATCCCAGATCACCATAGCAAATATAATAATAATGAAAAAGTTGGACCTATTGCTAGATTACCGAAGTGTGGCACAGAGACAGGAAGTGAATGCAGACTGTTGGAAAAAAATGATGCCAAATGATTTGCTGGGTACAGCGCTGCCACGAACCTTCAATTTGTAAAAAATGCAGTATCTGCAAAATGCAATAAAGCAAAGTGCAATCAAATGAAGTGTGCCTGAATGCAGATAGGATCTCATTCTGTTGCCCAGGCTGGTCTTGAAACCCTGGTCTCAAGCAGTTCTTCTGCCTCAGCCTCTCAAGGTGCTGGGATTACAGACATGAGCCACCACACCCAGCCAACAAGAACCTTTTTTTTTTTTTTTTAATTTATTTATTTATTTATTTTTATTTTTATTTTTTTTAAGATGGGGTTTCACCATGATGACCAGGCTGGTCTTGAACTCCTGACCTCAGGTGATCCACCCACCTCAGCCTCCCTAAGTGCTAGAATTACAGGCGTGAGCCACCGCGCCCAACCAACAAGAGCCTTTAAACAACACAGAACTAGATAACCCCTGACAGCTCCAGCATGTTGGCTAGCCGGTAATCTCTTTTGCTTATCCCAAATCTTCCAATTTTCCCTAAAAAGTGGTCTTCAGATTTCATCTTTTTGAGATGGAGTCTCGCTCTGTTGCCCAGGCTGAAGTGTGCAGTTGCGAAATCTTGGCTCACTACAACCTCCGCCTCCCAGGTTTAAATAATTCTCCTGCCTCAGCCTCCCGGATAGCTGGGACTACAGGAATGTGCCACCACACCCAGCTAATTTTTTTTGTATTTTTAGTAGAGACAGTTTTTCACCAGGGCCAGGCTGGTGTCAAATTCCTGACCTCGTGATCCGTCCACCTCAGCCTCCCAAAGTGTTGGGATTACAGGCATAAGCCACCATACCCGGGGCCCAGATTTTATCTTCGACGTGATTCTTCAGGAGCCTTTCCCGGGCACTTGATCTCCTAAGCCTTTCTCCCACACCTTGTCAATCCTTAGCTATCTCAGTTTGTTCTCAGAGCACCTCTCTCCCACTGTAGATTTGATTTAGAGACGATCTCACTCTGTCATCCATACTGGAGGGCAATGGAGCAATCTCAGCTTACTGCAACCTCCACCTCCTGGGGTCAAGCGATTCTCATGCCTCAGCCTTCCGAGTAGCTGGGATTACAGGCGCCCACCACCACACTCTGCTAATTTTTGTATTTTTTAGTAGAGATGGAGTTTCACTACATTGGCCAAGCTGGTTTCAAACTCCTGACCTTAAATGGTCCGTCCACCTCGGCCTCCCAAAGTTCTGGGATTATAGGTGTGAGCCACTGCGCCCAGTCCTCCTGCTGTAGAGTTTAAATTGTGATTGTCAGCTTCACTAAAGATGGGGCCACTTCTCTTTTTCTTTCGTCCGGCACCAAGCACATAGCTGAGCTGCATAAATCTTCGTGGATGAATGCAAGAGTGAATATGTTGGTCTTTTTTTGTTTGCTTGTTTGTTTTTTTAGATAGAGTCTTGCTCTGTTGCCCAGCGGGAGTGCAATGGCGAGATCTCAGCTCACTGCAACCTCCGCCTCCCGGGTTCAAGCGATTCTCCTGCCTCAGCCTCCCGAGTCGCTGGGATTACAAGTACACAACACCACACCCGGCTAGATTTTTGTATTTTTAGTAGAGACAGGGTTTCACCATATTGGCCAGGCTGGTCTCGAACTCCTGATCTCAGATGATCTACCCGCCTTGGCCTCCCAAAGTGCTGGGATTATAGGCGTGAGCCACCACACCTGGCTATACTGGTCTTTTAGATGCACAAATATTGTTAGTGGTACCCCAGGCTTCTCACCCCCTTGGTCCTCTAAGCTAAACTGCATCTCTATGAAGATGGGGCACAGCCTTTTCTGCCAGAATATTTAATGGTACAGTTTTGTGTTCTGGCCTTAAAGTCTCTGGGAAGGAATCTTCTTTTTTCTACCCTTCCCAAACACCATGCCCTGTGCCTCTAGAATTTCACTGGTTTGACTAGCAGACTTAATATCCATCTGAGCCTTTCTTTCCTCTGGTGTAAAGTGTAAACAAACGCATTTAAATCAAGGGGTTACTCATCTATCCATTCAACAAATACAGAAAGAGGTCCCATTACAGGGCAGATTCTGTTATATTCATTGTATAATTACATAATGAATATATTCACTATGTAGTTATAATATTCACTATCTCAGTCCGTCTTCAAAATCTCCTAAAATAGTTCTTCTCAAACTTTTTATTTTTATTTTATTTTGAAGTAGAGTCTCAGTCTGTCACCCAGGCTGCAGTGGCGGGATCTTGGCTCACTGCAACCTCCACCTCCTGGGTTCAAGCAATTCTCCTGCCTCAGCCTCCCGAGTAGCTGGGATTACAGGCATCCACCACCATGTCCAGCTTTTTTTTTTTTTTTTTTTTTTTTTTGTATTTTAGTAGAGACCAGATTTCACCATGTTGGCCAAGCTGGTCTTGAACTCCTGACCTCAAGTGATCCACCCACCTCAGCCTCCCAAAGTGCTGGGAATACAGGCGTGAGCCACTGCGCCCAACCCATCCCTGCCTTTTTTTTTACCTACGACTGTCTTTCTGAACTTGCCTCTTTTGTATTCTTTGAGTTCAGTTTAAAGACAGTTACTTTAAGTCCATTTTAAACCCTCAGGCTAGAAATCCTGCCACTGTTAATTAGTCACATTATTTGGTTTAACACTTTTTCTTTATCATTCTGAAACTGGGTTTATTTAATACATTGATAAATTATTTCAAAGGCACTTTTATAGTTCAAATCACTTCACTTTTACCCTGATAAATTCAAATGGCTATGACCTTCAGATAGCATTTAGCCTCTGTAACCAATCTGACAATGTATTCAGCAGGGACCTATGGATTAAATCACATACTGGCATATGTAAGCTGAATGTCAGTCTGAAAAATAAATTTGCTATATTAACTGAAATACCACTCTTTGTTTAGGCATTTCATCGTATATTTAAGAAAAAGCTTAAAAGAATGGAAATTGTGTGACAATAACTTGTCTTTCTTCAAAGTGCATGCAGTCTTTTGTAATGCCTCATTCAGCCAAATATTTGTTCTCTTCCTAATTCAGTAGAAGGCAGCTTTCAATTTGCTTAGAAGGCAACATTAGAAGGTTGGAGTTCATCAGAAACATAGAATTTTAAAATGTGAGTTCAGGCACGGTGCGGTGGCTCATGCCTGCAATCCCAGCACTTTGGGAGGCCGAGGCGGGCAGATAGCAAGGTCAAGAGATCAAGACCATCCTGGCCAACATGGTGAAACCCCGTCTCTACTAAAAATACAAAAATTAGCTGGGCGTGGTGGCATGTGCCTGTAGTCCCAGCTCCTCGGGAGGCTGAGGCAGGAGAATTGTTTCAACCCAGGAGGCGGGGGCTGCAGTGAGCCGAGATCCCGCCACCGCACTCCAGCCTGGCGCCTGGCAACAGAGCAAGACTCTGTCTCAAAAAAAAAAGAACAAACTAAAAAAAGGTATGGGATTTTAAAAAGTTATGAGATGAAAAAGTTATGGGATAAAAAATGTTGTAAACAGTTCTGGAAAAAAAAAGTTGTGGAAAAAAGTTTTATGAAAAGTTACAAAAAAAGTTATGAAAAAGAAGTTATGGGATTAAAAAAAAGTCATGGGATAAAAATAAAAATTAAAAGCAGGCCCCTGTCAGCAAAGCCTGGAGAAGTGGGGCTGGACTCTCCGCCCCCACCATGTTCCTACCACCCAATCCCAGTTACCCCTTTACAATTAGGGTAACAAGACAAGACCCTTGTCTAATGGGGAAGGACAAACAGACCCTTTGCCACCTTGACCAGGGCTGAGTCCTTACATTTCTGGATGATGATGATTGTTATTTAAGAGCCAGAGGCCGGTGGAGTTGGTTGGTTTGGAGGAGGCCTGATGGTCTTCGTACTCTCACTAAAACAACTTTTCCCTCAGGGAAACTCCCATCTTCTTATGCAGAGAGGCAGCTGAGGCAGGACAGTGGGGCTAACTGTGGACCAGACGAGGGGACAGGCTGCTGGGGTGGCCCCCCCTTCCCCAGTGTGCATACTGTATCTGTATCACATTTTGTATATTCCGGAGGGTAGGGCCACCCCTGTATCATACCTAGCAGAGGTTGGAGCTGGCATACAGGGAGGAGGTTCTAATAATTATTTGCAGCTGGGAAACTTATTTATTGCTAGCATAGGACAGAGGAAGGAGGTGGGGATGGGGTGTGGCTCCCTGGTGATACAACTCTTATTTTGCTTTTTATTTTGGAATAAATGTATGTAGCCATACTGCTCAGCCTGGGGTGTTCCTGTTTCCCTCACTGGGTCCTGGAGTTGGTGCCACTGAACGAGGAGTCCCAGCTGAGCATGTCCAGCAGGGCTGTCAGTGACCTTCCAGGCCTGTTAACTGTATGCTGCCTGGTGATGCCTGGGGGATTTCACGGGGACTGCCATGGCGCCTCTGGCCCTGATGGCCGAGAGGCTCAGAAGCCTGATCTAGCAGTGGCCAGGAAGGCAGGTACCAGCACCCAAGAGCACTGACTTCCATCCAATCCAGGTGTTTTCTGTTCCGTCCCCCTGCCTCCCTCTCCTGTCTGCACCTGGTAGCACGTGCTGTCTGTCCCTCCAGCCTGCTGTCTGCCGGCTGCCCCATGGGCTCCTTCCAGGCCGAGTTCATGGCCCTGCCCTCTAGTGGCCAGAGCCGGTTTTACAGAATAAGAGCCAGCTAAGCTCCAGAGCCTTTCCAGGAACTGTGTCCCTTGGGAAGGGTGTGGCCTTTTCACTGCTCCCAACAGCACCCTAGAAATGGCTTGGCCCTTCCCCTCCCCTGAGCTCCACAAATAACACGACCAGCTGAGGAAACATTCCCCATCATCCAGAAATGGGTTTGATTTTCAGCCGAGGGACATCAGGACTGGTAGAGACTGTCAGGCCACATGGCTGCCTGCATAGCACCCCCATGCTTGGTGAGGGGCAGGAGAGATGGCGGGGGGCTGGCTGTCCACAGGCCGGGCATGACAGGGAGGCTCACTGAAGGTGGCACACTTTGGAGGGGCAATGTCAGGGGACAGCTTTCTCTTGTTGGGCCACAAGACTCCACAAGGACAGCACGGTGACTGATTCCCAGTGCTATAGGCGAGGTGGTGAGCCACGTGTAGGTATATGTGTACATATATATGAGTATTTATAGATATTTATAAAACAGGGCAGGGCATACCACAGAGACACACATTTTCAGCGATGATCACACCTGGACGTGTCAGCTCACCACGACAGACTAAGTCACAGATGAAGGGAGCTTGTTTTGGGGCTGGGGGAGCCACTGCCAGGTCACAGAACAGCCACTCTGGCAGGCTTGGAAAGGGAGGTCTCCAGGAAGAGGAGGGATCTCTTTAGAGGTCGAAGGGGGGCCTGAGGCTCTTGGGACAGGTTGGACTTGCCTGACCCAATCGGCTGGCAGTTGGAGAGAAAGCAGAGAGAAAACGGGAGAGGGGCTGGGCACAGTGGCTTATGCCTGTAATCCCAGCACTTTGGGATGCTGAGGCAGGCAGATCACGAGGTCAAGAGATCGAGAGCAGCCAACATGGTGAAACCCCGTCTCTACTAAAATACAAAAAATCAGTCGGGCACAGTGGTGCACGCCTGTAGTCCCAACTACTTGAGAGACTGAGGCAGGGGAGTTGCTTGAACACCTGGGAGGCAGAGGCTGCAGTGGGTCGAGATTGCGCCACTGCACTCCAGCCTAAGCGACAGAGCAAGAACCTGTCTCAAAAAAAAAAGATTTGCTCGCAATTTTATGTCTTCTCTATTCTCTATCACATGACCCTTCCTTATCCCCAAAATAATAAAAATATTCTATTATTCCCTCTCCTTCTCTCTCTTCTTTCCTTTCTCTCTTTCTTTGTTCAGAGTTACCTGTCTCAAGGTATTTCACCATTCTGATTACTCAACTCATTCTTCAGCTGTATCCATCTTACCATTTTCCCTTCCTATTGCATTCTTTATTTCAATGTTTATATTTGCATTCTTAATACTTCGAATCGATTCTCTTTTATTATTTCATGTTCTTTTATTTATTTATTTTGAGACAGAGTCTTGCTCTGTCGCCCAGGGTGGACTGCAATGGTGTGATCTTGGCTCATTGCAACCTCTGTCTCCAGTGTTCAAACAATTCTCTTGCCTCAGCCTCCTGAGTAGCTGGGACCGCAGTTGCCCGCCACCATGCCTGGCTAATTTTTTGCATTTTCAGTAGCGACTTGTACTTGTATCATGTTGGCCAGGCTGGTTTCGAACTCCTGACCTCATGATCCATCCGCCTCTGCCTCCCAAAGTACCGGGATTACAGGTGTCAGCAACCGTGCCCGGACTTCTCTATTTTTTTTTTTTAAAGGAATAAAAGGAATGCTTTTAATGTTTCCATTGAGTATATTCATTCTGCAGGAATTTCGTAGATAATCTTTATCAAGTTGAGGATGTTTTCTTAGCTTAGTAAGAGCTTTTACTTTGAATGTAATTATTTTACTAAATACTTTTACTGCATTTACTAGGATGATCATGTAATTTTTCCCTTCTTGTCTATTCATATGATAAACTATATTTATAGATTTCCTAATAATGAACTAAACTGCATTTCTAGTATAAACCCAATTGGTTCATAATATATTATATTTTTATATGTTCCAGGATGAAGTTTGTTAATATTTCTTCAGCATTGTTTGCACTGACATTCATGAGTGAGATTGGTCTGAACTTTTTTTTTTTTCCTGAGACAGCGTCTTGCTCTGTCACCCAGGTTGGAGTGCAGTGGTGCGATCTCGGCTCACTGCATTTTTCATCCTCCACCTCCTGGGTTCAAGCAATTCTCCTGCCTCAGCCTCCCGAATAGCTGGGACTACAGGTGTCTGCCACCATGCCCCACTAACTTTGTATTTTTAGTAGAGATGAGGTTTCACTATTTTACTCAGGCTGATCTCGAACTCCAGACCTCAAGTGATCCACTTGCCTCGGCCTCCCAAGCTGGGATTACAGGCATGAGCCACTGCATCCGGTCCCACTTTTTTACTCTAAAAGAATTTGTGTAGCTACTTGAGGAGCTGAGGCAGGAGGATCACTTGAGCCCAGGAGTTTGAGGCAGTATCGCTCTGTGATCACACCTGTGAGTAGCCAGGGCAACACAGAGAGAGACTGAATCTCTAAAATATGAAAGAATGTATCCCGGCACAGCGGCTCATGCCGGTAATCCCAGCACTTTGGGAGGCTGAGGCCGGGGAATCACTTGAGCCCTGGAGTTCGAGACCAGCCTGGGCAACACGGCAAAACCCCGTTTCCTCTAAAAATACAAAAGTTAGTCATGCATGGTGGCATGTACTTGTAGTCCCAGCTACTCCAGTGGCTGAGGTGGGAGGATTGTTTGAGCCCAGGAGGCGGAGGCCACAGTGAACCTATATGACACCACCTCACTCCAGCCTGGGTGATATTTTATTTGTGGCTAGTGTTGAATAATATTTATGCGTGGTCCATTGGGCTGAGCTCCTGCTCTAGGCCCCAATAGACCAGAGCAAACCAAAGCAGAGTCACGCGTGCTAGGTGCCAGGTAATCAAAGCAAACTTAGAAATGGGTCAGTTGACAGAGCAGGTCAAAACTCCCTTGCTGATCAGTAGTGGGATTGCGCCTGTGAATAGCCACTGCACTCCAGCCTGGGCAACACAGTGGGACCCCGTCTTTAAAAAAAAAAAACCGATCGGTTGTCCAAAAACCAGGAGATTCTCATCAACTAAACAGAAGCTGCTCAGTCCACTAGAGCTAACATAAAGACGTCCTATCTGCTTCAACCCTGTAAGGAAAGGAACTTCGAAGGAACCAATCCCATTTTTTCCCTCCCTTGTTTCTCCTTTTTCTTTTCTTTCTTCCCTTTTTTTTTTTTTTTTTTTGAGACAGAATTTTCCTCTTGTTGCCCAGGCTGAAGTACAATCGTGCTATCTCACAGCAACCTCCGCCTCTGGGTTCAAGCAATTCTCCTGCCTCAGCTTCCAGAGTAGCTGGGATTACAGATGTGCACCACCATGCCTGGCTAATTTTTGCATTTTTAGTAGAGATGGGGTTTCTCCATGTTGGTCAGGCTGGTCTCGAACTCCCAACCGCCTGCCTTGGCCTCCCAAAGTGCTGCGATTATAGGTGTGAGCCACTGCGCCTGGCCTGTTTCTACTTTTTCAGCCCTTTTCCGCATGTAACGCCAATCACTACTGCTCAGCTCATAGGAATACCTTTCTAGTTTATAGGTGGGATAATGCCCAATTCATGAATTGCTAATAAAAGTCAATTAGAAATTAGATCATTATATAATAAATTAGTAGCATTTGGTTTCTTTGCTGCGTGCGTGCGTGTGTGTGTGTGTGTATGTGTGTGTGTATGTGAGACAGAATCTTACTCTTGTCTCCCAGGCTGGAGTGCAGTGGCACAATCTTGGCTCACTGCAACCTCTGCTTCCCGAGTTCAAGCAATTCTTCTGCCTCAGCCTCCTGAGTAGCTGGGACTATAGGCGCACACCACCACGCCCAGGTAATCTTTGTATTTTTAGTAGAGATGGGGTTTCACCATATTGGCCAGGCTGGTCTTGAACTCCTGACCTAGTGACCCCTGCCTGTCTCAGCCTTCCAAAGTGCTGGGATTACAATTACAGGCATGAGCCACCATGCCCGGTCCCCTTTGTGTGTGTGTGTGTGTGTGTGTGTGTGTGTGTGTGTGTATGTGTAAAGGAGTTTTGCTCTTGTTGCCCAGGCTGGAGTGCAATGGCACAATCTTGGCTCACTACAACCTCTGCCTCCTGGGTTCCAGTGACTCTTCTGTCTTAGCCTCCCAGTAGCTGGGATTACAGGTGCTCGCCACCATACCCGGCTAATTTTTGTATTTTTAGTAGAGATGGGGTTTCACCATGTTGGCTAGGATGGTCTCAATCTCTTGACCTCGTGATCAGCCTGCCTCGGACTCCCAAAGTGCCAGGAATATAGTCATGAGCCACCACGCCTGGCTGTTTTTTTTGAGACAGGGTCTCACTGTGTCGTCTAGGCTGGAGTGTAGTTGTTGTGATTTAGCTCACTGAAGACTTACCTTCCTGGGCTCAAGTGATCCTCCCTCCTCAGCCTCCTGAGTAATACCACCATGCCTGGCTAATTTTTTAACATTTGTGTAGAGACTAGGTTTTGCTGTGTTGCCCAAGCTGGCCTCAAACTCCTGGCCTCAAGGGATCCTCCCACCTTGGCCTCCCAGAGCATTTGCATTACAGCTGTGAGCCACTGTGCTCAGCCTGCTTTTCTGTTTTTGAGATGAGGTCTTGCTGCCTTGCCTAGGCTGGTCTTTAAGTCTTAGACTCAAGTGAACCTCCTGCATCTGCCTCCCAAGTAGTTGAGAGTACAGGCATGTGACACTGGGCCCAGCGAGGATATATTTTGTTTATTGTTTAAGTTTTTAACTTATTCATCACTAGATTTTTTTTTTTTTTTTTTTTTTTTTTTTGAGACAGAGTCTTGCCTCTTTGCAAAGGCTGGAGTACAATGGTGTGATCTCGGCTCGCTGCAACTTCCATTTTCCAGGTTCAAGCGATTCTCCTGCCTCAGCCTCCCCAGTAGCTGGGATTGCAGGCACATGCCACCACGCCTGGCTAATTTTTGTGTTTTTAATAGAGATGGGATTTTACTATGTTGGCCAGGCTGGTCTTGAACTCCTGACCTCAAGTGATCCGTGTTCCTCAGCCTCTGAAAGTGCTGGGATTACAGTGCCCAGCCGACACTAGATTTTTAACCACTGTTTTAGTTAGCTTCTTGGGTTTTTTTCTTTTTAAGTACCCACATCATAAGTGATGTTTTAGCATCTTTAACGGTTATAGGACAATATAGATTTTTCAATGTCTTTTTGAATCAATTTTGATAAGTTACATTTTTCTGTACCTACATAGGAAATTGTCCTTTGTCTATTTTTATGCAGGGTCCAAATCAACCCTCCTCAGTGGGCCCACACTTCTTTTCTCCCATTCTCTCTCAAGGCTATAACAATTTCTTTTTCTTTTTTTTTTTTTTTTTTTGAGACGGAGTCTTGCTCTGTCACCCAGGCTGGAGTACAGTGGCACAATCTCAGTTCACTGCAACCTTGGCCTCCTGGGCTCAAGCAATTCTGGTGCCTCAGCCTCCCAAGTAACTGGAATTATGGGTGCACACCACCACACTCAGCTAATTGTTTTGTATTTTTAGTAAAGACGTGATTTCACCATGTTGGCCAGGCTGGCCTCAAACTCCTGGCCTCAAGTGATCCTCCCACCTCGGCCTCCCAAATTGCTGGGATTACAGGCATGAGCCACCATGCCAGGCAGAGGCTATTAAAATTTCAAGGAACAGTCGTTAGGGAAGCTCTGCTTTCAGGGCTCATTCATTTCTGTGGGTTCATGCCTTCCTTCCTTTTTGTGCTTTTTGTTGTCCGTTTATTTTTCCATAGCATTTAAAGTTTTCAGCTATCTAGACTTCCATATGGCTAGTCTTGTTCTTTTTTTTTCTTCCTTTATAAAGATTCTTTCTTTGAGGATTCCAAACATTTATTTTAGTCTTTTATCTTTCTATAAATTCATCTCATCTTCTGTAGTTACTTCATTTTCTTTTTCTTTTTCTTTCTTTCTTTTTCTTTCTTTTTTTTTTTAGATGGAATCTCACTCAGTTGCCCAGGCTGGAGTACAGTGGCACGATCTCAGCTCACTGCAACCTCTGCCTCCTGGGTTCAAGCAATTCTCCTGCCTCAAACTCCTGAGTAGCTGGGACTACAGGTGCGCACCACCACGTCCAGCTAATTTTTGCATTTTTAGTAGAGACAGGGGTTTCACCATGTTGGCCAGTCTGGTCTCAAACTCCTGATCTCAGGTGATCTGCCCGCCTCGGCCTCCCGAAGTGCTGAGATTACAGATGTGAGCCACCGCTCCAGGCCTGCGGTTACATTTTCTGTTTGTTGTGATTGGTGAATTTGCTGCCTGTCAATTTCAACAAGGCTTCTAAAGTTTGGGTTGCAGCCTCATTTGCAATGGAAGGTTTTGTTTTTCTTCTTCCTTTCCCCTTGTCCTCACCTACCTTCTCCAGCAGAGTTCCTCCTGCTTCTGCCAGGCTTCCAGAAACTCGTCTCACAATGATGTCTAGGGCCTCTTCCCATGGACACATTGGGGACATTGCAGCCTCAGTGGCAGATTCAGAAGGAGGCTTGTTTCAGCATCCTGTGGGCTGCCAAAATCTGTCCTTCCCTCCCTGAACCAAGCACTTTATCTAAGTCAGAGTCCCAGGCAGAGATCCCCTGCAGTTTAATTTTTTGCTTCCATTTGCAATAGTGGGGTGCCACCCCTGTTGCTGGCTTTAGGCAGGAGGTTGATGTGGTCTCTGTCTCCTGTGAAGCATTTTAATCTCATTACCCTAAAAAAGCTGAAGATTTGGTGGCATGAGGACCCAGTGCCCAAGTGCTCATGGTTTCAGCCATTTCCCTGCTTTCAACTCCATAGAGTTGTTCATTTGTGAGCATGGCTTGGTCTGTTTAGTTTTGTCTTATGTTCTATCTGCAATTGCTTTGGGTATGGTGCAGAAGTTTCTGTTGACTTATTAGACTTGTTATGTATTCCACACAGCAAATTACTTTAACACTCAGTGGCTCCCAAACAAGTCATTCTTATATACAGACATATATATGTGTATATATATTTATATATACACATATGTATATACATGTATACATTTATATATGTATATATACATTTTTTGAGATACTCAAAAATTTGTATATATTTATATATATACATATATTTACATATATACATATATGTATGTATATAATATATATGCTTTTTTTTTTTAGACAAAGTCTTACTCTGTCACCCAGGTTAGAGTGCAGTAGTGTAATCTCAGCTCACTGCAACCTCCGTCTCCCGGGTTCCAGCAATTCTCCTGTCTCAGCCTCCTGAGTAGCTGGGATTACAGGCGCCTACCATCAAACCCAGCTAATTTTTTGTATTTTTAGTAGAAACAGCGTTTAATCATATTGGCCTGGCTGGTCTTGAACTCCTGACCTCTAATGATCCACCTGCCTCAGCCTCCCAAAGTGCTGGGATTACAGACATGAGCCACGGTGCCCGGCCTCTATATTACATAAAATTGTATTAGTCGTGATGTGCTTCATTTGGGCAAGGCTCAGCTGGGTGATTCTTCTTTTCAAAGTGGCATCAACTGAGGTCACTTTTTGGTATTTAGCTGGTTACACGAGTTAGTCCCTGGAGCTCAAGATGCTGGTGGTGATGGCTGGAAGGCTGGAATCCCGTGAACCTTGTGGCCAGAGTATTTACATGAGGTCTTGCTGGTTTCAAG
This sequence comes from Alouatta palliata, assembly GCA_004027835.1. Lineage (NCBI taxonomy): Eukaryota > Metazoa > Chordata > Mammalia > Primates > Atelidae > Alouatta > Alouatta palliata. The sequence goes on from PVKV010000334.1 coordinate 223,221, forward strand.
ACTTCTTTCATGACAGTTCAGGACTGAGAGCTTTCCAAGAGATGAAAATTGAAAGCAAATATTTTCTTAATGCCTGGGCCAGGAAAATGGCCCACTGTTGCTCTGTTAATAAATCACAAGCCTCCCCATATTCAAAGGGAGGAGACAGAGAGCCCTCCTCTCTATTGGAGGAGTTTCAGGGTATTTGTGGCCATATTTTACCTGCTACCCTTGATTATTGCTATTTGCCACCCCCCATCCCGCCCCATGCCCCGGACTTTGAGATTCTTTAGGACAGAGACCATGTATAATGTCACTGTTGGATCCCAAGGGTCTTCAACGACCTGGCTCACAGCGATGTTACATCCACATTGAGCAGATGGCTAGATGAATGTGCGATACACAGGCTTGCTGCCAACTAGATCCTGTGTGTACCCCCTTCACCCCTTCTTTGAAAAAAAAAAATAGGATTGCTGGGTCAAATGGCACATTCTTCAGTAAATTGAAGCACACTACCAAGCAGCCCTCCAAATAGGTATCTCTGTTCAATGTTTTTTGTTTATTTTGAGAGGGAGTCTCCCTCTGTCGCCCAGGCTGGAGTGCAGTGGTACAATCTCAGCTCACTGCAGCCTCTGCCTATCAAGTGATTCTCTTGCTTCAGCCTCCTGAGTAGCTGGGATGACAGGCACACGCCACCACACCTGGCTAATTTTTGTATTTTTAGTGGAGACGAGGTTTCGCCATGTTGGCCAGGCTGGTCTCAAACTCCTGACCTCAGGTGATCCACCCGCCTTGGCTTTCCAAAGTGCTGGAATTACAGGCGTGAGCCACCGTGGCCAGCCCCTGTGGTCAATTTTTAAGATTATCGTTATGCTGGGTGTGGTGGCTTATGCCTCTAATCCCAGCACTTTGGGAGGCTGAAGAGGGCGAACGCTTTGAGCTCAGGAATTCAAGATCAGCCTGGACAACATGGTGAGACCCCATCTCTACAAAAAAATAAAAATAAAATAATTAGCTGAGTGTAGTGGCACACACCTGTAGCCCCAGCTACTTGGGAGACAGAGGTGGGAGGATCTCTTAAGCCCAGGAGGTCAAGGCTGCAGTGAGCCATGATTGTACCACTGCACTCCACTCTGGGTAACAGCGAGATCCTGTCTAAAAAAACAAAGAGTATAATCATTCTGTGGCTCGTGCACTCAAATACGGTGAATGCGTCTCATCTCCCTTCTGTTCAGGCAACTCCAGCTTCACATACAGAAGACAGAACTAGCACCTGCCAAACCAGCCTCCAGAGGGCAGGAAAGAGGGAGTAAATGCCCACTGCAACTCAGCCGGGGCTCGGAATTCCAGCTACAGGGCATGGTGCAGGCAGCTCTGTGTTTGCAAAAGCTTGTCCTGCAAAGACCAGCCTGACTTCCTCCTTAGGCCTCGCCGCAAACACAGAACACATAAATCCAGATGGTAGAGGAGGATGTTTCTACAATTTGCCGTGACATAAAGTATATTTATATACTTCTCAATGGTATAGAGGTTCATGGGCGAGCCTGGGAACCTACCCACCATTTATAGCTTTATGTTTCTAAGAAAATGCCTACATATCTTATTACACTGTTAAAGAAAAAAATTATTCAGTGATATGTGTGAAAGCATGATAAGAAAGACTTTACGCAAGACCATCGCTATAGATACAGGAACCACGTAATGAAGTCTTGCAATGGGAAAGAGAGATTGGGCTTAACTCCAAACATGGGCAAGTGTGGGGGCCAGTGGATGGAAAATTACTAAGAGGAAGCATCAGGGATAAGGCAGGCTGGCTAAACTGACCTAACAGGATTCTTGCTGAAGACAAGCCAGGGTAAACAAACATCACCAGGAGTGGAGGCTGAAAAGCCTGGTTAGATACAGAGGGGATCCTATATGGAGGATGAGGGGTTCTTGCTAAACTGATTTAGGAGGGCTAAAACTGGATTTTACAAGGAAGTGCATAGGTGGGCTTAGCAGAAGATCCAGAAGCCTGACTGAAGTTTCGCAATGCAAAGAATCTTTGTCAGTATATACCTACCTTGAAAACCAACCCTGATGGTGAGGCTAATAACATTTGCTGAGCCCATTCTTTGTATCTGGCACCATTCTAAGCATGTCACGTGCATTCTCTCATTTAATCTCGACAATAATCCTCAGAGGTAGGTACTATGCTTATTTCTATTTTCAAGATGAGAGAACAGGCTCAGAGAAGAGAAGCCATTTGCCCAAGGTTACACAGTGAGTGAGGATAAGGGAAGCCAAGGTTTCCATCCGTCCCCCCAAAATATCTGAACCTGAAATTCAGGATGTTAAACACCATGCTTTCTGAGACTTAATGTATTAGTGTGTTGAAATCTTAGGGGTAGAGGGTTACAGACAGTCCAATTATTCAGCCATACACCCCTATGAAAAGTACAAAGCCTAATGTAGGGTGGACTTTGAATAAATGTTTATTGAATTAATAAATGAAGGAATATTTTCACTGGAAGACTAGCCTGAGCAACATAGCAAGAACTCATCTCTACAAAAAAAAAAAAAAAAAAAAAATTAGGTAAGCTGAGTAGCACGAGCCTGTATTCCCAGCTACTGGGGAAGCTGAGGCAGGAAGATAGCTTGAGCTCAGGGGTTCAAGGCTTCAGTGAGCTGTGATTGCATCACTGCACTCCAGCCTGGTCAACAGAGCCAGACTCTGTCTCCAAAAAAAAGGGTGTAATTTGGCCAGGCGCAGTGGCTCACACCTGTAATGCCAGCACTTTGGAAGGCTGAGCCAGGTGGATCACCTGAGATCAGGAGTTCCAGCAAGTCTGGCCAATATGGTGTAAACCCATCTCCACTAAATATACAAAATATTAGCCAGGCGTGGTGGTGCACACCTGTAATCCCAGCTACTCGGGAGGCTGAGGCAGGAGAATCGCTTGAACCTGGGAGGTGGAGGTTGCAGTGAGCTGAGATCGTGCCCTTGCACTCCAGCCTGGGAAATATGAGAGAAACTCCGTCTCAAAAAAAATATATAAAAAATATAAATAAATTTTTTAAAAAGGTGTAACTTAATGCAGTGGAAATCACCTCTTGTATGGGCAATCTGCAAGCCTTTTTTTTTTGGACACAGACACTCACTCCATCACCCAGGCCGGAGTCAGTGGCGCCATCTCGGCTTACTGCAACCTCTGCCTCCAGGTTCAGGTGACTCCTGTGCCTCAGCCTTCTGAGTAGCTGGAATTATAGGCACGCACCACCAGGCCCAGCTAATTTATGTGTTTTTTGTAGAGATGGGGTTTCACCATGTTAGCCAGGCTAGTCTCAAACTTCTGGCCTCAAGTGATTCACCTGCCTTGGCCTCCCAAAGTGTTGGGATTACAGGCATGAGCCACTGTGCCCTGCCTGTTCTGCAAGTTTTGACGAATATTTTTTTTTTTTTGAAATGGAGTCTCACTCCATGCTGGAGTGCAGTGGTGCGATCTCAGCTCGCTGCAACTTCTGCCTCCCAGATTCAAGCGTTTCTCCTGCCTCAGCCTTCTAAGTAACTGGGACTACAGGTGCACACCACCACTCCTGGCTAATTTTGTAATTTTAGTAGAGACAGGGTTTTACCATGTTGGTCAGACTGGTTTCAAACTCCTGACCTCGTAATCTACCCATCTCGGCTTCCCAAAGTGCTGGGATTACAGGCATGAACCACCATGCTGGGTAACATTTTTAATTTTATTAATAAAACATGTTTTTTAACAATTTTATTAATTGGGTAACTATTCCCATAAACAAGGTATGGAACGATTCTATCGTGCCTCCACATTTCCCCATGCCTCTTCGTAGTAAATCTCTGCCCACCAATCCCCTGGCAACCACTGATCTTTTTTCTGTCCTTAACAGTTTTGCCTTTGCAGAAATGTCACAGAAAGGGAATCCTGCAGTCTCTAGATGTTTGAGTCTGGCATCTTTCACTTTGCTTAATGTGTTTGAGGGTCACCCATGTTGTTGAGTGTATCCACTGTTCGTTGCTTTTCATTCCTGAGTAGTGTTTGTTTATTCCTCTGGAGTGTTTATTCCGGAGCAGTGTACCACGTTGTACCGTCTGCACTTGAAGAGTATTTGGGTTGTTGCCAGGTTTGGATTATTACAAATAAAACTGCTCCAAATATTTCTGTTCAGGGTCAGGCTCGGTGGCTCATGCCTGTAATCCCAACACTTTGGGAGGCCAAGGCGGGTGGATCACCTGAGGTCAGTAGTTTAAGACCAACCTGGTCAACATGGTGAAACCCTGTCTCTACTAAAAATGCAAAAATTAGCCTGGCGTGGTGGCGGGCACCTGTTATCCCAGCTACTCATGAGGCTGAGGCAGGACAATCACCTGAACCGGGAGGTGGAGATTGCCGTGAGCTAAGATCACACCACTGCTCTCCACCCTGGTGACAGAGTGAGACTCTGTCTCAAAAAAAAATTTAAAAATAAAAGAAATAGAACTTCTGTACAAGTTTTTTTCCTTTATTTGTTTATTTATTTATTTATTTATTTATTTTTTTTTGAGACTATCACCTAGGCTGGAGTGCAGTGGTGCAATCTCATTTCACTGCAACTTCTACCGCCTGGGTTTAAGTGATTCTCATGCCTCAGCCTCCCGAGTAGCTGTGATTACAGGCGCCTGCCACCATGCCCAGCTAATTTTGTTTTGTATTCTTACTAGAAACAGGGTTTCGTCACATCGGCCAAGCTGGTCTCGAACTCTTGTCCTCGTGATCCACCTGCCTTGGCCTCCCAAAGTGCTGGGATTACAGGCATGAGCCACCGCGCCCAGCCTACCCATTTTAATAGATGTGTAGAAGTATCTCATTCTAATTTTAATTTGTACTTCTCTCTCACATTCTTTCTTTTTTTTCTTTCTTTTTTTTTTTTTTTTTTCACAGAGTCTCACTCTGTTGCCCAGGCTGACGTGCACTGGTGCAATCCTGGCTTACTGCAGCCTTGAATCCCTGGGCTCAAGCAATCCTCCAGCTTCAACTTCCCAAGTAGCTGGGATCACAGGCACATACCACCACACCCAGCTCTATTTCTCTAATTATGTTGAGCATTTTTTCACGTGCTGAGTTGCCATTTGTATATCTTCTTTGGTGAGGTGTGTTACTATTCAAATCTTTTGCCCATTTTTTAAAAATTTCATCATCTCAGTGTTGAGTTTTGGATGTTCTTTATTTGGGATGCAAGTTCTTTGGATCTATGGTTTGCAAATATTTTCTCCCAGACTATCGTTTGTCTTTTCATACATTCTTTTAACAGTGTCTTTTAAATAGCAGAATTCTTAATTTTGATGAAGTTCAGTTTATCAATTGTTTCTTTTATGAATCATGTTCTTCATGTTGCTTCTAAGAACTCTTTGCTTAACCTAAGGTCACAAATATTTTCTCTTGTGCATGCCTCTAAAAGTTTTGTATAGTTATAGTAGCCACCTTTTAAGTTTGCTGGATTAAATGCAGAAATGCATGTAAAGCCCTGGTCAGGTTCGGTGGCTCATGCCTGTAATCCCAGCACTTTGGGAAGCCGAGGTGGGCGGATCACAAGGTCAGGAGTTTGAGACCAGCCTGACCAACATGGAGAAACACCATCTCTACTAAAAATACAAAATTAGCCAGGCATGGGGGCACATGCCTGTAATCCCACCTACTTGGGAGGCTGAGGCAGGAGAATTGCTTGGACTTGGGAGGCGGAGGTTGCAGTGAGCTGAGATCACAGCCATTGCACTCCAGCATGGGCAACAAGAGCGAAACTCCGTCTCAAAAAAAAAGAAGGAAAGAAAGAAAGAAATGTTTGTAAAGCCCTTAGCACAAGGCCTGGTCTGAGCCTAAGATGGACATTTGCCCCTGTAATGTTTATCAGGGGCACCCTCAGGCCCAGCACACATTTCCTCTGCACAGAAGTTGTGCCCTGTCATCACAGAATGGCAGGATACCAGAGAGGCAAAAGCCTCCACACGTACCTCATCCAACCTGCTCCCGGAACCAGTGCAGGTAACTGCAGACACAGAGAGGCCATAGAGGTACAGGGCAGCAGGAGACCCAGCCCTGGAAGGTGGCCCTTCCACTACAGGGAGCCCTCCTCCATCCAGCCGCCTTTTCCATGAAACCTGGAGCTCTAGCCCAAGCTGTGATGGGGTGATGGAGACTAGGCTCTATTTACCGAGCACCTACTGTATGCCAGGCCCTTGGGTAAGGAATTGAATAAATCAGACAATACCTGGATCTTGAGAGCTCACAGACTAGCAGAGCAAGGGCCCACAAACAAACGACTGCGTAATTAAGAGAGTGCTGGATTCAGGAAAGGGACAATGTCCTGGGGTGGGAGGGAATGGAGAAGAGGAAGTGTCAGCTGCCGCCTCTGTGCCAGGCCCCTCCAGGCTGGGGGTGGGAGGGTGCGCAGGCACAGGGACACACATGACGTCATCGTAAGAGCCCGGGGAAAGGTGGTCCTGGGAGGTGGGGGCTGCTCTGGACGGCTCTAAGAGAGGGTCATTCATTCGTGGTTCATTCATTCATTCAAGAAACATTCATGCGGCGCATACTGTGTACCAAGCACCCTCTAAGGAGGACAAACACGGCTTCTGCCCTCTCATTATATTTGGGGCCGACAAAGCGACAGGAAACAGTCAAACAAATCAAGCATGAAGATGGTTACAGCAGAGCCGATGGCTTAGAGGGGCTGCGACCGGGACAGGGGACCGGGGATGCGGGGCAGGGACACGGCCCGCACTTGCTGCACACGCACCGCCCTCCCCCTACACTTTGCAAAGAGGTCACCGCACTGGCGACGAGCGCGCCCTCCGCCCTGGGGCCGCAGCACGCGCGTCCCCGCGCCCGAGGTCGCGCGCCGCCAAGCACCCCGCCCGCGCCCCGCGAGCTGCGCCAGCAGCGCACGACGCCCCCTCGCGGGAGCCCTGGGCCGCCGGCCGCGCGCGTAGGGGAGGGGGCGGGGGCGCCGCGCACGCGCACAGGTCGGCGGCGCGCACCGAGCGGGGGACACCGCGCGGGTGCAGCCACGATGGAAGGGGGTGCGTACGGAGCGGGCAAAGCCGGGGGCGCCTTCGACCCCTACACCCTGGTCCGGCAGCCGCACACCATCCTGCGCGTCGTGTCTTGGGTAAGGACCTGCCGGCGTCTCCGCCAGGCCGGGGTGGGGGTGTGGGCAAGGGCGACGCGCCCGGACGGACCTCGACCCCACCGAGCCCCCGGCGTTGGCGCGGCAACGGGCAGGGAGCTGTCCTGCCCATGGGGCCCGCTGCCGCCGCTCGTCCTTCCGGGGCTCCGGGCGGGTGGAGGTCCTGGCGCTGGCGGGGGGCGCCTCTCCCGCTCCCGGAGCCCTGGTTTTCCGGGGCCCCCGGTTCGTGCGCCCCGCTTCCCGCCCGGATCGCTGTGACCTCCAGGCTGCGGCTATGCAGCTAGAGGCTCGGATTGTGCGTTGTCGCCGCGGTGGACTCCGGACCGAGGGGACGGAGCCTGGATTTAAGGTGGCCTTTTGGGGTGGGTGGATCAGGGCGTGGACCATCTCGCTGGGGTGCCCGCCGCGCCTGCGATGGACGTTGGAGGAGGAGAGGGCAGGGAACCGGGTTCGTGTTGCCTGGCCCGGCCGGTGTAGAGCTTTGAGTCTGGAGCCAGATACTTCTCTTCCACCCAGGAACTGCCTCTCCTTCTCGGCATGACCTTGGTCTGGGAACCACCCAGTTCTCGAGAAATGAGGACTTCAATTCCGAGGTGGGGAGTGTCATCTCCTCTATTATGCCTCAGTTTCCCAATTTATAGACAAGGTGGGAGGAGCCTTCTGGAGGCCCCCTTGGGCTCTGACATTTCATGAACCCATAACACCCCTCCCACTCAGCATGCACCTGGATGCCCACGGCGGGTGTCTGGGAGAAAGGTCTCCTCCCACAGTGAAGAGGCCAGGGTGGCCTCCAGACTAGCTGGGGGGCAGGGTCCCCAGTGCAAAGGGCTGAGTGGGGCTCATGTTCAGACTGGTGGGGGGGATGGGACAGAGACAGTGAGCACAGAGGGAGGAGTTCAGGTGCCTTGAGTGGCACCCCATGGAAAGCAGGCCTGCTGGGGTCGGGAGAGGGGGTGCTCGGGGCTCCCTGGGGTTGACTGGCTGTATCCTGTATCTATCCGGAACCACCGGAGGTTCCGGCCTCTGCAGGTCCGGGGCCCATTCCTGGTGGGCTCAGACTAGAAGGTCTTGGATTGGCCATGCTGGGCAGGGCACTGTCAGGGACCTCAGGGGCTACATCCAAGGCCAGCTGCGACCTCAGCATGCTCAAGCTCCCTCCTTTCCTTGGTTTTCAGGGTCTGGTTGGTAGGATGGCTTGGGTATGTATCCCCAGCCTGCCAAGGATGACCCCATTTAAAGCCTTTTCTTCTCAAATGCCGTCAGATGGGAGCCCTCTGTGGGCAGGAAAACCCAGTTCCTTTAGCCCTTGTGTCCCCAGTGCCTGCACAGAGCCCGGCACCCCAGCACATCTGTAAGTGTCTGTGGCTCTGAATTCATTTATCTGTGCCAGTCTCCTGCTCCCCAGATGCCCTGACAGGCCCTTGACAAAGGTGGGAGCCCTGGGGGGCACCTGCCGGATCAGGTGGGCAAGCTGTGTTCACTGCTCCAGTCTGCCCGCCCCTGGGGGGCTCTGACCTGGAAGGTCGAAGCCACTGGCTTTGTGAGGGGACGTGGGCATTCTGTCTGCTTGGGTCATTTCTGCCAGTGATGGCTTCATTTAGTTTATTGACTCTGCTGGGCTCTGAGGGAAGGCAGCGTGACTCAGAAACAGGCCTTGTTCTCAGGGAGCCCACAGTCCCCCTGGGGAGTAAGCCAGGTGCCACCAGGCAGAGGCCACAAGAGCCAGGAGAGGGGTCTCCCTGCTCTGGAATCAAGCTCCATGGAGAAGGTGGTGTCACATTGGGGCTGGTGGGATGAGGGTTTACACATGTGCACATCCAGGGGCGAGGACGTGGAAAGAGGAGGAAGGATCAGCCCCTCTGAGCACCCACGGGGTGCAGGACCACACAGCCACCCAGCTGGCTCCCCAACACTAGAGGAAACTGAGGCTCAGGGAGGCCAAGTGCCTGGCCCAGGGTCACTGAGCATGTAAGTGGCAGAAGAGCATTTGAGCCCAGGCCTTCCTGTCTCCAAAGCATAGTGCTCCCCTGGGGGCAGGGAAGAGTCTGGAATCCTGGAATGTCAGGATTGGAAAGGACGCAAAGGTCACCTGGGCCAACCAAAGTCCAGACAACTCCACAACCTCCAGCCTCGCTCACACATGTGGATACGGGGCGCTCACTACCTTTATGGGACCAAGAAGTGTCTGATACAGGCTGATTAACCCTTCAAAAATAGCTTTTCTTCCCCCTGATCAAAGTAATACCTGCCAATTATTGGAAAGTATAAAAATCACGCGTGATGGTTGCACAGTAGGAATCGACTTACCCTCACGGAAATGGTGAAGATGGTAAATCTGATGCTGTGTGGATTTTACCAAAACAGAAAAAGTTTGGTGGGGAGTGGAGATCATGTGATACCACCGCATGATAGGGAGGGCTGCAGTGAATACGGCGCTGTGTCTCCTTCTGGTCTTTTCAAGACTGTGTGGCATGCTGAGCCGTTTTAACACATCAGGAGCTGCGGGGGATGCAGCTGGTGCCTGCTCTTGGCCCTCACACCGCAGGGCAGAGCAAGTCAAGCCTGAGCTCCGGGGCTGGGGTGACCCATTTATCCTGGTGTGCCAGAATTTCCTGCCTTTAGCATCCCGAGAGGCCCTCAGTCCAGACAAACAGGGACAATTGATTACCGTGTCCAGGACTCCAGGACAACCCAGACCCCTGCCACAGCCCTGGAGGGGCCCTACCAGGATGTGCACGTGGACTTGCTATTTTTTTTTTTTTTTTTTTTTTTGAGACGAAGTCTTGCTCTGTTGCCCAGGTTGGAGGGCAATGGTGCGATCTCGGCTCACTGCAACCTGCAACCTAATTCTCCCTCCTGGATTCAAGCAACTCTCCTGCCTTGGCCTCCCGAGTAGCTGGCACTATAGGCACACACCACCACACCCAGTTAATTTTTGTATTTTTAGTAGAGATGGGGTTTCATCATGTTGGGCAGGTTGGTCTCGAACTCCTGACCTCAGGTGAACCACCTGCCTCGGCCTCCCAAAGTGCTGGGATTACAGGCGTGAGCCACTACACCTGGCCTGGACCTGTGTTTTTGTAAAATTTGTAAAAGAAGTTGTTTTTTCTGTTGCTTTTCCAAAGGAGGGCCCCCAAACTGCTTCAGGGCCTCACCAACCTGGACCCACCCTGAGTCTCTAGGTCAGCCTGCACAGAAGCAGGACCTCCAAGACCTGGCTTGTTTCTTTTTAATTTTTTTAGAGACAGGATCTTGCTGTGTTGCCCAGGCTGGTCTCAGACTCCTGGGCTCAAGTGATCCTCCCACCTCAGCCTTCTGAGTAGCTGGGACAACGAGGCGTGGCCACTGCGTATAGCATGGCTTCTCTCCCGACTAAGGCTTTCTCACCTCTTGGTGGCATCGCCCCAGTGGCAGATCAGCTGCCACTCCTGGCACCCCCAGGCCACAGCTGTGACCCTCAGCAAGTGTCCCCTCCTCACCCTCCATGCCTCGGTCTTCCCACCCGAACTGGGCTGCGCTGGCTCAGAGGTGCCCGATCTGCTGCACGGTGACTGGCACCTGTCAGGGACTCATTTCTTTGTTTAAAGCCAGATGGGGGGAAAAAAAGCAGTTACAGCAAGGAGCTGAACTGATTTAATAGAAAGGACCACCTTTTATTTGGAGTTTATATTCTTTTCTGCAGAGGGCTGAAATGGACTATATCGAATGAATATCAGTGCTGGTAAATGAGGTTTTTTTAATTCTCCACTTTAACAAAATGAAAATGATGAAATGTTTGAAATGTTGCCATTTTCAGGGTTCATTTTTTAAGGGCTTTGGCTGTAACACCACATGGTTTTGTAAGTGGAGTGGGTATCTTCTCCCCCATTTTACAGATGACAAAATTAAGGCTCGGCCTGAAGAAGTGACTCGTGCTAGCTCAAGGCCTGGGCCTGTCAGAGCCTTGGTTTGAACCTGGCCTGCAGGGCTCCCTGCTCTGTGTACTCCCTGTGGCTTCCCTGCCTGGATCTCCATGGCACCAAGGGGTGGCCTGAGGGGGGCAGCTTTATATGCTGGTTTAATCCACCCCCACACCTCACCCCACATCATCCAAAATGAACGCTGAGTAAAAAAGCTGAACTTGGCCGGGTGCTGTGGCTCACCCCGGTAATCCCAGCACTTTGGGAGGCCAAGGCGGGCGGATCACTTGAGGTCAGGAGTTCAAGACCAGCCTGGCCAACATGGTGAAACCCATCTCTACTAAAATACAAAAATTAGCTGGGCGTGGTGGCGCACACCTGTTATCCCAGCTACTCAGGAGGCTGAGACAGGAGAATCGCTTGAACCCAGGAAGTGGAGGTTGCAGTGAGCCAAGATCGCGCCACTGCACTCCAGCCTGGGTGACAAGAGCGAAACTGCATCTCAAATGAAAAAATAAATTTAAAAAGCTGAACTTTTTTTGTAAATGCAGCAGTTTCAAGATAAGACCCCTTGCCTCTCCCAGCCAGCTTGCCGTGTGCCAGCCATGGGGCCACAGGAAAATTCTGGGACCAGCGATTTGGGGGAAAGGGGGTCCAGGCTAGAGACAGAACCTCTGCCCAGCTCTGATGTTCATTTGTTCATCCCACAAGTCCCCTGTTCAGTGCCAGCTGAGTGCTCAGTGCCACCCCAAGGTGACGAGAACAAGATTGAGTGTGAAGCACTGTCCCAGAGGCTCGGGTCACTACAAGAAGGAAATCCCAAGGGGTATCGCAGGAGAGGCTTGGAGGACACACTCACAAGCTGGACTTCCTCTGAGGGCAGTGGGAAGCTGGAGAGAGGAGCTGTGAGCCAGTCAAGGGGGGTTTCAGAAGCTCGTGTGGAAGCCTGGTTTGGAGAGGGCTCTGTGGCTGGAGATGTGTGGTCACGTCCAGCCAGTCCTCCCCCGGTACCAGGCACAGCCCCGTCACCTAGACAGGAAGGTGGGCCACAGCCCCGTTTGGCATTTGTCGCTGACCACCCTGGAGTCTTCCTCACCTCTTCACCTCCTGTGGCTGGCTCCTTGGCCGATTCTTCGCTCTCAGGTCAAGGACAGGGTCAGCTGCAAGGAGAGCCCCAGGAGGTGATAGGTTTCTGCTGTGTCTTGGGACCTACCTCATGTCAAGGGACAGCGTGGGGGTGGCCTAGAGAGCCTGAGAAAGCCTGGAGCATCAGGAGCAGGGCCATCAGAGCAGGACCTTGGAAAATCCCAAAGTCTTTCAGCTTCGGTTGCCTCATCTGTAACATGGGATTGGAGCACCTGGGTTTGGGGAGGCCTCGAGGGCTTATGAAAATGCCAATTTTGGTCAGGCGCAGTGGCTCACGCCTGTAATCCCAGCACTTAGGGAGGCCGAGGTGGGTGGATCACAAGGTCAGGAGATCGAGACTATCCTGGCCAACATGGTAAAACCCCATCTCTACTAAATATGCAAAAAATTAGCTCAGCGTGGTGGTGCGCGCCTGTTATTCCAGCTACTTAAGAGGCTGAGGCAGGAGAATTGCTTGAACCTGGGAGGCAGAGGTTGCAGTGAGCCAAGACTGCATGACTGCACTCCAGTCTGAGCGACCGAGCAAGACTCCATGACAGAGCGAGACTAAAAAAAAAAAGAAAACGCAAATTTTGGCCGGGTGCAGTGGCTCACACCTGTAATCCCAGCACTTTGGGAGGCAGAAGCAGGTGGATCACCTGAGGTCAGGAGTTCAAGACCAGCCTGGCCAACATGGTGAAAATCCGTCTCTACTAAAAATACAAAAAATTAGCCCGGCATGGTGGCGCTCGTGCCTGTAATTGCAGCTACTCAGGAGACCTGAGGCACGAGAATTGCTTGAGCCCGGGAGGTGAAGTTTGTAGTAAGCCAAGATCGCAGCACTGCACTCTAGCCTGGGCTAAAAGAGCGAAACCCTGTCTGAAAAAAAGAAAAAGAAAATGCAAGGGATTTTTGTTGTTGTTGTTTGTTTGTTTGTTTGAGACAGGGTCTCACTCTGTCACCCAGGCTGGAGTGCAGTGATGTGATCTTGGCTCACTGCAGCCTCTGCCTATTGGGTTCAAGTGATTCTCCTGCCTCAGCCTCCCGAGTAGCTGGGATTACAGGCATGTGTGCGCCACCATGCCCAGCTAATTTATGTAATTTTAGTAGAGACGTGGTTTCACTATGTTGGCCAAGCTGGTCTGGAACTCCTGACCCCGAGTGATCCACCTGCCTTGGCCCCCCAAAGTGCTGAGATTACAGGCGTGGGCCACCACGCCCGGCCTGAATGCAAGTTTAAAAGGCCTGCCATATGGCTCCTATAGTGGGTTTTGCTATCCCCTCCTTAGATGAGAAGCTGAGGCCCAGAGAGGTTAACTCTGGAGTTGCTGGGATCGGAACCCACGGCCCCTGCTCCAGGGAGTCCCCAGTCACAGTCCCGCATAAGCAGCACGTGCAAAGCTGTTGGGCAGGCCTGAGCTCCAGGGAGAAAAACAGAGGCTGGGAGAGGAAGGGAAGAGAGGAGAAGCCAGGAGGAGGAGGGAGGGAGGAAGGGAGAGGCAGATGGCCGGGCCGTTGGAGGGAGCTGCACTTGGCACCCAGACCGGAAGAACCAGCTGTCAGGTGGAAGGGGAGGCAGGGCAGGCGCTTGGGAGTGCCTTGGCCTGGAGACCTGAGGCTGTGTTCTGCACCCTCTTTGCCTGTGATTGGCTGTGTGACTTGAGCAAGAGGCCCATGCTCTCCTGGCCTCAGTTTCCCCATCTGTCAACGGGAAAAGGATAACTAGATTGCTTTGGTGGTTCCCGACCTTTCCACCTTTGAAGAACCCCACTCTTGCCCCTAGTGGACTCCAGGTTGGGAACTTTGGATTGGTCAGTCTTTAAAGCTGTGACATTGGGCCTGGACCAGGTGGCTCACGCCTGTAATCCCAGCACTTTGGGAGGCCAAGGCGGGCAGATCACTTGACGCCAGGAGTTTGAGACCAGCCTGACCAACATGGTGAAACCCTGTCTTTACTAAAAATACAAAAATTAGCCGGGCATGGTGGTGCCTGGGATTATGCTTGTAATCCCAGCTACTCAGGAGGCTGAGGCAGGAGAATCACTTGAACCTGGGAGGCAGAGGTTGCAGTGAGCCAAGATCCCACCACTGCATTCCAGCCTGGGCAACAGCGTGAGACTGTTTCAAAAAAAAAAAAAAAAGTGATGTTGGGAGCCATCCCCTCATGCTCTGTGGGGGCCTACAGTGGAGGGGTCCTGGGCCCCAGGTTCATGCATGGGAGCAGAGCAGACAGCGTCAGCTGGAGCCTGGAAGGGCAGTCACGCCCTGTGTTTCCGGGAGAACCTTCCCTTCCAGGGATGGAGTTTTGCTCAGCTCCTGCTGCTGGTGGGGCAGGGGCCAGGGGAAGGGGACATCTGGAAGGGGCAGCTCTGTAGATGGAATAGTCCCAAGCTGTCAGAGCCAGGCTGCAATCATGCAGGAACTTTAACAAGCTGGGACTCCTCCAGTACCCCGAAGTCCAGGGGGCAAGAGTTCCCAAGCCTTCAGCCCCTCCCAGAATGTCCCTGACAGCTTTTGTAAATTGCACTGTAACCTGGCCTCCTCCAGACCCTGTTTCCTGCAGCCTGCTTGGTGGGGGCCACTTTATCCTGCAGACCCTCCATCTGCTGGGCCTGGAGGTGGGCAGGGTCCTTCTGGCTCCTGAGGCCGCTTCCAGGCTATTGTCAGCACTGGGTCGCCCACTTGCCTTCATGATGAGCCAGCTCCAGGCCACTTTGCCAGTTCCTCAAAGATGCCCACCCTGGCTCGGTGTCAGCCCTCTCCAGCACTACTCCTGCTCCAGTCCTGGTCACTGGAGTGTCTACTTCTGTGGCCCTTCTCACACCCTGGCCTCCTCTCACACCATGGTCTTGTGCGCCACCCTCAGCCACGTCACCAGCTGGACCCTAGCGAGGCCTGGCCCTGCCTTCCCAGTAGCCTGTCGCCCTCCCTGCCCCTCCTTCCAGGTATTTCCTCCATCCCTCCTACCTTTCCACCTCCCTCTCCCGCCCCTGATCCTAGGTCCTTGGGCCTGAGACCTCCGAACCGCTGATCTTCCCCCATGCACTAGCCCTCAGCCCTTGGTCCCACCTGTCCCCCTCCCCACCTCGGCTCCCAGTGGCCACATGCTGCAGCTCCAGCCCTTCTGCGCATCACACTCACCTGGCACAGCTCTGGTTAAATTCAGTCCTAGGCCTCTTCACACCTGCCCGCTCGTCCTAGACTATCTCCCTGTTCTGGTGGCCCAAGCCAGCCTGGCTGCAGCCACTAGAGCCTGTTTCTCTCACCTACTCAAGGACACACATCCATCAATTCTCTCTCCCTCTCTCCTCCACCCTCAGTTTCACCCAGTCTACTCTCTTAACAATTAGTTTGCAAATGTGCATGATTCCCCGTCTCAGGAAGACACTCCCTCACTCATTTCTCTGGTCCTTCAGAAGAGTTGTCACCATCTCCAGGGTTTCTTCTGCAATCTCCCACGCATGCTCCCCACGAGCTCTCTCCCCTGCTCGCCATCCTCTCAGGCTCACTCCTGACCTTCACATTGCCCATCTCATGGCTGATGGTTATTCATGGATCGCTCAGCAGCGTCTGGCAGCAGTGAGGGGTTTATGCATCCTCCCTTGAATCCAAACAGCCACAGAATGTGGACACCCTCACCCCGTTCGTCCTCTCTTTAATATGCATGCTGAGCATAGGCAGATGGGGTGCCTGGTCCGTAGGGAGGGCTTGCAGTCTAGTGGAGGGAAAGGTGGCGGAAGCCAGTTAAAATATGGAGGTGAGCACAGACCCCTAGAGAGGGACAGGCAGGTGACACCAGCGTTGAGATGGGAGGTGGGAGCCAGCCAGGCAGAGAAGGAGGAAGGAGGAACAGCACGGGCAAAGGTTGAAAGGCCTGGCAGAGCAGAGACGAGCCTGTCACCCCTGCTGGGTATACACTTGGGGGGCGAGAACGGCATCTGTTATATCCCCAGGGCGAGGCTGGTTGCAGGCATCTCTTAAGGGGCCCACATATGGATGAATGAGGCAGGAACTGCACTGACCTGTCCCCCTCCTGTCCACTGTTCTCATTCAAGTCCCCCTGCCTTTAGGGCCCTGCTCAAGTGTCACCTCCCTGTGAGGGCTTCCTGGATTCTCCCAAGCTTGCGCTGTCCTCCCTGCGTCCCTTGGACTCTGTGAGGATGGCAGACAGAAATCTCAAAAAATCTCTTTCCCCTTCTGGGCCTTTCTTCTCTAGAAGGTTAGGCAGGGCCTGTGACCAGATTATTTCCCTGATGACCTGGAATTTGCACAGAAGGAGAGAAACCAGACACATCAGGCGGGCAGGGACTGGCAGGGCCGAGGCAGGCACTAGGATGAGGAAAAGCAGACAGAACCAGATGGTGAACCCTGCCCTTTTCTTTTCTTTTCTTTTCTTTTTTTTTTTTTTTTGAGGCAGAGTCTTACTCTGTCACCCAGGCTGGAGTACAACAGCAGGATCCCAACTTACCGCAGCGTCCGCCTCCCGGGTTCAAGTGATTCTCCTGCCTCTGCCTCCCGCATAGCTGGGATTACAGGTGCCCACCACCACGCCTGCCTAATTTTTTAAAATATTTTTAGTAGATACGGGGTCTTACCACGTTGGCCAGGCTGGCCTCGAACTCCTGACCTCGAGTCATCCGCCCACTTCTGCCTCCCTAAGTACTGGGATTATAGGCATGAGCCACCTCATCCAGCCGACCCTGCCTTTCTTACCAACTGAGAGACCTCACAGAGCCTCAGCGGCCACATTTGTAAAATGGGTACAGCTGTGCCTACCCCAGGGGTCTTTGGGGATATAAATGAGGTCTAGCCCTGAAAGGCTCTGCAGTGTTTGGTTGGCATTTACACCCCTTTCCAGGTGGTGATGTTTCCCCCACGCACCTCTACCCTGCCTCTGAAAGGGCAGAGGTGGCAAGACCTGGGGTGAAGAAGGCCCTGGGGGGAAGAGGGTTATGGGGATGGCGGTCCAGATACTTCTGCTACTGAGAATGAGGCCCTGGGCCAGTCAAGCAAGTCCTCTCTGGGTCTTCGTTTCTTCCTTTCTCTCTCTCTCTCTCTCTCTCTCTTTTTTTTTTTTTTTTTTTTTTTTTTTTGTAGGGACGGGGTCTCACTATGTTCCCCAGGCTGGTCTCAAACTCCTGGGTTCAAGTGAGCCTCCTGCATAGCTGGGATTACAGTCGTGAGCCACCATGCCTGACCAATTTCCCCCTTTTTCATGAGGCTCCAAGGCCCCTTTGAGGTTACTCAGCCAGAGGAGAGGAACATGGGGCATTCTGGAAAGAAGGAGGGGCCTGTAGATCACCCAGGCCCAGCCTCAGCACCCTGGGGAGGCAGGGGTCTGCTCGCCCAGGTCCTGCCCAGCAGAGCCCACTCCACCCCCACCGCCGATCAGGGACAGCTTGCAGAGATTACGCCTAATCCCCAGCAGGTCATTTCCAAGGCTGCACAACCCGGGGTGAGGCAGGGGTGGGGGAAGGGGCCCACAGCCCCACTTTCCCCACCCCCGCCTATGCCCGGGCAAGGCTCTTCAGGAAGCCAAGAGGCTGCCCAGCACCCATCATGTGTCCATGTGGCTTCAGCCATTTTCCTCACATGACTGTGGTGGGAGGCAAGGCGCCGTTCCTGCGAAGGGGGGCCCAGGGCAGCCTGACTCGTTTCTCAAAGCGTGACTGCTCCTTTCTTCCCTCAGCCTTTCCCCAGGAGGCAGGATGGATGCCTGCATCAGGACGTGGGCAGGAAGGCTGGGTTCAGCTGGTGGGGAGAGGACTCGGCAGCCTCCTTTCCAGGGAGTGAGCTCCCTGTGCACAGAGGTGTGCAAGCAAAGGTGCCAGCCAAGGATGCTGAGGAGGGGATCATTCTCCTGCCCCCCATGCTGCCTGGGCCTCTCTGACTGTCAGTCTTGCTGTCTACTCCCCTTGAAACCTTTCCTGATTCTCTCCCTGGGTCTGAGGATCAGACATACATCCAACAACTGAACTAACAAACAGGAAAGAAGTTATAAGTGATGTCACCGAGAAAATGAATTGAGGCCCTGGAGAATACTTTAGATCTGGGAGTCTGGTCTGGAGGGCTTCTCCAGTGAGGTGTCTTTTGCGTTGCGATGTGAATGTTGAGGAGCCAGCTAAGGGGAGATCTGGAGAAATACAGGCATCCCAGGCAGAGGGAAGAGCTGAGTGCAAAGGCCCTGTGGCAGGAATGAACTCAGGAGGGGTTGGGAGGAGAGTATTGGGAAGAGTTTCAAAGGCAGGCGGGACCCCGGGGTGGGGGAAGATCTTTGCCTGGGCAGGGAGCAGGGGTCGAGCATCCATCCAAGGGTCTAGAGCTGGGGGGTGACATGACCTGGCTTGGATTTAAAGGGATTGTCTGGCTGCTGTGAGGGGACAGAGTGTAGGGGTACACATGGACATACAGGCTGCTGTCATTGCCTGGAGAGTGGTGACCGTGGCCTGCCTCAGGGTGGAGGGACTTGACAGTTTTGGGAGGAGGTTGAAGCAGCAGGCCTGACTATCGGACTGGATGGAGGGGTAGAGTGTGAGCCAGGGCTGGGCCCAGCAGCTGGTGCAAGGCTGAGGTCACTGGGGAGCTGAGAGAGCCTGGAGCCCTGGAGGCAGGACTCATGGCCCAAGCAGGGGGACCTCAGGGCCATTCTAGGGTGATGGACTTTATCTTCAGCCAGCAGAGGGACTGTTGAGGTTTGGAGTGGGTGAGATCCCCCTGGCTGCTGCCTGTGGACTGCCTGGAGGAGGCCGGAGAGGAGGCTGTGGTGGTGTCAGGCACCTGGGCGTCGACAGGGCAGGGACCAGGGCTCCCCTGAGCGGTGTAGCTCAGGAACAGATGTTCCCAGCAGTGTGAGGTAGACGGTTCCATTTGAGCTGGAAGGACAGAGTGCCATGGGCGCCAGATGTCATCTCTCTGCAGCTTATCTGGGGAAAGCCAGCATTTGTCTAACAACGAGGCCTCAGGGAGGTTCCTGGTGGCGTAACAGTGATCTCAGCTACCCCCATGCTGACCAGGCACAGCTGCCCCCGAGCCTTTGTTAGTCAATGCCCTGCAGTGGGTCCTGAGCACACCCTGGTTGGTCTGTCTGTGGAGGGGAGATATTATCCGGTCCCTCAAGTAAAGTGGGCCCAGGGCCTTTTGCACTGCGGGACACAGGGCTCGGGACCAGCAGGCGTCCCTCCCTGGTCTCATGCTGCCCTTAGAGTTTGGGATTCTGGAATTCGATCCTTCATGGACTGGCAGCTGAACACAGAGGTCGTTGGTGGTCTGGAAGAGCAGGCCGGGATGTGAGGCTGGTTCCCCACTTACCTGCTGTGGGCCAGCCAGAGGCAAGGCCTCTCTGAGCCTTAGCCTCCCTGTCTGTGAAATGGCCTAAGTATAAGACTGCTTTGTGAGGATGATTTTAGGTTTGTTTCTTCTTTGCAGATTTTGATGAGGATTAAATGAGATGATTTAGGTGCCTTCTTCCATTGGCACCAGGTCCCGAGGAGGCTGAGGGCTGGTTCTGGGTCTCAGGGTGGAAACAGACTTGTAAATAGGCCCCAGCCAGGAGTGCCCGGGGCTCAGGATGGGAAAGAGTGACTGGGAAGTGAGGTGTCCCTGCGGGTGTCTGGGAGTCATCATATCCCAGCAGTGTTCAGAGGGTGAGGAGGAGTTCGCTCCCATTGAAGATGAAGAAGGTGCAGAATTGTCAGACAGCCTGAGGACACCACCCACCCTCAGCCCTCTGGGGAGGCTACATAGGGCGGCGAAGGGGACAGATGAGACCAAGTTAGGCCACAGAGGACTTGGTGCTTCTGAGGTCTCTCTTTCTATGTGTCTCTGAATCCAGTAGCCCAGGATCCTGAAATCCAAGATTCTGAGATTCCTTCTGATTTGTTTTTCTGAGTTTGACATAGATCTCTACCAAGCACCATCTGGAATCCGTTTTTAAAAAAGACTCAGGATTGGATTTTAAAGTGGGTGGAAAAAAAACAAAGAGGCTTGGCAGGTTTACCTTGGTGCCTTTTTTTAGCGTTTGCTTTAGCTCGAAGGAAGCTTGTTTTTCCTCTGCTTGCCGGTGACTTGGGTCGTCCGTTGGCCATCGCCCTCCATCCTCTCCTGTTTCCGGGCCTCTGGCTCTGCCTCTGAAGACCTGTCTCCCTTCCCCGCAGCAGATCCGCTTGTTGGAAGAAGTTCCCCTGGTGTCTCGGCTGCTGTGGCCAGTGTGGAATTTCATTCTGGTTTCATTTCCGGTTCTCCAGTGGCTCCTTGCGGCTGCTCTGTGTGCCCCTTGCTGTCCCTGCAGATCTGGCCTTAGCAAGTGACCCAGGGATGCTGCCTGGCACAGGGCACCAGCTTTGGATCCAGCAAGACTCAGCTTCAAGCCTCAACTCCACTCCTGCCCAGCTGGGAGACTGGGCAGGTCGCTAGAAGCGGCTCCAAAATGGGAATAAGAATATTAAGCTGGTGGAGTCAGAACATACATTTCCCGGCACCCAGCAGGCCCTGGGCAAGCCTCTATACCTCCTCCCATGTACTGTGATTGGCTGAGGATCAGAAACCTGAGGCTTGTGTCGTGTTTTGGGGGAGCTCCCACTTGGGGTGGGGGATGGCAGCTAAAAGGAGAAGTTAAACCCTTATCGCAGAGGGCAGTTGACAGTCCTGCAGGGGGTTCAGGAGACTGCAAGGGACTGGGTCTGTGTCCTCTGCGATGTTCCTTCCCTTCCCTGAGCCTCAGTTTCCCTACTTGTGGACCAGCAGGCTGCAGGGGATGTGGCATCTGCAGGGGACGGCTCTGCTCCCCATTATCATTGAGCCTAAATTTCACGACTCAGTCCCCAACCTGCTCTTTTCTTTTTCTTTCTTTTTTTCTTTTTTGGAGATGGAGTCACTCTATCGCTCAGGCTGAAGTCCAGTGGCACGATCTCGGCTCGCCGCAACCTCTGCCTTGTGGGTCAATCAATTCTCCTGTCTCAGTCTCCTAAGTAGCTGGGATTACAGGCTCTCACCACCACGCCTAGCTAATTTTTGTATTTTTGTAGAGACGAGGTTTGGCCAGGCTGGTCTCGAACTCCTGACCTCAAGTGATCCACCCACCTCAGACTCCCAAAGTGTTGGGATTACAGACATGAGACACTGTGCTTGGCCCTTTTTTTTTTTTTTTTTTTGAGACAGGATCTCCCTCTGTCCCCCAGGCTGGAGTGTACTGGTGCGATCAGAGCTCACTGCAACCTTCACTTCCTGGGCTCAAGGGATCCTCCAGCCTCAGCCTCTGCCCAGCTAATTTTTGTATTTTTATTAGAGACAGGGGTTCACCATGTTGCTCAGGCTGGTCTCAAACTCCTGGGCTCAAACGATCCACCTGCTTCTGCCTCCCAAAGTGCTGGGATCACAGGCGTGAGCCACCATCCTCAGCTTCTCCTCTCCTCCTCTCACTCCCCATGTTGGTCTGTCTGCAGATTCTGGTGGTTCTACTTTCAAAGTATATTCAGCACCCACTGCTCCCCATCGCACCACTGCCAGCACCAGCCTCAGGCCCCTCGTCCCTCACCTGGGCGTCCCTCACCTGGGCGCTGCCGTAGCTCCTGGCTGGGCAGCTTGTCTTCACTTTACCACCACAGTCTTTTCTCTCCATAGTGGTGCCCCTCCCAGCGCAGTGCCCAGAGCTGAGAAACTTGTGACCTGTGATGAATGCCTGACCGAGGCGGGTGTCTGCTGGGGCCATGGGGCCCCGCCCGGTCCCTCCAATGATGCTGTTTTGCTCTTGCTCTGCACCCTCTTGGGGACACATCCTCTCCAGCACTTTCCTCCCGGCCTCTCTAAGGACTGCCTGCCATCGTCTCCCAAGAGGGCCCAGTCCTAATGGTTCCTCCTCTGCTGTCCCCAGGGCCCAGGCTTCTGCCTGCCTGTTTCCCCTCCCACCTCGTCTCTGTTTTTGGGGAGCCTGATATTGTTCTGTTTTTGGAAGGGGATCCACACTTATTTTCAGCACTGGCAGCAGTGGGGTCTCCTCCGGCCGCGGGAGCACGTGTCTGTTAGGAAGTATTCCAGAGGGCCCTTCCTGGTGTTATTCATTCTTTTCTGGGGCCTCTAGAGAGGAAACGAACCTTACGAAGCTCCTACAAGGCACTGCTCTGCTGTGGGTACTTGCTCTAACTCTCCCATCAGCCCCAGAGGGGATGTTAATTTGTACAGAGGACCAATGTGAGGCTCAGAGAGGCTAAGTCACTTGCCTGAGGCCGCCCAGCATAAGCAGCAGGCCTTGGAGCTGAATCGGCAAGTCTGTGTGACTCCTCAGTGTCTAAAGTCTCTTTCTGATCAGGAGCCTTTTCTGTTCTGCTTTGGTGGCATCCAGGACTGGGCCTCAGATTCCCAGCCTGACGGTTTTCTGGTCGGAGCCTTGGACTTGTGGCAGTACACAGGTGCAAGGGGCTGTGTGGCTGTCAGTCCCTGGAGTTGTGCAGTACACAGCCTAGGCAGCTGGCCATGTACTGCACATCTCCCAGTGTTCAGAATCTGCCTTGCTTGTCTTGATTTCTCAGTAGCCCAGGAGCCCCCTTGACAATGGCTCTTAAGTCCTAACTTCACAGGCGCTCCCCACTGTGCCTCTGAGCACCAGACTTGGGACTCACTTGTGCTGCCTGATCCCCAGTCACACTGAGGCTGCCCTCCAGGCCTTCCTCCCTGCTGGCCTCTCTGCTCGATCCCTTGGGTCTCTGGGAGTAAATTCCCTTCTTCGGGGCCCACCTCCCGAGGCTGAGAGGCAGCTTGGCCAGGTAGAAAAGAACACAGGTCTGGGCATCAGGAGACCTAGATTCAAGTTTGGCCTCTGCTGCCGACAACAGTGCCCCTTTCTCTTTCTGAGCCTTAGTTTTTTTACTCTATCAATTGGGGACAGTACAAATAGCCCTGCCTGCTTCAAAGAGGTGATGGCGAGGCTGCAGAGCCTGTGGCGGGCAGACCTGTGGGCCCTGACGCCCTCATGCGTCTGAAGTCTCATGGTCATGGGCTCTTCCCAAATTAGGACTGGCAAATGGTGGCTCACGGGTCACCACTGCCCACCTCTGTGCCATGGCTGAACCAGGACGCAGCTTCAGAATCTTTTCTTTTTTTTATTGAGCCCAGTTTGCATAACATACCATTTTAATGTCGTGTAATTCAGTGTACTTTTTTTTATAATTTATAATTTATTTATTATAGACATGGGGTTTTGCTATATTGCCCAGGCCAGTCTCAAACTCCCAGTCTCAAGCGATCCTCTCACCTCAGTCCCCCAAGTAGCTGGGACCGCAGGTGCATGCCACCATACCCAGCTAATTTTTGTCGAGATGCGGTTTTACAACGTTGCCCAGGCTGGTGGTTCCTTTTTATGGCTGAACTTATCCAATATATGGATGTACCATGCTTTGTGTCTCCATTTATCTTCTGTGCACATTTACATCAGAATCCCTTTTACCCATGGCGTCCTAACTCAGTGGTCTCTAAACTTTTTTTTTTTTTTTTTTTTTGAGATCATGTCTTGCTCTGTCGCCCAGGCTGGAGTGCAGTGGCACGATCAAGGCTCACTGCAACCTCCGCTTCCCAGGTTCAAGCGATTCTCCTATCTCAGGCTTCCAAATAGCTGGCATTATAGGCATGCGCCATCACGCCCGGCCCATTTTTTGTATGTTTGGTAGAGACGGGGTTTCACCATGTTGGCCAGGCTGGTCTTGAACTCCTGTCCTAAAGTGATCCACTCACCTCAGTCTCCCAAAGTACTGGGATTACAGACGTGAGCCACCACGCCCAGCCTGCCTTTTTTCTTTTTTTGAGGCAGAGTCTTGTTCTGTCCTCCACACTGGAGTGCAGTGGCACAATCTCTGCTCACTGCAACCTCCGCCTCCCGGATTCAAGCGAGTCTCCTGCCTCAGCCTCCCAAGTAGCTAGGACTACAGGCGTGCACCACCACGCTCAGCTAATTTTGTTTTTGGTAGAGACGGGTTCCACCATGTTGACCAGGAAGGTCTTGATCTCTTGACCTCATGATCTGCCCACCTCGGCCTCCCAAAGTGCTGGGATTCAGGTGTGAGCCACTGCGCCCAGCCTGGGTGGATCCATTCTTAAGCTCACTGACATGATATTGGCAGGATTCAATCCCTTGTGCGTGTTGGACTGAGGGGCTCAGTTCCTTGTGGGCAGTTGGCTGAAGACGCCCCTCAGTTCAGGTCTTTCCAAAGGGTAGCTCAAAACACAACAGCTTTCAACAGAGCAAGCAAGGAGTCGGGGAGGGGAGGACGAGCAAGAAGGAAGTAGAAATCCTTTGTCACTTACTCTCAGAAGTGATATCCTATCATTTCTTGCCATATCGTAGCAGAGCAGGGCAGTGAGATCACATGTGTAACAACCTTGGGAATATGCAGGGTGCCCTGTATCTGGTAGGATTGTGTCCATTGTTATTTTACACACACACACACACACACACACACACACGCGCGCGTATACACATTCTCACACACATAGATAGATTTTTTTTTTTTTGAGACAGAGCCTCTCTCTGTCACCCAGGCTGGTGTGTAGTGGCATGATGTCGGCTCACTACAACCTCCACCTCCTGGGCTCAATCCTCCCCCTCATCTTCCCTAGCAGCTGGGACTACAGGCGCACACCACTATACCTGGCTAATTTTTGTATTTTTAGTAGAGGCGAGGTTTTGCCATCTTGCCCAGGCTGGTCTCAAATTCCTGAGCTCAAGTGATCCTCCTGCCTTGGCCTCCCAAAGTGCTGGGATTACAATCGTGAGCGCCACACCTGGTCCACTGTTATTTTTTCATTCACTCCATCCATTTGACGGGCCTGGGTAGGGGCCTGAGACCCCAGGCCAGCCCGCGGCTCTGCAGAGGGAAGGGGAACACAAGATGGGGCCAGGCGCATGCCAGCATCTGGAGGAATCAGCCTGGGGGTGGGGGCTGGGTGGGTTCACAGCCCAGGAGGGCCCACCATGGCTCCTTGTTCTTCGGGGGTCAGTCCAGTCCCAGGACATCTTGGTGTCAGGGCCTGGAAGGACATTTACGACCTGGTTGAGGGGTGGTAGAAGGGGCCACATCTGTGGTCAGAGGGTCCTCAGTGCCTGCGGCTGAGAAAGGAAGTGATTGACCCCCACCTGTGCTGTGTGACCCAAGCAAGTTGCCCTCCCTCTCTGGGCACCCCCCTCTGAAATGCCCTGTGGTTCACGGAGGGGCAGACAGCAGGAGAGGGTGGCAGCCTCCCCATCCCCTCGGTGGTGTCAGGCAGGGGTCTGCCCAGGTCTAAGGCGTGGCCCCCACCCCCACAGCTGTTCTCTATAGTGGTATTCGGCTCCATCGTGAACGAGGGCTACCTCAACAGCGCCTCTGAGGAGGAGGAGTTCTGCATCTACAACCGGAACCCCAACGCCTGCAGCTACGGTGTGACCGTGGGTGTGCTCGCCTTCCTCACCTGTCTGCTGTACCTGGCCCTGGACGTGTACTTCCCGCAGATCAGCAGCGTCAAGGACCGCAAGAAAGCCGTCCTGTCCGACATCGGAGTCTCGGGTGAGCCCCGCCCAGCGGGTGCCCCCTACACGGAGTCTGCAGAGGGCTGTCCCGGTCATAGGAGACGGCTGCCAACCTTCTCCCCATCTTCCAGATGAGGAAATGAGGTGCAGGCGAGTGAAGAGACAGACTCAGGGTCACATGGCTGGCAACAGGGAGAATGGGACCAGGACAGGGCCTAGGACCCCAAAATAACCCATGCTGCCCACGGGCAGGGGAACACAGATGGGATTCTAGTTCCTTCTAGTCTAAGGGACCATGAATGGTGCTGGGCATATGCCAGCCCTCATGGGTTGGCCCATGCTTCAGTGCCTTCTTCTGTGCCACCTCCCTGGGGCAGCTTCATGAGGACTAAGCAAGGTGGTGACTGGGTGCCCAGCTGGCAACAGGGGCCCTGGAGCCTTACCCTCCCCTCCCCTCCCAGCCAGGCCTGGGCAGGACCAGGGCCTGGACCTATGGAGCCAACTTGACCTGTTGCCCTTTGCCCTTCAGAAGCAGCCTTTGGCAGAGGGATGCTGACTTCTGCCCCATGAGTTCGAGGCATCTGATTGGTGGATGCTCTCAGCCAGGGGTCAGAACCCTAGGCTTCAGCCTTGCTGTTCTGAGGCTTGGGTCCCTGAACTGGGACCACCCTCTAGTTCCAAGCCTGGAGCTTTCAGGATAAGCCAGGCTGAAGGCAGCCCATGAGGCCTAGTTCTAGAAGGAGCTAGAACTAAATGAGTGATTCTCAAACTTCCACAGAGCCTCAGGGTTCCCTGGCAGTGCCTCTGGAAGGTGGGCTGGGCTCCAGGTGGGTACCCCACCTGCTTGGCAGATGCACGCCTTTCCCTGAGCAGGTCTGGGTTTCTCTGGGGAGACCTGGGCACCCACAGGTGATTGTGTGGCCGTAAGGCTCCCAGTGCTGACCACCCCAGGCTCAGCTCTTAGTGGGCCCCTTGATAAACCTGGGGCTCTCTGGGGCCGCAGCACGTTAGAAGTCGAAGCCCAGCCGGGCATGGTGGCTTACACCTGTAATCCCAGAACTTTGGAAGGCAGAGGCGAGAGGATCACAAAGTCAGGAGTTCGAGACCAGCCTGACCAACATGGTGAAACCCCGTCTCTACTAAAAATACAAAAATTAGCCAGGTGTGGTGGCGTGTGCCTATAATCCCAGCTACTCAGGAGGCTGAGGCAGGAGAATCGTTTGAACCCCGGAGGCGGAGGTTGTGGTGAGCCGAGATCGCGCCATTGCACTCCAGCCTGGGTGACAGAGCGAGACTCCGTCTCAAATTTAAAAAAAAAAAAAAAGAAGAAGTCGAAGCCTGGACTCACCCAGCCAAGCTGCCATCTTTGCCCCAGCCTCGTCCTCCTTCCCTCACCTCATTTGTGTGGAAGCCTCTAGCAGGGCGGGGTCTGGGGGTTGGGGTCTTCCTGCCTGCAGAGGTGCAGGCATCAGGGGTGGACCGGGGGGGCCCACATCAGGGGTGTAGCTGGAGATGGGGGTTTGGCAGAGACTGGAGAAATGCGGCCTAAGTTGATTGCCTTCTCTCTCTGTCTCTCCCTCCGTCCTCCCCTCTCGCTGCCATGGCTCTTCTCTGTCTGGCCCTGGCCCTGCCCTGTCTGTGGCCCCTTCCCCCCTGCATCTGACTGGCTTCCCTCTTCTTGCCTGCGCCTCCTCTTGGCTCCCCTCTCTCTTCCCCTACCCCCTTGGCCTCTCCCTTCGGGGGTGGGGGAGCGTGGGAGATGCACTCTTGAATGTCCTCGTTCCTCGGCTTTCTCATTTGCTCCCCACTCACCCTCTCCCCCATGTGTGGCACTGGCCATTCTACCCGGCCCTGGGGACCCCTCCAGCCTTCTGGGCCTTCCTCTGGTTTGTGGGCTTCTGCTTCCTGGCCAACCAGTGGCAGGTCTCCAAGCCCAAGGACAACCCGCTGAACGAAGGGACGGACGCAGCCCGGGCCGCCATCGCCTTCTCCTTTTTCTCCATCTTCACCTGGGTGAGTACAGCTACCGTCCACCAAGCCCACACTCACTCCCTTTCCCGACTGAACTCCCCGACTAGTGGCCTTGCAGCAGCCCGGGACCTGCTCTGCTTCTGGAAGCCCACACCACCCTCGCTCCCTCTTCTGCCTGCCTGTCTCTGCGGCACTCACAGCCGTGCTCCCTCAGCAAGGAGGCTGCGGCCCTTGGGGGCAGCACAGTCACTAGAGATGGCAGACTCTCACTCTGGGTGGATGCTGTTTATCATCCCCTTTCACAGATGAGAAAGCAGAGGCCTGGACAGGAAGGCGAGGTTTGCAGGGTTTGAGGCTGGGAGGGAATCCTGCCTCGGGGTCAGGAGACCTGGTTCCCATTGGGGCTGCCTCTAATTTTCCTAGCCTCTGTCTTTCCATCTGTAAAATGAGGGGATAGGATCTGGGGGAGACAGGTGTCGACGTCAGATTCGAGTGGGCCAAGCAGGGCCAGAGAGCCGTGAGTGAGCCGGGTGGCACATGCGTGCCTGTCCTCCGTGTGGAGATTCAAGGAGATTGGCTGCCAAGCAGGAATAGGGACCGAGAGAAGGCAGAAGTCTGAATTTTTACATGAAATTGGATTTGATGTGTTGGAAGTTTATTCAAGTTTAAGCAATACGTTGTGTGTGTCGAACAAAGCATGTCTCTGGGCCCAGCTGGCCAGAGACCCCTCCTTTGCAGGCCCTGGGCTGGCAGGCTGCAGCAGTGCAACAGCTCGGCCGGGCCCTCTTTCCCACTGGTCTGGGTCATCTGTGTTTCTTCTCTCCTAATCACCCTTCTGCAGAGATCTAGGGTCACATCAGCTTCATAGCCCCATCCCAGGAGCTCTCCCCGTGACCCACAGCTGCCTCCCCTCCGGGCCAGCCAGCAGTTCTGGGTCCAGCCTCCTGCACCGAGACCCTTGAGGCTACATATAGGCTGCCAACCCTTCCTATTTCCCCCATCCTCCTGGGCCTGCCCTGGAATGAATTCTTTCAATTTTTGAGGGCCCCTGAATATTCATTTTTTGGGGGTACACCCATCTCCCCAACAATATTGGAAGAGAGCGTTCGGAGGGGGAGACCCATGGTTCAGGCCTTGGTGGGCCAGCCGTGGCTGCTGCAGCCTTCAGTGTCCTTGACTGGGAAGGAAGAACCAGGTGACCCCAGGGATCTCAGTCCAGAGAAGGTGCCCCAGGACTGGGGACCACCCAGCCTACAGGGAGGAGTTCAGGGGCGGGGCTCACAGAGGAGTAGTGGGTGATTTCTAGCCGTGGGTGTGAAGTACCTGACCAACACGTGCCTGCCCGGCCCT
This sequence comes from Alouatta palliata, assembly GCA_004027835.1. Taxonomy (NCBI): domain Eukaryota; kingdom Metazoa; phylum Chordata; class Mammalia; order Primates; family Atelidae; genus Alouatta; species Alouatta palliata. The sequence goes on from PVKV010000334.1 coordinate 252,204, forward strand.
CTGAAGCCAGCCTCCCTCCTGGCACCTCTCCAGCTCTTCCCCACCGGCCTCACCCCTGCTCTCTCCTGGCAGAGCCTGACCGCAGCCCTGGCCGTGCGGAGATTCAAGGACCTAAGCTTCCAAGAGGAGTACAGCACACTATTCCCCACCTCGGCACAGCCGTAGATAGAGGCTGGCAGCCCTGTATCACCCCTGGCGGGGAGGTTGCAGGAGCAGCCTAGTGCCAGCAGTGTCCAGGATGCCAGAGCATGCAAGGCAGTGGAAGGCTGGCTGGAAGAACCGATTCAGGTTCTCCACTGACTCATTCATCCCTTCACCGCCTCCTTCATTTATTCTCCATGCATTCATTCATTCAGTAAACATTTATTGAGCAGCTGTTTTCTGCCTAGTGATGAATTAGGTGGGGTCCTTGGCTCCAGGAGCCCACAGGCCAGGAAGAACAAGACAAACACATCAAAATGTCTTCCAAATGGACAGCCACAGGCAGTTACTGGGTTGGAGGTGGCCCCATACACAGGCTGCCCGGAGGCATTCATGACCCCCGTTGCCGAGCTGTGGGTGCGGAGCAATAGCCTCTCCCTTCACGGTGGTGTGAAGAGTGACTGTCCCCCTGGTGAGCGGCCTGGCCTAGGATATCAGAAGACTCCTGGTCTGGCTCTGTTCTCATGTGCTGTGTGACCCTGACAAACCCCTGCACCTCTCTGAGCCTCAGTCCACTTATCTGGACTGGGAGTGATAATGGACAAACCTCTCAAGGCCGTGTGCCAGTGAAACAAAGGCCAACACAGGGCTGAGCACAAGCATGCTCAATAAATGTAAGCTCTTTTGTTCATTCATTCATTCATTCATTCATTCACTCTTCTCTTCTCCAGAGACTCAGGGGCACCTCCAGAATCTCTTCTTTGGGAGTGATTCTCATGTGATGAATCTTTGTACCTCCAAAGGATTTTGGTCTCTGATTCTACACAGGTTTCCTCCTTGGGGCCCCCAGCTGCCTGGGCAAGAACTCACCCATTCCTCCACTCTCTGCAGGAGTTAAGGAGGCTGGTGGAGCACAGACGGTTCCCCATGCCTCAGCCCTGCCAGGACCTGAGCACAGTGATTGTGAGCTTCCCGACACTGGGGGCATCTCAGTGCAGACACAGACTGCCTGCTGCATGCTGGAGATGCTGCAGAGAGAGCGTCTGCAGAGAGGGCGTTTCCAGGTCCCTGGACTCTCAGCACAACTCCCATCCTCCCTCTGCAGCCCAGGCCAGCCTCTCCTTTGCTCCTGTCTGTGGCCCTTTAAACTGGTTACCCAAATGAAGCCTTGACTTAGTGACCGCAGAGACAGTACGAGTGCCTGCAGCCCCAATATATGTTGGAGATCCAACATACATTGACTAGCCAAGGCTCTGCCAAGCCAGATGATCCTAGAAGGATGAGTAGGGGTCATCTGTCCCGGCCCTCTGCCTCTGTATAGGAAACCAGCCTGGATAGTAGAGCCAGGGAGCTCGGGGAGAAACGAGTCTACAGACATTGCTGTCAAGGTTCATTCAGTCAGTCCCTGTGGGCTGGCCAGGGCTCAAGGGTATCCTCAGGAAGGAAGCTCTTAACCTCCCGGCTTCTACAGGCTCCAGCCTCTGAGCCTCCAGCAGCCAGGACCCCAAACCAACATAGTGGGAAACCCCAGAGGGCCACACCTTATCCCTTAGCCGAACTTCTTTAGACCTGCTCTGCCTTTTTTCCCAAGGTGCTTGCACTTAGCTTTAAACCCCCACCTCCCAGAAAGGGCTGCCCCTCAAAGCTTTGGTCAGTGAGTACAATCAAAAGATAATGCCCTAGCCAGGCATGGTGGCTCACACCTGTAATCCCAGCACTTTGGGAGACCGAGGTGGGCAGATCACCTGAGGTCAGGAGTTCGAGACCAGCCTGGCCAACTTGGCGAAACCCCGTCTCTACTAAAAATACAAAAATTAGCTGGGCATGGTGGCAGGCGCCTGTAATCTCAGCTACTCGGGAGGTTGAGGCAGGAAAATCACTTGAACCCAGGAGGTGGAGGTTGCAGCGAGCCGAGATTGTGCCACTGCACCCCAACCTGGGCAAAAGAGCGAGACTCCATCTCAAAAGAAAAAAAAAAGGGAATGCCCAGTCACTGGGCTTCTGGAACTTTGTGGAATAAAACACCAGCCATATTCACTCTCTACCCCTTCACTAAGTGGCCCTTTTAGGTTGCTGGTTGACTAAATGCCTTGTCAGGGGCCAAAGGGAAGGAGTCAAGGACACCCTGACCTGGGAAGGGGTAGGACCCCGTGTTTGGGGATGGGTTCTAGCGGTAACTCTGCCATGGCCGCTTCCTTTTCTAGGCTCAGTCTTCCCAGCCCTAAACAGGGATCTGGAGAGAATCAGCATGTTCCCATCACAGGCAGATTCCCTGGGCCAGGAAGGTTTCTGGAGAAGGCTTTTGCAATAAACCTCTAAGCTGTTTTTTAATGACAAGTTTGATTTACTTAAACTTGGGCTTCGCTCAGTGTGGTCAGTGTCATTATCCTTAATAACAACATAATTGCTTTTATTGAAAAATAACTTCCTAACCATGCACGTGTGCTGTGGGCAAGTCTTTCTCCATCTGAGATCTGTGGGAAAAAAAGGGGTGTTGGGCTTCAGGCTTCAGGGGTGACTTATGCCTATAATCCTAGCACTTTGGGAGACCGAGGCAGGTGGATCACGAGGTCAGGAGTTCAAGATCAGCCTGGCCAAGATGGTGAAACCCCGTCTCTACTAAAAATACAAATATTAGCCAGGCGTGGTGGCGGGTACCTGTAATCCCAGCTACAACTCAGGAGATGAGGGCAGACAATTGCTTGAACCCTAGAAGCGGAAGTTGCAGTGAGCCAAGATCACGCCATAGCTCTCCAGCCTTGGCAACAGAGCGAAACTCCATCTCAAAAAAAAAAAAAAACAATACAAAAGCAGGGAGGCTTCAATGGTCAGGCAAGGTTGGCCAGTGTTGCTTGCCACAGTTCCCCCTTGGGGATCCAAGATACATTGAATAGTCAACGCTCCGCCAAGTCGGATGATCCTGAAACTTGTTTCACTATGTTTAACTCAATTTCTCACTTAGAATTAGGTTCAGCAGCAGGTAACAGAAATCCCAAATAACAGTGATTTCAGCCAGGTGCAGTGGCTCATGCCTATAATCCCAGCACTTTGGGAGGCCGAGGCGGGCAGATCACCTGAGTTCGAGACCAGCCTGACCAACATGGAGAAACCCCCGTCTCTACTAAAAATACAAAATTCGCCAGGCACGATGGTGCATGCCTGTAATCCCAGCTACTAGGGAGGCTGAGGCAGGAGAATCACTTGAACCGGGAGGTAAGGGTTGTGGTGAGCTGAGATCGAACCATTGCACTCCAGCCTGGGCGACAAGAGCAAAACTCTGTCTCAAAAAGAAAAAAAAAAAAAAAACTGATTTCAGCAAAATCCAAGGCTGTGGAGGTGGTCCAGGGCTGGCATGGTGGCTCCGGAGGTCTTCAGTGACCCAAGCATCTTTCTTTTCTTTTTAGAGACAGGGTCTCATTCTGTTGCCCAGGCTGGATCATAGTTCACTGCAGCCTCCAACTCTTAGGCTCAGACAATCCTCCCACCGCAGGCTCCTGAGTAGCTGGGACTACAGGGAAGCACCACTATGCCTGGCTAATTTTTTTGTGTGAGGTTTTTTTTTGTTTTTGTTTTTGTTTTTTTTAAGAGATGGGGTCTTGTTATGTTATCCAGGCTTGTCTTTTTTTTTTTTTTTTTTTTTTTTTTTGAGACGGAGTCTCACTTTGTTGCCCAGGATGGAGTGCAGTGATGCGATCTCAGCTCAATGCAACCTCCACCTCCTGGGTTCAAACGATTCTCCTGCCTCACCTCCCAAGTAGCTGGGATTACAGGCCAGCACCACCATGCCCGGCTAATTTTTTTATTTTTAGTAGAGATGGGGTTTCACCATGTTGGCCAGGCTGATCTCAAACTCCTGACCTCAAGTGATCTGCCCGCCTTGGCTTCCCAAAGTGCTGAGACTACAGGCGTGAGCCACCACACCGAGCCTCTCCTGCTTTCGAGAAGGTCAGATCGTTCTTGTGCCTGCTGTTTTTCAAGTGCCTTTAACTCAACATGGTCAATAGGCCAGAGCTACATATTTTAGCCCAGGCTGGTCTTGATCTCCTGGCCTCAAGAGATCCTCCCGCCTTGGCCTTTCAGAGTTTTGGGATTACAGGCATGAGCCACCATGCCTGTAATGATGGCTGCACCATGATGCATCCAGGCATCTTTCATTCCTAAAGTTTGGCTCCTGGTCTTTGTGGTCCCTTTTGGCAACTAGAGCTCCAGCCATCACATCTGCATTCCAGGCATCAGGTCAGAGGGTGGGACAAAGAACACGAGGGTACTCCATTGGCTGAAACGTAGTTACATGGCCTTGCCTAGCTGCAAGAGAGAAAAGAATGGCTCTTGGGAGATCCCAACAGTCCTTTGTCCTGTTGAGACACTTTTTTTAAGGAGGCTGTTGTTGGCCTTTGGGCCGTTTTAACACAATATAATGACGATCTAGAGCTTTTAATAGCCCAGATTGACCTCTAGGATTGTAAGACAGGGGCAGGTGGCTTCAGAGATTCTTTCTGGCTGGACGATCTGGTTCTGGGCATCTCCAGGGGTGACTGTGAGAGCAACCTTCCTTCTCCACAGCCAAGCTTAGTTTCAGTCTCATGTTTAGTACTTTGAGGATCTTTAACCCTCTCCTGCCTGTGTCCTGTGAACTAACCACCACTAACCCAGTGCTCTTGTCTGTCTCTCCCCTAACCACCCCCTCCCGCCTGTCCTTGTCCCTGCCGGCCCTCGTACCCAGGCGGGCCAGGCCGTGCTGGCCTTCCAGCGGTACCAGATTGGCGCCGACTCGGCCCTCTTCTCCCAGGACTACATGGACCCCAGCCAGGATTCCAGCATGCCTTACGCGCCCTACGTGGAGCCCAACACCGGGCCGGATCCCGCCGGTATGGGCGGCACCTACCAGCAGCCAGCCAACACCTTCGACACCGAGCCCCAGGGCTACCAGTCGCAGGGCTACTGAGCCACAGTGACTGCCTGCCCGTGCCCCTCCCCCATCTGTCCCCTCCCTCCACACCCAGCCCCCATTCCCTCCCAGGCTGCCCTGCCCAGCACCTCATCAGCCTCTGCCTTGTCCCACTGAGGTCCAGGGTAGCTCAGGGCAGGGGTGGGGCCGTGCAGTGCTGGGGGGTATCTACATGTGTGTGCAAGTATGTCCCAGGGCATGTGACCCTCAGAGCCCTAGTGGGTGGGGGCCAGGGGTGTTTGCATTCATACATTGTGTCATCAGCATTCCTTGAGCGCCTACTGTGCATCCGGCCTGTGCTGGGCATGGGTGGTGAAATTGGCAGGGATGGCCTCTGGAAAGGGGAGAGATGAGCTGTGGAGGAAGTCCTGGTGGTCCCAGAGGCCGGAACGGTGGGGAAGACAGACCCAGGTAATGCCGGGAAGTTTGGCTACACCGTGGCTCGGTCATAGAGCGAATGTGAACAACCACAGGACACTGGGGGCTGTCACCCCACTCCGGCAGTCCTGCTAAGAGTGTCAGGACGGTCTCGATTTTGTGGTTGAGGAAACTGAGGTCTGGAGAGGTCAAGATCCGTTGCCCAGAGTCACTCAGGCAGCTAGCGATAGATAGCGATAGATGTGGCCGCCCAACTGCAGACCACATGCTTGTCCCTGGCCACTCACCTCCCCCCAGCCCCACGCTTGGGGCTTCCCCGCTCAGTGTTACTGTCATTTTGGGAGGCCTTGGAGCCCTCAGCCCCTTGAGACACCCTGATTCTGCTGCAAGCCAAGGGCCTGTTCTACCCAAGCTGTTCCTCCCCCCACCCCAGGGACACCCCTACTTCCAGATCCCTCCACCCACATCCCCCTGACCCTACCCCTGGCCCTTGGCCTCCTATGAGAGGGCTTACCCTGGTGCTGCTCTGTGCTCTGAGTGTCCCACTGGCGCTCGTTCCAGGGAGCTCCATCAACCCCCTTCATGGTCTCAAAGGACTGATCACTGTCCTTTCCTCTAGAAGGGCTCACAAAGCCCTTGCCTAGGGCTGCTGGACGAAGAGGCCCAGATGAGGGTGTGACTGGCCCAAGGTCGCAGTGAGTGAGTGGCAAAGCTGGGCCTGATGCCCAGGTTTCTTGGCCTCAGCTGCCCAGCAGGTGCCTCGATTCCCTGCCCTTGTGACCTCCCAGGAAACAGAACTGATCTGGGACACTGTGTCACCTCTCCTCTCATCTGGGGTCAGTCAGGGTTCAGGGGATAGAGCAGCCAAAGGCATAAGAGGTGTTTCCTTGGCCTTCCGGAAGACCCTCTGTGGAGTCAGCCTCCCTATGGGAGGCAGAGCAGCAAGGACGGGGGCTTCGGAATCAGCAAGTCAGCTCCCCGGCTGCAGCCGTGGAGAGGCGCTGCCTCCAGGACGACACAGGCAAGAGCCCCTGAGGCATGGGAGGCCCAGGGAAGACCATGGGCTGTAGGGGAGAGGGTGGCAGGTGACCCAAAGGCATGAAGAGGGCCGTGGGGCCTGAGGAGGTCATAATCTCTTCTGAGTGGGGGCAGGTAGCTTCTTGCACAAGGTGGGCTCTTCACTGAGCCGTAAGGGACCGGGAGAGAAGTGTGGGAGAGCGCTGGGGGCCCATCTTCCTGTCCACCCAGTGTCTACTGGCCTGTCCCCCGGGGAGCGGAGCAGAGCACAGCAGGTGGTGGACAAGCCCGGTGCTGGGTGTTTCTACCACCAACCCCCATCCCCACTACAAGAATCCTAAGAGGTAGGCGATCCCTCACCTGCTCACTCATTCAGCCGTTATCTGGCACCTGTCCTGGGGATACCAAGGGTGTGGGTGGTTCCTGCTTCCATATCCCTAAGGTTGGGCCAGAAGTCCTAAGCAGAGAAGTAGCATCATTGTCCCCATTTAACAGAGGGGAAACAGGCTCGGCGAACATAAGCAAGTTGGCAGTGGAACACAGATCTAAACTGGGGTCTGTCCAGGACCTCCCAAGAGACAGCAGTGATGGAGAGGACCTCAGGCAGCTGAGTGATAGCTACTTGTTGCTGACTTCATTTTCCAATCCAGGGAAGGGGCCCTGTCCACAGTGGCCCAAATGGGACCAGCATGGGGGCGGGTTATCTGCTGGCCTGAAGAGTGAAACCTGTACCAGGCCAAAGGCGAGGGTGTGAGTGGGTGCAGGAGTGAAGTTCTGTGCCCCCCACAAGAGGCTGTGAGATGTTCTGACCCTCCCTGACTGGTGGGTACTGGGAGATCTCAGGGTGCTGCCCATCCGTTTCTTCCTGGGTGCCAGCCAGCTGCTGGCAATCCTTGGCTGGAGGGCAGGGCACCAGGTAAGCTTGACTCCATCCTGGCTGTTTGTTACAGACTCTGCCTGCCACCCTAGGCAGGGAAAGTTGTCAAGTCTCCTGCCAGAAATGGGGGGTGCTGAGTCATCTCATGAAGAATCCCTCACTCTTCCCGGGTACAGCCCAGAAGCACTCCCAGGCATGATCTATCCCCATCAGGCTGGGCTCTGGCAGAAACTGCCCAGGAAGGAGATTAGAGAGGGCGAGAGATGGAGGGCGGGATTTGGATAGGACCCAGGGCTCCTGACTCTGCCCTGGAAGGTTCATGGGCAAGCTCTTGCCTTCTGTTGGCAGAGGATAGCCCCTGGGGGACCCCAGGACCAACTCTGTCTTGTATCCCTTTTTCCTCTCAGCTGCCCTCCCCTGCTTCTTCCTTGCTCCCAAAGCTTTCCCTGGAGAAGGGCCTTCCTGCAGCTGGACCCTGCAGGGTGGCTTCCTCCTCCCCATCAAGCGCAAGAGAGGGCCCAGGAAAAAAGCTTTGACATAAGCATAGAGCTGCAAGGACCCTTAGAGTTGGCAGAGTCTGGGGCAGGGAGACAGCAGCTTGTCCAAGGTCAAGCGCAGAGTGAGAGGTTCAGGAGCCAGGTCTTCTTTCTGAGTTGGCTCATCCTGGGTGGTTACAGACTGTCCTGCCTGCACGCTCCTGAGCCACCTGCGGGTGTCTCAATGGAGAGGCTAATTCCCAGTGGACCGATGTTAGTTCCCCACTCCATCCTTCCCTGGTGATTCTTGATCTTCAAAGTCTCAGGGGTCCCAGGTTTCTCCATGTCACCGAGAGCCCCTGCCTGTTAGCCCTGGGGGACCCCTAACCTTGGCCCAAGACCCCTTTGATTCTCTAAGGAGCACAAAAGGGGGAACTCCCCTCCCAGGAGTTTATGGGAGGAGGGAATGGGCCGGCTGCCTCCCAGCGATGCCCTTGGCCTGACACTCCCCATACCCTGGTGCGCACAGCCCTTGTTGGTGCCCCGGCCCCCTCCCGCAGCGTTACTGCCTGTGTATAGTATAAATATATATATTTTCTATATATAAGATGTATAATATAAGGCTCCACAAATATATCTGTGTGTGTGTGCGTGTGTGTGTGCGGTGAAGGGCGGTCCCCATCCTGGGCCCCCACTCTAGGCCCCCCCCCACCACCTGGTTAAGTCTCGAGTGAATCCAGTGGCCCCATGGCACCCTCCTGTATGACATCCAACCACCCGTGGTGAACCAAGTGAAGGTGGTGACTTCTGGTGACATAGTAATAAAGTGAAGACTCAGAACCCACCAGTGATTGCCAGCGTGTCACGGTGTTTCTTTGTTCATTCTGCGTTTGGCTTGGATGGTCCATCCCATTTGTCTCCCCAGACAGGCCACTGTTAATTTTTCATTACCCAATGAACCTATCAGTATATTATCTTTTTAAAAAGTAAAATCGGCCGGGCACAGTGGCTCTCATCTGTAATCCCAACACTTTGGGAGGCCGACATGAGTGGATCACCTGAGGTTAGGAGTTCAAGACCAGCCTGACTGACATGGTGAAACCCTGTTTCTACTAAAAATACGAAAAAAATTACTCGGGCGTGGGTGCATGCCTGTAATCCCAGCTACTCTGGAGGCTGAGGCAGGAGAATCACTTGAACCTGGGAGGCAGAGGTTGCAGTGAGCTGAGTTCATGCCATTGCACTCCAGCCTGGGCGTCAAGAGCAAAATTCGTCTTAAAAAAAAAAAAAAAGGAAAATCATTACAGTTGAAGCCAGAGTCCCTCACCTTACATGTGCACATGTCCACATACACACCCCATCACCATTTCCTCTCCTGGTCCCTTCCCCAACCTGCAGGAGAAACAAGATTAGGTGCTTAGCCTCATTCCTTCCAGACCATTTCCATGCTTTTACATACACATGTTTTTACAAGACAGTTTTTAAATTTACTGGCCCTCCACTGGGCGCCATGGCTCACACCTGGAATCCCAGCGCTTTGAGAGGCCAAAGTGGGAGGATTGCTTGAGCCTAGGAGTTTGAGGCCAGCCTGGTCAACATAGTGAGACCCGGTGTCTAAACAAAACAAAACAAAAATTAAGCCGGGCACAGTGGCTCACGCCGGTAGTCCCAGCACTTTGGGGGCCAAGGCGGGCAGATCACCTGAGGTCAGGAGTTCCAGACCAGCCTGGCCACATGGTAAAACCCCGTCTCTCAACTTAAAATACAAAAAAATTAGCCGGGCATGGTTGCGGGTGCCTGTAGTCCCAGCTGCTTGGGAGTCTCAGGCAGGAGAATCGCTTGAACCCGGATTGCGGATTGCAGTGAAGGGAGATTGGGCCACTGCACTCCAGCCTGGGCTACAGAGCGGAACTCTGTCTCAAAAAAAAAAAAAAAAAAAAAAAAGAAGTTCAAGCTGGGCACCTTGGCTCATTCTGTAATCCCAGCACTTTGGGAGGCAGGTGGATCACAGGAGTCCAGAAGTTGGAGAACAGCGTCTCTACTAAAAATACAAAAATTAGCTAGGCATGGTGGCCCGAGCCTGTGGTCCCAGCTACTTGGGAGGCCAAGTGGAGAAGATCTCTCGGGCCCAGAAAGTGGAGGCTGCAGTGAGCTGTGATCACCGCCACTGCAATCCAGCCTGGGTGACTGAGTGAGCTCCTGTCTCAAAAAATTAAATAAATAAATAAATGTTGGCCAGGCACGGTGGCTCATGCCTGTAATCCCAGCACCTTGGCAGGTCGAGGCAGGCAGATGACCTGAGGTCAGGAGTTCGAGACCAGCCTGACCAACATGGAGAAACCCCCATCTCTACTAAAAATACAAAATTAGCCAGGCGTGGTAGTGAGCACCCGTAATCAGGAGAATCTTTTGAATCTGGGAGGTGGAGGTTGTGGTGAGCTGAGATTGTGCCATTGCACTCCAGGCTGGGAGACAGAGCAAAACTCCACCCCCGCTACCCAAAAAAAAGTTACAATGGAATGGAATGGCCTTCACTGGACTTGAGGAAGTCATTAAACCCAGAAAGGGTTTTAACCGACTCAGAACAATTTGGAGAAATAGGAAAACCATTTCAAATAAATACTAGTTTTCAGAGTCAGGGCTGCTGCATGATTTGCAGAGCCCAGTACAGAATGAAAGTACAGGGCCTCTTGTTCAAAAAGCAATATTAAAAAATAGTGCAATTTTTGACCAGGTGGTGTGGTTCTCACCTGTAAGCCTAGCACTTTGGGAGGCCGAGGTAGGCAGATTGCTTGAGACCCAGAATTTGAGACCAGCGTGGCCAACATGGCGAAACCCCATCTCTACTTAAAATATTTAAAAAATTTAGCAGGGCATGGTGGCGCATTCCTGTAATTCCAGCTACTCGGGAGGCTGAGGCAGGAGAATAGCTTGGACTCAGGAGGTGGAAGTTGCAGTGAGCCGAGATACTGCTGCACTCCAGCCTGGGCAACAGAGAGAGACTCCGTCACAAAAAATAATAATAAATAAATAAATAAATAAGTACTAAAATATAAAGCATTTTACTTTCAAAATATTACATATAAAATGTAATCGGAGTAAGAGTAACACATGAGTAACATCATAAATTTAAGATTATAAAAAATAATATTTTGGGACCTGGTGCAGTGGCTCATGCCTGTAATCCCAGCACTTTGGAAGGCTAAGGTGGGCGGATCACCTGAGGTCCGGAGTTCATGACCAGCCTGGCCAAAATGGTGAAACTCTGTTTCCACTAAAAATACAAAAATTAGCCAGGTATGGTGGTGGGCACCTGTAATCCCAGCTACTTGGGAGGCTGAGGCAGTAGAATCACTTAAACCTGGGAGGCAGAGATAGCCCTTGCATTCCAGCCTGGGCGACAAGAGCAAGACTCCCTCTCAAAAAAAAAAAATTATAATAATATTTTGCTGTCATTTTATATAAGACAAAAATAATAATGCCTTACTAATACAATTTCTTGATTGGTCATATGATTTTTTGGCTCTTTTTTTTTTTTTTTTTGCAAGTTCGTTTATTAGGTTTTAAAATTTATACTTGTGACAACTTCATTTTCCATTAAAAGCTACAACAGCCACTTTTGGCAAAGGCAGGATTACAAATAATTTTTTGGACTTTTTATTTTGAAAAGGCTCCTTCTTTCTGCCAAGGCAATTGTTGCTGTAGGTGCTAAGAGTATTTTATATGCTGTTACATTAGGAGAAATTCATGACTTTGAAGAATTTTTAAAAAGATTTAACTCTTAAAAAAAATATTTAACTCTTCATATTGGCCAGGCACAGTGGCTCACACCTGTAATCCCAGCATTTTGGGAGGCCGAGGCAGGTGGACCGGAGGTCAGGAGTTCAAGACTAGCCTTGCCAACATGGCAAATCCTTCTCTACTAAAAATACAAAAATTACCTGGGTGTGGTGGTGCAACATGTCATCCCAGTTACTCAGGAGACTGAGGCAGGAGAATCGCTTGAACCTAGGAGGGAGAGGTTGCAGTGAGCCAAGATTGTGCCACTACACTCCAATGTGACACCAGGGTGATAGAGTGAAACTCCGTCTCAAAAAAAAAAGATTTAACTCTTCATATAAATCAGTTTCATATGTGTCTGATTTAATTTTAAATGTAAACTTATACAAGGTTTTAATGTTTTCTTTGACATTTTCTATAACTTGTGAAGGTTGTGCAAGAAACTGAAAGTGACCTCATGATTTCTATATCATTTTAATGATCTGTTTCTGCATTCGATTGCTGGGTCTTCTATTACAAGGAAAACTTAGTTTTAAAATTGCCTTCATAGTTAATAAGCTTCACATAAAATAGAATTATTTTCTGTAGAATGTGATGTTCTATGCATTTAATTTCTAAGACTGGACATTTGCAATATTACAGCAGGTTTTTTTGTTTGTTTTTGTTTGTTGAGACTGAATCTTGCTCTGTTGTCCAGGCTAGAGTAAAGTGGCATGATCTCAGCTCACTGCAACCTCCATCTCCCAGGTTTAAGCGATTCTTGTGCCTCAGCCTCCCAAGTACTAGGATTACAGGCATGAGCCACTGTGCCTGGCCTGTATCAATTTTCAAAACCAGAGATTCTTTTTTTTCTCCCTAACATCGCCATGGATGCCAGGGAGAAAATCAAAAATTGCAAACTCTTTGAAGAATCCTCATGGCTCCCTGACGCACTTTATTCCAGCATCCATGTGTGTGTTTCCATGTTGTAATAACTTTCCGACAAGGCTTACTGCCTGACTGCTGGCAGGACCTGTCCCGGCATTTAGGCTGGTGAGCTATATTTGTGCAGATGCTACAGGGACAGGCTGTTCCACGTGGAGTCTCTTCTCCCACCACCGAGTCAGTGATGGCATGGAGCCATGACACCCCCACCAGTTTCTTCTGCTGCCACCGCCAATCTGGGCACAGATCCTGGCCCCCGCTGTCCCCACACAGCCCCACAGTGTCGCAAACTGCCCAGCCATGTGGGTGCACACAGGGTGGCCAGGCCAATTGCTAGGCAACTCCGCCGCCCACCACCTGTCGTCCTTGCTGGTCTGAGCCTGCTCACGCACATGCCTCTTTGTCCCACTGGACTTCCTTTATAAAACGCAAGTTCAAAAATAAAATGACGAAGAATTTCAAGGTAGTGAAATTAAAACAGAAATTAATGCAGAGCATTAAACCAAATGCTAGGCCTATTCCAAGAGCAGGGCCCTGTGTGACTGCACAAGTCCCACGCCCATGAGTGCAGCCTGGCTCAGCACATGGATCCTGGCCCCTCTCCATCTCTCCTTTGTTTTATTCTGAATCTTTTTCCCTCTTCTAGTCTCCTTGTCAATTAGATAGCTACACTTGACTACAGGTCCGAGCTATGCTGCGTACTTTGCAAAGCATTGTCTAGTTCACTTCTTTCTTTTCTTTCTCTCTCTCTCTTTTTTTTTTTTGAGACGGAGTCTCACTCTGTAGCAAGGCTAGAGTGCAGTGGCATGACCTCAGCTCACTGCAACCTCCACCACCCAGGTTCAAGCAATTCTCCTGCCTCAGCCTCCCAAGTAACTAGGAGTACAGGCATGCGCCACCACGCCCAGCTGTTTTTTGTAATTTTAGTAGAGACGGGGTTTCACCATGTTGGCCAGCATGGTCTCAATCTCCTGACTTTGTGATCCTCCTGCCTCTGCCTCTCAAAGTACTGGGATTACAGATGGGAGCCGCCACACCCGGCCGTATTTCATTGTTGTTGTTGTTATTTTGAGACCTCAGGTGACCCGCCCCCATCAACCTCCCAAAGTGTTGGAATTACAGGCGTGAGCCACCTCACCTGGCCTTGTTCCCTTCTTTCAACACCTGTGATAGGGGCACTAAGATGCTTCCACTTTACAGATGAGGAGCTGAGCCAGAGAGAAGTGGCTCAGCACAGTTATACCTGGGCAGAGCCTGACTTGACCAGTAGTGTGTCCAGCTTTAAAACCCATGGTCTGGGCCGGGCTCGGTGGCTCTCGCCTGTAATCCCAGCACTTTGGGATGCCAAGGCAGGTGGATCACGAGGTCAGGAGTTCAAGACTCAGCCTGACCAAGATGGTGAAACCCCGTCTCTACCAAAAATACAGAAATTAGTCAGGCGTGGTGGCAGGCACCTGTAATCCCAGCTACTTGGGAGACTGAGGCAGAGAATTGCTTGAACCCGGGAGGCGGAGGTTGCAGTGGGCAGAGATCACACTGAGGCACTCCAGCCTGGGCTACAGAGCAAGACTCCGTCTCAAAAAAAAAAAACCAGAAAAACCCCATGGTCTAAGCCTCTTTGCCATCTTTTGTTAAACTATTTTTATACATTTGCAGTAACTCACATATCCTTAAAGCCTGTTTTTGATGTGAAAATTCCCCCAGCTGTGCATGCTTCTGGATCAGAAAGGCTTCAGCTTTGGTTACCCATCTGTTCTCTGTGCTTATCCGGCACTGGGGTCTTCCCAAACCGTGTCCCAATTATGTGACCTAGAAATGCGACTTCAAATGTTTGAGAGATCTCATAAAAAATTGAATGCGCTTTTCCTCAAGGCTTTTCAAAAGTGACATCCCTGGACACAGTGGCTGACTTCTGTAATCCCAGCACTTTGGGAGGGTGAGGTGGGCAGATTGCCTGAACTCGGGAGGCAGAGCTTGCAGGGAGCCAAGATCACAGCGCTGCACTCCGGCCTGGGTGACAGAGTGAGACCCTGTCTCAAAAAAAAAAAAAAAAAAAAAATTACATCGGTGAACAGTAGCGGGGATTGAGACCTCAGTGTCAATGTGGAGGACACCTGCTTCCTTAATAGGCCATCTGGTCTCACAGCTTTAAATATTTGCTGTATTGTGACCTCTCTCAAGTGTACACCCCAGATCAGCTACATGTTTATCCAGCTGGCTTTACTCTGAGGTATCTGGTTGACATCTCCCGTGAAGACCCCCGGGGTCTGCCTTGCTACTTCTCTCTCTCTCTCTCTTTTTTTTTTTTTTTTTTTTTTTTGACACGGAGTGTTGCTGTGTCGCCCAGGCTGGAATGCGGTGGCGTGATCTCGGCTCGCTGCAAACCTCTGCCTCCTGGGTCCGGTTCAAGCAATTCTCCTGCGTCAGCCTCCCGAGTAGCTGGGATTACAGGTGCCCGCCACCATGCCCAGCTAATTTTTTTTTTTGTATCTTTAGTAGAGACAGGGTTATACCATGTTGGCCAGGCTGGTCTTGAACTCCTGACCTTGTGATCCACCTGCCTCGGCCTCCCAAAGTGCTGGGATTACAGGCATGAGCCACCGCGCCCGGCCTGCCTTGCTAGTTTTCTCATCCCATAGCCTGCCACTCTCGCCTGTGCTTCAGCCACGCTGGCCTCTTGCTGTTCTGAGAACACACCTGGCACATTCCTGCCTCAGGGCCTTTGCACTTGCTGTCACCTCTGCCTGAAATGCTCTCCTTGCTCCACCTCAGACCTCTGGGGAAGCTCTGAGACCTCTGCAGTGGGATCATCCCTGGTTATGCCTTTTAAAAAGGCAGCCCTGGCCGGGCACAGTGGCTCATATTTGTAATCCTAGCACTTTGGGAGGCCGAGGCGGTCAGATCAGTTGAGCCCAGGAGTTTGAGACCAGCCTGGACAACATGGCGAAAGCCTGTCTCTACAAAAAACAAAATACAAAAATTAGCCGGGCATGGTAGCACACACCAGTAGTCCCAGCTACTCAGGAGGGTGAAGCGGGAGAATCACCTGAGCCTGGGAAGTCAAGGCTTTAGTGAGCTGTGGTCGCACCACTACACTCCAACCTGCGTGACAGAGTGAGACACCGTCTCAAAACAACAACAACAACAAAACAAAAAACTGGCCGAGTGCCGTGGCTCACACCTGTAATCCCAGCACTTTGGGAGGCTGAGGCGGGTGGATCACCTGAGGACAGGAGTTCAAGACCAGCCTGGCCAACATGGTGAAACCCCATCTCTAGTAAAAATACAAACATTAGCTGGGCGTAGTGGCGGACACCTGTAATCCCAGCTACTCAAGAGGCTGAGGCAGGAGAATCGCTCGAACCCAGGAGTCAGAGGTTGCAGTGAGCCAAGATCGTGCCTTTGCACTCCAGCCCGAGTGACAAGAGCAAAACTCCTCAAAAACAACAAAAGGCAGGCTACCTCCACTTTGTTTTCCTCCCCAGCACTTGTCACCGCTGACGTGTATTTTCTTGTCTGTTTATTACCTACCTCTCGTCACTGAATATGTAAGTCTCATAAGGGCAGGGCTCTCATCACTGCTTAGCTACGTGCCATGTACTGAGTGCTCTGTTGAGGATTGTCAAATCAATGCATGAATCTTCCCACCAAACCTCCTCCTTCCTCTGTGCTCATCATCTAAGTAAAAGGCACCATCATCTCCCAGTCACCCCCCTGGGTATTATCCCAGATTTATCCCTCTTTTCAAAAACCCAAGCATACGCCAGATCTTGTTGACTTAACATCCTAAATATTTTTCAGACCACGCCTTCTGTCACTGCCTTGATTCTCCCCTCCACAGCAGATGCCTCGAATGCACAGAGTAGCATGCTGCTTTGCACGCTGTGAATGTTTCGGCGTCCTCTCTGCCCCGCCCTCTCTATCTACCCGCCAGGCCCAGACCTGGCCCTCCTCTAGTGGCCCTGTCTCGGCAGATCCTCCACCTCTGGGCCGGCGGCCTGTGACAGGAGCCTGGGAGTCATCCTCCGCTCCCCATTCTTCCGCTTCCAATCCGCTGCCAGAGTCTTTCTGCTTGACCTATCTGGATATTTTTGAAAACCGTCCATTTTCTTTTATCCTCAGGGCCATCACCCTAGTCCAGGCCACTTCCTTCTCTTATCTGGGTTATCCCAGCAGGCTCCTAACACTGGGCTCCCTGCCTCCTGTCTGACTCAGTGGGATCCCTCTGAAACCCAAATATGACCATGTGACTCTGCCCCGAAATGAATCCCTACCCTTACAAGATAAAGGTGCTTCTGGTGTACCTGTATCCCACCCCGATCTCCTCCTCAGTTTCAGCCACGGTGGATTTCTGCCTTTGCCAGATCCCCCTCATTTGTTTTGTTGTTGCTGTTGTTTTGTTTTGAGATGAAGTTTTGCTTTTGTTGCCCAGGCTGGAGTGCAATGATGCAATCTCAGCTCACCACAACCTCCGCCTCCTGAATTAAGCGATTCTCCTGTCTCAACCTCCCAAGTAGCTGGGAATACAGGCATGTGCCACCACGCCTGGCTAATTTTGTGTTTTTAGTAGAGACAGAGTTTCTCCATGTTGGTCAGGCTGGTCTCGAACTCCCAACCTCAGGTGATCTGCCCGCCTTGGCTCCCAAAGTGCTGGGATTACAGGCGTGAGCCACCGCACCCAGCTTCCCCCCTCATTTTGACCATGCTATCCCCTTGGCCTGAAATGCCCTTTCTGTCTTCTCTGCCTGCTCAATCCCTCTGCCCTCCGAAACCCAGCTGGAAGGTCACTTCTCCTATGAAGTCTTCCCTGATTCCCCCAGCAGAATTAACTGCCCCCTCCCTTGGGCTTCTGGCTCCACTCGGTTTGTCCCGGGCCTGATGAGCAAGGGCGTCTTGGCGAAGGTGATAACTGGCCGAAAGGCAGTAGGGGCGCCTAATGGCGAGGCCTTCAGAAGCACCTTCTGTGTTTTTGGAACTGCTGCCAGCGTCCCAAGGTGAAACGGTAGAAGCATATGCCGTGAGCATGTGGAAATGGGTCTGGGAAAGGGAAGAGGAGCCACATATTTGGAGCAGATTCTGTTCCTGTGCTAAAGGCTTGGAAGATGTTACTTTATTTAATCCTCACAACATCCCTGGGAGGTAGGGGTTTTAAAAACAAAAACGCTGGTGTAAAAGATTTACAAACTCAGTGAAGGTAACATTTCACAGCAGTGGGGGAAAGAAGAGATTATTCAGCAAATGAATTTGATATGGGATTTGCTATGTATATGGAAACAAAGTTGGATTCTTTACAGTGCATGAAAATGTCAAATGGAGCAAAGATGATCATTGGAGTGAAAAAATATGTATATGTATACATATGAGTGTGTGAATATAGATAGACAGATAGTTTGTTGGAGTTTTTTGAGACAGAGTCTCACTTGGTTGCCCAGGCTGAAGTGCAGTGGCACCATCTTGGCTCACTGCAACCCCCGCCTCCCGGGTTTGAGTGATTCTTATGCCTCAGCCTCTTGAGTAGCTGGGACCACAGGCATGTGAAGTGCGCCACCACGCCCTGCTAATTTTTATATTTTAGTAGAGACAGGGGTTTCACCATGTTGGCCAGGCTGGTCTGGAGCTCCTGATCTCAAGTGGTCTGCCAGCCTCAGCCTCCCAAAGTGCTGGGATTACAGGCATGAGCCATCACACCCTGCCTGGAGTGAATATTTATATGAATTTGGGGTAGGGAAGAACTTTCTCAGTATAACATAGCAGGCAGATGCCACTAAGGAAAATGCCAAGAGATTTGATAACGGAAAAATGTAAGTTTTTTTTTTCTTTGAGACAATTTCTCACTCTTTCACCCAGGTTGGAGTACACTGGTGTCATCTCAGCTCACTGCAGCCTCTGCCTTCTGGGTTCAAGCAATTCTCATCAGCCTCCCAAGTAGCTGGGATTACAGGCATGTGCCACCACATCTGGCTAATTTTTATATTTTTAGTAGAGGCAGGGTTTCACCAAGTTGGCCAGGCTGGTCTCGAACTCCCAACCTCAGGTGATCTGCCCACCTCGGCCTCCCAAAGTGCTGGGATTACAAGGGTGAGCCACCATGTCCAACCTGTAAATGTTTATTATGTCAAAAAATAGGCGGGGCGTGGTGGCTCATGCCTGTAATCCCAGCACTCTGGCAGGCCAAGGCAGATGGATCACGAGGTCAGGGAGACCAGCCTGACCGACATAGTGAAACTCCGTGTCTACTAAAAATACAAAAATTAGCCAGGTGTGGTAATGTGCACCTGTAATCCCAGCTACTCTGGAGGCTGAGGCCAGAGAATCGCTTGAACCCGGGAAGCAGAGGTTGCAATGAGCTGAGTTGCACCACTGTATACCAGCCTGGGTGACAGAGAAAGACCCTGTCTCAAAACAAAAACAAACAAGAAAACAAACAAACAAAAAACACATTAAAAGTGGATCTGACGTTCTGGGTCATGCGTGCTTTTCACAGTGCATCAGGGACCCTTGCCCATGCCAAGCAGCCTGCCTACCTGGGCACCCATGATAGGGCCTGCAAGCTTGCTCTGGCTGTTTCAATGGTCATCAAGGCCAGTCATTGTGGCATTTTTGTTCCTCTGGCAAAAGCAAGACCCAGTGTGACACACAGAAACGTCCTGGGGAAAACAGGATTCATTTTCCAGCTTGGTTTCCAGGCCTGCCGTCCCCAGAAGAGAACGCCTGTCCACAGCAGACTTTCTTGTATCCATCCCCCACCCTATAGGAGCTCAGGGCCCTGCAAACAGAAGGTGGTGACTTCATGCTTATTCTCCCAAATACCATGCTGAACCCAGTGTCCTCTTGCTCCCTGGAAAACCAGACCCTGGGAATTGTGGAGGGAGAGCCTGCCATGGTGCATTGTTTGGGGAGTTAAGTGTGGGAAGCAGGGTGAAGGGAAAGCAGAGGCCCCAAGCCGTAGTCCCAGCTTCTCTCTAAATCACCAGGGACCTTGGGATGACTCGTGCCTCCATTTACCAAGGTGTCCACCAATGTGTCTGACTCTTGAACTAATTTGATGCTGCTGACATTTGCTGAGCAGCTTCTCTAGAGCCTGTGAGGAAGCCCAGAGCTGAAATGCCCTAGTTCCTACCCTTGGGGAGTTGGCCACACATCATACCTCTGATTTTAAATAATGAAAGGTGACCATGGAGTGGGAATCCAGAAAAATTTCTGAGACAGGATTTTATTAGAGCCTTGAAGACTGAGGATTTCACTGGGTAGTCAAGTATGAGAAAGGCTTCCAGGCAGAGAGAACAACTTGTCCAAAGGTAGAGGCAGGAAACTGTGTGGCTGTTTGGGAAACCACAAGTAATTACCCGGAGGCTGAGCTGTGAAGGGTCTTGGAGGGTGCCAGGAAAGGCCTGGAGTCAGAAGACTCGGGTTCGAATCCTGACATCTATGTATTGGGTGACTCACTGAATTGGGGTTTCTTGTTTTATAAAAAAAAAAAAAAAAAAAAGAATTAGTATTACACCTGCCCCCCAAGGGGGAAGTTAGAAATACATAAGTGCGGCTGGGCATGGTGGCTCACGTCTGCAATCCCAGCACTTTGGGAGGCCGAGGCGGGCGGATCACCTGAGGTCAGGAGTTCAAGACCAGCCTGGCCAAGATGGTAAAACCCTGTCTCTACTAAAAATACAAAAATTATTAACCTGCCAGCATAAACCTATACAAAAAAGTATATATATACAAAAATTAGCCAGGCATGGTGGTGGGTGCCTGTAATCCCAGCTACTCGGGAGGCTGAGGCAGGAGAATCACTTGAACTCAGGAGGCAGAGGTTGCAGTGAGCCAAGATCACACCACTGCACTTCGGCCTGGGCAACAGAGCGAGACTCTGTCTCAAAAGAAAAAAAAGAAATACGTAAGTGTGGCTGGGCATGGTGGCTCACGTCTGTAATCCCAGCACTTTGGGAGGCCAATGTGGGTGGATCCTTTGAGGTCAGGAGTTAAAGACCAGTTTGGCCAACATGATGAGACCCCTTCTCTACTAAAAATACAAAGATTAGCTGGACGTGGTGGTGTGGACCTATAATTCCAGCTACTCAAGAGGCTGAGGCAGGAAAATCACTTGAAACCTGGAGGCAGAGTTTGCAGAGAGCCAAGATCATGCCACTGCACCCCAGCCTGGAAGACAGAGTGAGACGCCGTCTCAAAAACAAAAACAAAAAAATACAAAAGTATATGGCTGAAAAAGCATCTAGCAAGTGCCAGATATACATTAGGTGCTCATGTGTATTCATTATCTTGAAAAAAATCAAGTTCTGATCTGAATGTAA
The DNA here is from genome assembly GCA_004027835.1 of Alouatta palliata. Lineage (NCBI taxonomy): Eukaryota > Metazoa > Chordata > Mammalia > Primates > Atelidae > Alouatta > Alouatta palliata. The sequence continues at coordinate 273,054 of PVKV010000334.1, forward strand.
CAAACACCAGCGCCCACCACAGCCCAGGTCTTTCCACGGCATCTCATGTAATCTTTGCAGCAGTTCTGCTAAACAGCTTGTCATTCCCATTTTACAGAGGAATATGATGAGGCTCAGGGAGGGGACGTGGCATATCCAAGGTCACACGGGTGACAGGGCCTAGATCTGGGTTTAGAGTGAAAATGGCTGGGCTCCCAGTCCTGACTACAGATTCGGCCTCAACAGACAAACCAGCCACCTCTCCCAGCCCCAGCCTCTTCACAGCAGAGGCGGCTCATAGCCTCCCACTATCCATCTTCCTATCCTTTAGCAACAAAACCCATTTATAGTTGGGCACACTGAAGCTCAGCCTAAAACCGACCCATTTTCAGACCTCCCTTGCAGCTAGATGTGGATGCAGGGCTTGGTTATAGCCAGTGAAATGTAAGTACAAGTGTCATATGGAACCTCTGAAGGTCTCCTTAAAAGGGAAGGGAGAGCCAGGCGTGGTGGCTCACACCTGTAATCCCAGAACTTTAGGAGGCCAAGCAGGGAGGATCTTTGATGCTTGGGAGTTGGACACCAGCCTGGGCAACATGGTGATAGCCTGTCTCTACAAAAAATACAAAAATTAGCTGGGTGTGGTGGCACACGCTGTAGTCCCAGCTACTTGGGAGGCTGAGGTGGGAGAATCACTTGAGCCCAGAAGCTCGAGATCCTGTTTTCAAAAAAAAAATGGTGGGGGTCAGGGGGAGATGGCTTGCAAATGAAGTTTTATTTAATTTTATAAAAAGCAGAGAGGGTTGGGCACAGTGGCTCATGCCTGTAATCCCGGCACTTCGGGAGGCCGAGGTGGGCAGATCACCTGAGGTCAGGAGTTCGAGACCAGCCTGACCAACATGGTGAAACCCCATCTCTACTAAAAATACAAAAATTAGCCAGGCACGGTGGCAGGTGCCTGTAATCTCAGCTACTTGGGAGTCTGAATAAGGAGTATCACTTGTACCTGGGAGGCAGAAGTTGCAGTATGCCAAGACCGTGCCACTGCACTCCAGCCTGGGCGACAAAGCAAGGCTCCATACCAAAAAAAAAAAAAAAAAAGAAAAAGAAAAAGCAGGCAGAAGCAGGGGAAGAGAGGTGCGGTCTTCCTACCTTTTATCTATCCTGCTGGCTGAACTTGGACAGAATGGGTGGAGCCCAAGCAATCATCTGGGGCTACAGGAAACTGAAGGCAGGGCAGTGAGACAGTGAACTGTGGACTGCCTTGCCCGCCACCACTTGAGTCAACACCCCTTCTCTACTACGCCTTCCCTTCGGTATTTACGCAGGCTCAAGTTTCTCCCAACCTAAAAGAAAGCACCCTTCCTCAATCCTAAGTGCTTGGTCTCTATCTCCTTCTCTTTGCAGACCACCATGTGGGAAGGACTGCCTTTTCTAGGTCTCCATGCCCATTTCCCAGCCATTCCTCACATTTCTCCTTTTTTTGAGACAGTCTCTCTCTGTTGCCCAGGCTGGAGTACAGTGGCATGATCTTGGCTCACTGCAACCTCCACTTCCTGGGTTCAAGCAATTCTCCTGCCTCAGCCTCCTGAGTAGCTGGGATTACAGGTGCACATCACCACACTCGGCTCATTTTTGTATTTTTAGTAGAGATAGGGTTTCGCCATGTTGGCCAGGCTTGTCTCGAACTCCTGACCTCAGGTGATCCACCCACCTGGGCCTCCCAAAGTGCTGGGATTACAGGCATGGGCCACTGCGCCCGGCCTCTTCAGTTATCTTCTAATTGGATCTCTCAAAAGCATCTCACTTGACTGGGAGTGGTGGCTCATGCCTGTAATCCCAGCACTTTGGGATGCCGAGGTGATCGGATCACAAGGTCAGGAGTTCGAGACTAGCTTGGCCATTATAGTGAAACCCCATCTCTACTAAAAATGCAAAAATTAGCCAGGCGTGGTGACGTGCACCTGTAATCCCAGCTACTTGGGAGGCTGAGGCAGAAGAATCGCTTGAACTCGGGAGGCGGAGGTTGCAGTGAGCCAAGATCGCACCACTGGACTCCAGCCTGGAGACAGAGTGAGACTCCATCTCAAAAAAAAAAAAAAAAAAAAAAAAAAAAAAAAAAGCATCTCACTTTGCCCAGGCCCTCTTTAGCCACTCCGCATGAGGATTCTGTGCTGCCTTGTGCTCCTGCTGCCTCGCAGGCCACTCCTTCTTGGTTGTCATTTGCAAGCTCAGCCTCTGCCCTGAGCTCCAGTCCCCTCTATCTAATGGGCAACTTGACCACTCTTCTTGCATGTCTCAAAAATACCTCAAACTCAACATGTCCAAACTGAACTCAGGGTCATTCCCATCTCCCTACCTGCAAACCTAGCTGTTCTTGCCAGAAATCTGGGAGAATCTTGGATACATCTCTTCCCATCACCACCCACAACCAAGCCATGATCAAGCCCTGACGATTTCATGTCCTAAATAAAACCCACCCGCTATTCTCAGTCACATTTGCTTAGAACTGTTATAACAGTTCCTTAATTGGTCTTCCTGTTTCCACTCCAATTCCCCTAAAAATCTGTGTTGAACACAGTAGTCAAAGTCTTTCTGTGAAAGTCATCAAACATCTCTCTACCAATGGGACCCTGTCAATGGCTTGCTTAGAAGGCAACAACTTACCTCTGTCCTCCAGATGAATAAACTCCTTGGCCAGATCTGGTCCCTACAGCCCCTTCATCTCTCTCCTTCTCTATCTCTGTGCAAGCCACATTGGGTTTCTGTCACAGGTGTGCATTTTTTTTTTTTTTTTTTTTTTTTGACACAGAGTCTCACTGTGTTACCCAGGCTGGAGTGCAGTACAGCGATCTCAGCTTACAGGAGAATCGCCTGAAAACCTAGGAGGCGCTCTCTGCCTCCTAGGGATTCTCCTGCCTCAGCCTTCCAAGTAGCTAGGATTACAGACCGGGCTACCACGCCCGGCTAATTTTTTTTTTTGTAGTTTTGGTAGAGACAGGGTTTCACCATGTTGGCTGGGCTGATCCCAAACTCCTGACCTCAGGTAATTCACCCGCCTTGGCCTCCCAAAGTGCTGGGATCACAGAGAACCACCGCGACTGGCCGACAAGCATGCTTTTTGAACCCACAGACACCCTTTCTTTGCACTAGGTGTCCCCTCCACCTTGCTTGCTCTTCCCTGTTGCCAGCTAACACCTCACTTCCATGCCACCATCCATAAACTTCACTTGGAATGTCTTATGTGTGTAAATATTGTCCTCTCCAATTAAAATGTTAGTATTTTAGGCTGGGTGGGGTGGCTCATACTTGTAATCCCGGCATTTTGGTAGGCAGAGGCAGGAGAATCATTTTAGGCCAGGAGCTTGAGACCAGCCTGGCCAACATAGCGGGACCCTGTCTCTACCAAAAATTTAAAAGATTAGCTGGCATGGTGGCTGGCACCTGTAATCCCAGTTACTGGGGAGGCTGAGGCAGGAGAATTGCTTGAACCTGGGAGGCAGAGGTTGCAGTGAGCCGAGATCACGCCATTGCACTTCAGCCTGGGAGACAGCAAGACTCCGTCTCATAAATCAAATAAAATAAATATTAGCTTTTTGAAGGCCTGTCTTGCTTGCTGCAGTACCCACTATACAGCCAGGCAGGGTCACCCAGTGAACATTTGCTGAGTGAATGAATTGTCCTCCCCTGCCCCAAATGTGTTCACAAAGAACCCTCAGGAGTTCAAGACAAACCTGGCCAACATGGCGAAACCCTGTCTCTATTAAAAATACAAAAATCAGCCGGGCGTCGTGGCTCATGCCTGTAATTCCAGCTACTCGGGAGGCTGAGGCAGGAGAATCCCTAGAGGACGGGAGGCAGAGGTGGCAGGGAGCTGTGATCGCGCCACTGCACTCCAGCCTGGGTGACAGAGTGAGACCCTGTCTTAAAAAATAAAAAGATGGGAGAGGAGCAATCGGCCCGGGGTGGTGGGGCGGGAGAAGTCCAAAAGCGCGCCTGCGCACACGCTCCACTACGGCCCCATCCCTCTTCGGCCGTGGGGTGGCGCTGGGCGCATGCTCCTCGGCAGCGCGGCCATCCTCGCCTCCTTCGGGCCGCTCTAGCCGCCCCACTCGCTGCTCTGCGGGGAGGCGGGCGCGCCCTCCGGGGTTCCTCCAAGATGGCGGCGCAGAGGAGGAGCCTGCTGCAGAGTGTGAGGAACCGGCCCGCTCTCCGGGCTTGGGGTTGGGAGCCTGGCGGGGGGACTGTCGGGTGCAGGAACGGCTCCTTCTCCGCTTTTGGACCGCCGCCCTCTCCGTGGTGGGATGTGTCCGCCACCCTCTCCTCTCCTCGGGCTGGCCCCCTCTTTCCCAAGGCCGGGGCGCGTGCGCATGGCGGGCCCGAGCCCCCCGGGTCAAGGGCGCCAGGGCTGTGGGCTGCTGCTGCCGGTCGTGGAGGGCTGGAGCGTCCTAGAGCCAGACGGGAACACGGCGCGCGGCAGCAGAGCCACCCGAGTCTCGAGTCCACCGTGGCGCCGAGCAGTCGTGCAATGACAGTACCAACAGCATCCTCTGTGTACCGCCGACTGCATCCCCGGCCATGTGCTAATTGCTTTACATTTGTCAGTTTAATTCTCGTAGCAGCCCCATGAGCTAGGTGTTACCGTGCTATTCCTATTTGACAAACTGAGACACAGAGGTGGTCGTTAACCTAAGGCCACACAACTGGTAAGTATCAGAGGCAGGGTTAAAATCAGGCAGTGTGATTCCAGAAATCCCCTTACCCCTGGGCTGTACTAGACGAATGACCAGTGGCGGTGGTCACTGGGTTCTGATCATGGCTCTGACTGTGTCTCCCTCAGCCTCAGTTTCCTTCTCCTAAGGCGAGAGCGCTGAATGGAAGGATCGTCTTCAGACTCATCCCTACCCCCAGTATGGACTCTCATGGGTTTGGTGCTGTCTTCCAGGCCCTGCGTCCTCTGACATGCACGTGCACATAGATGGACACACATGTTGGCACCATGGCCTACTCTGACCTACCAGGGTAGGGTGCCAGCCTCCTGGGTCTTCGCTGTTCATGGCACCGTGTTGGAATTGCCTGTGGACTTGTCTGCCTCCTGTACTAGAAAGTAAACTCTTTGAAGACAGGGACCTGTGTTCTCTTGTTTACCGCTGTGTCCCTAGCACCTACCACCACGTGCTGGGCACTCAGTAAATATTTGTGAAAGAATGAGTAAACGTTTGTAGCCAGGCCAGTGCTAGGCGTTGGCTTCACAGAGGTGAGCAGACATCGGCTCAGAGATAACCTGGAAGTAGAGCCTTAAAATTACTCTTCCAGGAGCACAGTTCCCAGGTCTCCCAGTGGGGATTGCTTTCTTCCTCTCCGCACCCTTGCTACCCTTTTATTACTGCCAGGCAGGTCTGTCTTGTTACTGCGTTGGCGTTGACTTTAGAGGGCTGGCCCTCTGGTTTGTAAGCTCCCAGAAGGCAAGGTCCCTGTATAAATGTCCCCACTGTAGTTAGCATTTGGGAAACGCTGGCTGGATTGTGACACTGAGAGGGAAAGTGGATGGAAAGCGGTAAATGGTACAAGCTGAGTTGGCTTACTGAGAGAGAGCAGCCACCTGGGTCATGTAGAGCAGGTGGCTGCCAGATTCCCTCCCTCCTAGATGTGATGGAACCGAAGAGAAATGTGTTAGAGAGAAGGCCAGCTCTATCAGCCCCAGAGTGTGTTTCTCCAGGTGGTGGTGGCCTCTTTTAAAGAAAGAATAGTTAGCTCTAAATGCATTGCATCTTGGTGCAAGGCAAAGGGATGGTAGGGATGTCCTCCAAAGGCCACTCCACCCTCATGACGATCAAGGACATCCCTTCTCACAGGGTGTACGGATCTCCAGGTGGGGTGTGGGGCTTGCTGATGTCACCTCCACTGTCTCAAGTGTGGGGAGAGCAGCTCAGCTCAGACATCTGCATTCAGAGATGGCTGTAAGAGCTGCTGGTCTGCGACTACTGGGCAAAGATGAATGAGGCGTGGTGCCCACCTCCACTGCGTTTGCAGACCAGCTTGGGAGAAGGAGCATATGCCACTGGTACAATACCTGAGGCACAGTTGTGTCATTGTAGACCTGTGTCAAGAGCCCTGGGGCAAGCAGCAGAGAATTTTAGAGGCTTTAAAGGATGATAGGAGTTTGCCAGGCAGGGGAGAGGAGGCCCATTCCAGGAGGATGTGTTTGTGTGTGTGTGTGTGTGTGTGTGTGTGTGTGTGTGTGTTTTCTTGACGTGTGTTTTTCTTTTTGTTTTTCTTCCTAGAAATGGGGTTTTGCCATGTTGCCCAGCTGGTCTCGAATCCTGGGTTCAAGCAATTGCCTGCCTTGGCCTCCTAAAGTGCTGGGATTATAGGTGTAAGCCACCGCACCCAGCCAAGAACAGGTGTTTAAATATGTGTGCATGTGTTCATTAAGCTTTTCACAAGTTAAGTACACTTAGTACTACAAGTGTATGTGTCGAGGGGCTGCAGAGTGGCCTGGTTTGTGTAGGTCAGCGGGGGCTCGCATGAATGGCATCTGGAACGGTGCGCCGGCTCGCGGGAACGGCGTCTGGAACGGTGCGCCGGCTCGCGGGAGTGGCGTCTGGAACGGTGCGCCGGCTCGCGGGAACGGCGTCTGGAACAGTGCGCCGGCTCGCGGGAACGGCGTCTGGAACGGTGCGCCGGCTCGCGGGAACGGAGCGCCGGCTTGCGGGAACGGCGTCTGGAACGGTGCGCCGGCTCGCGGGAGTGGCGTCTGGAACGGTGTGCTGCGGCCACCTGGTAGAGTGCTCAGTGGAGCACCATCACAGGCAGTGTGGCACCTTGAAAGGTCTTTTGAAGCAAAAGGCTTTTTGTGGGGGCTGTGGGAAGACCGTATTTCACTCCGTCACCCATACTAGAGTGAAACGGTGCGATCTCAGCTCACTGCAACCTCTGCTTCCTGGGTTCAAGTGATTCTCCTGCCTCAGCCTCCCAAGTAGCTGGGATTACAGGTGTGCATCACCATGCCCAGCTAATTTTTGTAGTTTTAGTCGAGACAGGGTTTCGCCACATTGCCTAGGGTGGTCTTGAACTCCTGGCCTCAAGCAATCCGTCTGCTTCGGCCTCCCAAAGTGCTAGGATTACAGGTGTGAGCCATTGTGCACAGCTGCAAAGAGCTTCTAAAGAAAGCTTGATCTGTTCAAAAGGACCCAGACCTTTCAGCCTGATGAAACATTATTAGTCTCATACTGGCTTTGGGCAAATCACTGTACATCCCTGAGCCTTAGTTTCTCTAAACCAAGAGGACTCCTGGGAGTATTGTTGGTATTAAAGGAACTGATACGTTCCCCTCCTAACCTGGCTTGGTTGCATGCTAACCATAAATTATTACCTTCAGTGCTGCCATGAGTGAATGTCTGCTGTTCATTCCCTTAAATGTCCCTGAGCACTCACTATATGGTAGGCACCCTGTAGGTGCAGGAGACACTGCCTTTGTGGAGCTGATGGTCTAGGAAGGGGGACAGACACTGAGTAGTGAAGAGGTACAGATTATCTGTGATTTTGTAATATCTAAACTACAACATCAGGTGGTGCTGTGAGGAACAGTCTGGATTCACACACAGTGCTGGTGGGGGCTCATTTTGGACAGGGTGGTAGGGGAAGACTTCTCTAAATTTGATGAGATGAAAAGGGGGAAATGGGAGCAGCATTCCTGCCCAAGGAAGCAGGAGGTGCAAAGGCTGCTGTTTCAGGAGCCTCAGGGGTGCTGGTGCAGCTGGGTCGAGTACCTTGGGGGAGCATGGGAGTAGCTGAGGTCTGAGGAAGCTGGGGGCCACGCTGGGCTTCACAGGTCCTGACGTGGCCTCTAGATTCCACTTTTCATGTGATGTGAAGCTTTCATGGGGAGCAGGTGGAGTAGGAGCCTGATGTGATGTGATGTATGATTGGAGAAAAATCCCTCTTTTGCGTTTGAGTGCTGAGAGTGGAAGCCTGGGACCTCCTAAGAGACTCCTAGAGTCATCCAGGTGCGAGATGGTGGCTTAGCAGAGGAATGGTGGCAAGTATCAGATTCCAGTTGTGTTTTGGAGGAGGAGGAGCTGCCGTGATTTGCTGATGGATTGAATGTGGGGTGCGTGACAGAGGAGGAGGAGTCAAAAAGGACTCTAAGGTTTTGGTTTAAACAATAGTTGTACCATTTACTGGGTGAGGGAGCCCTGGAAGAGGGGCACCCTGGGGCAGGGGGGTCAAGAGTTTGATTTTGCCTGTACCGTTACTTAATTATAAAAAAGGAAATCAGGCCAGGCATGGTGGCTCATGTGTGGAATCCCAGCACTTTGGGAGGCTGAGGCGGGAGGATCACTTGAGGCCAGGAGTTCCAGACCAGCTTGGGCAACATAATGAGATCTCATCTCTAAAAAAAAAAAAAATTGGCAGGGCATGGTGGCATGTGCCTGTAGTACTTGGGAGACTGAATGGGGTGATTGCCCGAGCCCAGAAGCTTGATCCCCTTACTGCACTCCACGCTGGGTGGCACAGTAAGACCCCGTTTCAAAAAAAAAAAAAAAAAGTAAGCTTAAAATCAATTTTTTAAACTTAAACATGTCCTGAGCAATTATATCTGAAATCACAGGTGCTAGCTGTGTAATTTATCTCAAGTATATTAAAATAAATACGTGACCACTGAAATAAAAAGATCTATTAGGGCACCACCTGTCCCCATTGTGTACACCCAGCTGCTGCCCCAGCACACAGGAAGTGGCCACAATTATTATTAGCCCCTTTAAGAATGAATGAGGAGCTCTTTAGGATGATGACACGGAGAACCTTCCATGAAAACCATAGTGGAAGAAGTGGGGGCCAGGAGTGGAGCTGGTCTCTGAGAAGTGGGTCAGCCAGAAGGTTAGAGGTGATGGGGGCTTTGGGGCCTCAAAAGCTTTTTTGAGAGAAAGGTCTGCCGCTCCTCTGCCCTGAGCCCTCTTCCTGGGGATGTGAGTCTCCCTTTCTGAGCTTCCTTTTTGCCCCCTAAGGAATTTGGGTGCTTTCACCATGAAAACACTTGGCCTTTTCATACCATAATTTGATATTGAAGCTGTGGCCTGAGCTTGGAACCATTCTCTGTCTGTTTCTGCTGCCCAGGAGTTCGAGACGAGTCTGTGTGTGGACTTTATGAACTGTTATGTGACATGGACGCATATGTATATGAGGAGCGAATGCTTGCATCACGCACAGGGTGTCTGTAAAGGCCTTGATGGGTTAAATACTATTGGATCACTGTAGAAGCTTTTCATACCAAAACATGAATTTTGGAAACTCCTTCGCAAAATCAAGTCGAAATTAGGTCTTTTGAAACAGGCTTCTTACTGTATTTTTGTGAAATTTCTCGTGAGCAGTTCCTTTCTCAGGCAAGGAAGAGTTAAGTCCTGTGTTCAGTGTTGTGTGTGCTGCAGTGACTCCACGATGAGGCTGTGCTGCGTGAGAGTCGCCCCCTTCTCAGCTTCTCGCAGACTCCTGCTCCCTGCGCTCCAGCGCCACTCGCGGCTGGTGCTGGCAGGCCTGGCATTTGAGGGCGTGGGAGAAAGTATGCATCAGTGTGTGCAGGGGTGGACGGGTGGGTGGTTTGTGTGAATAGAAAGTACATGACCTTTCTGAAAATTGTTCAGAAATGTGGAGGAAGGAAGCGAGAGACTTGGCAGTCCTGTAGGCTTTAATGGAATCAGCAATGGACGCTCGGTATGGCTAATCCTTGGAGATGGAAAGAGACGGGAGGACACGATCCAAGCCCACTCAGCCGTGGCAGCGTGAGTCCGCTGGGGAACACGGAGAGGACCAGATACTCTCACTCCCACACTGTGAGAACCTCCTGAGGTTCTCCGGCCACTTTAGTGAATCAGTGTCTAGCGAGTGCCCGAATTACATGAGAACCTCTCGTGTCACTGGATCTAAGACACCAATATTTTAAGTACACATCACTGTTTTGTATATCACTCAGAAAGAGAACTCACTGCTAATTTACTTGTAACATACCAATTCCAGAGATGTTAACATGTGGAAAATGTTGGTCTTCAAATCAGTGGAATGAGGTAATCTAATTAACAATACCAGGCTACAGCACGAGGGTGGCCACAGGGCCACTTGGTGAATGGCCAGAGAGTGGGGTGCCTGGCAGACACAGTGAGGCCACTGGGATGGGTTTCTCAGGGGAGGGGCCCATGGTTTTGGACAGTATTTTCCCAGTGTCTCAGACACAGTGAGGTGGTTTGGTGCAGCGAACAAAACTAATCTTACAAACTAAGAAGGCTATGTGCTTTTCCGTTCTCTCCCAGACTTTCTAATGATACCAAGAAAAAAAACCTTGGTTTGATCCTAGTATGTCCTTAACGTCTTTCTGATACTTGCTGATCCAACTCCAGTCCCACTTTTAAACAGAGAACAGGGCTCCAGCAATGTAGCCAGCATTAGCTTCAGCTAAAAGTGAATAACTTTGTATTGTTTTTTATTATCGTCCAGGGTGTGGTGAGTAATACTGGTTTTCCACCTATAATACTGGAAAACTTTACATTCAGAATGAAATCAGCTGGGTGTGGTGGTATACCTGTAGTCCCAGCTACTTGAGAGGCTGAGACAGGAGGATAGCTGATGTCTAGGATTTCAAGGCTGCAGTGAGCCATGATTGTGCCACTATACTCCAGCCTGAGTGACAGAGCAAGACCATGTCTCTTTAAAAAAAAAAAAAAAAGGAATCATTAGAATGAATGATACTTCCTTGAAGATGGTGAGTGGATGATTGAGGTTTGGGAATCCTGGGCCTCTGGCACTAGTTTGGATTTGAGCAGGACCTTAAAGGTAGATAGGACTTAAAAAGACAGAAAAGGGCAGGCCTTGCCTTACCATGGGGACTTTTACATATTTTCTTTGGATAATTTTTTTTCTTACTCTTTCTTTATTTTATTTTATATTTTTTTGAGATGCAATCTCGCTATATCGCCAGGCTAGAGTGCAGTGGTGTGATCTTGGCTTACTGCAACCTCCGCCTCTGAGGTTCAAGTGATTCTCCTGCCTTAGCCTCCTAAGTAGCTGGTACTGCAGGTGCCCACCACCACACCCAGCTAATTTTTTGTATTTTTAGTAGAGACGGGGTTTCACCACACTGGCCAGGATGGTCTCGATCTCTTGACCCCATGATCCTCCCGCCTTGGCCTCCCGAAGTGCTGAGATTATAGGCATGAGCCACCCTGCCTGGCCCTCTTTCTTTATTTTAATAGACGGCCATGACAGATTGACTAGGAACTTAATGTTTTAAAGAGTACCAAAGTGAAATAAATAGAACTTTGTTTGTTTGTTTTTGAGACAGAGTCTCACTCTGTTACCCAGGCTGGAGTGCAGTGGCATGATCTCGGCTCACTGCAACCTCCGCCTCCCAGGTTCAAGAGATTCTTCTATCTCAGTTTCCTGAGTACCTGGGACTATAGGCACCTGCCACCATGCCCGGCTAATTTTTGTATTTTTAGTAGAGGCAGGATTTCACCATGTTGGCCAGGCTGGTCTCAAACTCCTGACCTCAAATGATTCACCTACCTTGGCCTCCCAGAATGCTGGGATTATGGGCATGAACCACCACGCACAGCCAATAAATAGAACTTTGAACAAGGTAAAATAATAAGGTGCATATATAGAAATAGTTGGTTTGGTTTAAAGTATGTGGTTGTCTCTGTGACTTTACCTCTGGGGTCAACAGTTTCTTCATTTGAGGCCCCAAAAATACATTTATTTGGCTTTTCAAGTAGGTCAGATGTTTGGTGGAGGTGTTCCTTCCCTTCTGTGTTTAGTGTGGACACCTCCTGCCAGTGGTGGGTTAGCTTCTCATGCTTTTTGTTCTGGTCACAGTTTTTTAGAGATCATTTGGAACAGTATGTAGAAGGCCGTGTCTGTACAAGATACACAGCTGAAATTGTTAATTTTCAAAGGGCAAAATTCAAAACTGTCCACAGTCTGGAAGGCTGGGATGAATACATTAAGATATAATTCAACTGATACAAATTTTTTTTTTTTTTTTTTTTGAGACAGAGTCTTTCTCTTGTCACCCAGGCTGAAGTGCAATGGAACTATCTCGGCTCACTGCAGCCTCTGCCTCCTGGGTTCAAGCAATTCTCCTGCCTCAGCGTCCTGAGTAGCTGGGATTACAGGTGCCCACCACACGCCCAGCTAATTTTTGTATTTTTAGGTGAAACAGGGTTTCACCTTGTTGGCCAGGCTGGTCTCAATCTCCTGACCTTGTGATCCGTCCACCTCGGCCTCCCAAAATGCTGGGATTACAGACATGAGCCACAGCATCCGGCCTGACTGATGTGAACTTAGATTTAAAGCAATCTTCTATAGTAGTTTGGTTGGGGGAGACAGACATGATAGAAACTTACAGGAAAAGGACCTTGTTATTTCACATGGAGGCTATGTGCTCATCTTTTCTTAGGTATATGAAAGCTGTTGATTTACATACTTTGATTTTCTATCCTGCCACCTAACTGATTTCTTTTACTGTTTGCATTAGTTTTTCATTGACTCTTTAGGGTTGCCAGGTGTACTGTCATATCAACTGCAAATAGAAGTGACCTGACTTCTTTTGCAGTTCTCATGCTCTCATTCTTTCCTCTAACTGCCTGATCTAACACCTCCAGTTCTGTGTGAAGTAATGGAGAGAGTGGGCAGCCTTGTTATGGCCCTGATCTTAGTGAGGCATTCCCCACTGAGTAAGATGCATTAGGACTGAAGTATACACAGAGTAGCATGTTCAGAAAGGAGCCATCAGTTCCTCTTTTCTGGAGTGTTTTTTTTACCAAGAATGGACCAAGACTCCTTAGATAAACAATAGCTCTAGTGTCTATACCTGGTGACTCAAACACCATTGGCCGGTTTATAAAATAATAAATTCCCAAAATATTACTGCCTCAACGTTATGAAAATCAGATTTCCTAAAAAAGCACTTAGTTGAAGTATGTAGACACTGTTCACAAGTACTCAATGAACAAGGCGCGTGCTCAGTAGACTGACCCGTCAGACACACAGGTTTGCTCGTTTGGGAAAGTTTTTTGTTCCCACATCAGCCAAATACGGTGCAACATAGAGTGGTCAGTAGATCATCAGCTTACTCCTGGTTTCCTGCTGGGAAACGCTCTTAGATGAATTGTTCTTGTGCCATGCCACACCAGCATGGCAAGTTCCTCAGTGGCCTGTTTGAGCTTGTTTCTTTACTTGTGAAAGACAATTTCACTGGCCTTTTTAATAGTATATGTCTAGTATGGAACGAGTCCATAAGTTGCTTGGGTGATATTTATTTATTTTTTGCTGGAAAAATATGGATTTGTTAGAAAGATCAAGTTCTTGGAAGCCTGTGTCTGTCCCTTATAGGAGTTAGCTACTGGCAGAGGAGGAACTGTGATTGCAGCATCCAGGACAGGTTGTGCGATATGGGCGACACATTTGTGTTAATACTGTTCATCTCGTAGCAGAGGATAAGTTCAGTCCATCTTAATCTCATTTTTAATCACAGGGCTCTGGAAAATAGAAATGTTTTTTCCCCCATGCTTTAAAACACCTGTGGCATTTTGGGGTGCTAAATATTGACTTATTTGCCCATCTTTTCAGGAGGAAGACATGGGATACTCTTGACTGGGGACATGCTTTTGTGCTTCTGCTTCACCTCATATTTAATTTCATTCCAGCTGGTGGCGGGAGACAGACTAGAAAAGGAGCTGCCCTTGGAAGTATATTTGCCCGGTTATAGGAGACCTTTGTGAGCTCGCTGGAAATGGAAATAGACTAAGCAGATCTAAGACATAGGGGATATTTGGCCACATATCAGTTACCTGAAAAACAATTAATTCCCTGGTTATTAACTCACTGCCATGGCCCTCCCACCCAGGTGCATACATGCTCATGTATTTACAAACACAGTGTCCAGCCTCTTTCCCTTGTGCTCAGCGGAGAGGCCACACCGGCCTTCTCATACTTCAGTAAACCTAACATGCTTTTTTCCATCTTGGGGTCTTTGCACATGCTGTTCCCTCTGCCTGGAAGGCTCCTTCTCTGCCTTCTGGAAGGTCACCACCCGTAGTCATTCAGGTCTGGCTGAGAGGTCACCTCCTCACAGAGGTCTGCTTTTCTGACCACTTCATCTAAAAGAGCCCCCCCCGCCGCCACGCTGTGTCCCTTACCATGCTGTGTTTTCTCCCTAGCACGTAGCCCTGTCTGAGCTTGCCTTGTTTATTGTATTATGTGTTTGAATTCTCTCTCTCCCTGGAAGGGATGCTTCAGATAAGGAACCTCTCTGTTTTCTCTTCTGTGTCCCCAGTACCCAGAATACTACCAGACTGTTGCAGATGCTGAGCAGATATTTGTTGAAAGAATGTCTGTAGTGATATAATGTACTATAATCACATAATGTCATATGTGGGTCCCAAAGACTAAGTTCCCATGTATGTTAAGAGAAACGTTTATTTTGCTTTAAAATGAGACCGTTTAAGATTAAAACTAGACCCAATTTTGTGTTGCTGTGAAGCCGTTTTTCTTTTTCTTTATTTGAGACGGAGTCTTGCTCTGTCACCCAGGCTGGAGTCCAGTTGTGTGATCTCAGCTCACTGCAACCTCCACCTCTCGCATTCAAGTGATTCTCCTGCCTCAGCCTCCTGAGTAGCTGGGATAACAGGTGCACACAACCACGCCGAGCTAATTTTTGTATTTTTAGTCGAGATGGGGTTTTGCCATGTTTCCCAGGCTGGTCTCAAACTCCTGACCTTAAGTGATCCACCCACCTCAGCCGCTCAAAGTGCTGGGATTACAGGCATGAGCCACTTCATTGGGCCACTAGTTTTTCTTTTGACATTGCTTGAACTGAAAATGTTAAACTCCTGGTGTCCTGAGGAGCTGAGCAGAATTTCAGCTCTTATTATTTCCCTTTCCAACTTTCTTTTTTGTTTTTGAGACAGAGTTTTGCTCTTGTTGCCCAGGCTGAAGTGCAATGGCGTGATCTCGGCTCACTGCAACTTCTGCCTTCCAGGTTCAAGCGATTCTCCTGCCTCAGCCTCCCGAGCAGCTAGGATTATAGGCATGAAACACCACATCGGCTAATTTTGTGTTTTAGTAGAGACAGGGTTTCTCCATGTTGGTCAGGCTGGTCTCAAACTCCTGACCTCAGGTGATCCGTCCTCCTCAGCCTCCCAAAGTGCTGGGATTACAGGTGTGGGCCACCGCCCCCAGCCTTTTTTTCTTCTTTTGATATGGTTGTGACACACTTGGTTCAGTTAGCACTTACTGCCATTTCATCTCCTTTTTTTTTTTTTTTTTTTCCCATTTCCATTAGTAGATTTTGGTTATATTGTCTGTTTTCAATGGCTATTAGAAGGCATTAGTAGCTTTTCAGACCTTGTAAAATTGTGTTAATAAAAATAAAAGTCATCTAATGAAGACAGAAATAAGTGTAGAGACACACCATGTTAATGAATTGGAAGACTCAACGTAGGGACAATGTCTGCTCTCCCCAGACTGATGTGTAGATTTAAAACAGTTCCAATAAATATCCCAACAAGCCTTGCGGATATAAGCAAGCTAATTCTAGAATTTATATGAAAAGGCAAAGGAATTCAAACAGACAACAATTTGGAAAAAAAAACAATAAAGCTAGAAGAATCACACTAGCCAATTTTAAAACTTACTATAATAAGCTACAGTAATGAAGAATGTGGTATTGGCGGAGGGGTAGACATGCTGATCACAGGAACAGAATAGAGTCTAGAGGTAGACCCACAATTCATTGCAGAAAAGCTGGTCTTTTCAACAAAGAGTACTGGAATGATTGGATATCAGAATGAAAAAAAATGGACCTAAACCTCCATCCTACCTTATACAGAAATTAATTCAAAATGGATCACAGATCTAAATGTAAAATATAAAACTATAAAATATAGAAGAAAACATAGGAGCTTCTTGTGACCTGGGACTGAACATGACTCCAAAAGCGTGAACCATGAAAGAGAAAAAAATAATTAAACGGACTTCATCTAAACTAAAACCTTTCGCTCTGCAAAAGACACCACTATGTGAATGAAATGCTAAGCTACAAATAGAACTCTCAGAACACAATAGTTAAGAAAGTAACCTAATTTAAAAATGGGCAAAAAACTGAAACAAGCGCTTCAGCAGAGAGGGTGAGTCGGCGCCAGATAAGCACGTGAAGGGTGCTCAGCGTCGTCAGCCGTCAGGAAGTGTAGATTGAAACCACGATGAGATGCCACTACCACCGCTTAGAATCTAAATTAGGAAAAAGGAAGAGACAGTACCACGTGGTGGCCAGGATGTGGAGCAACGAGAACTCAACACTGAAAATGCACATGGTTCAGCTGCTCTGGAAAACCATTTGACAGGTTCTTGCAAAGGTAAACATATGCTTGCCGTATGACCCAGCTATCTCACTCCTAGGTATTTACCCAGGAGAAGTGAAGTTACGTTCATACAAAAACCTGTACATGAATGTTTATAGCACATCTCTTCGTAGTTGCAAAAAACATAACAGCCCAAGTGTCCTTCAGTAGATGAATGGATAAACTGTTCTACACAAACAATGGTATATTACTCGGCAAAAGAGAGAAACCTGACTGTTGGTGCACACAAGCCAGCAACTTGGATGAATCTTAGAGACATGATGTTGAGTGAAAGAAGCCAGTCTCAGGAGGTTATGTTTACTGCATCATTTCATTTATGTGACGTTATTTTTTTGTTTTTGGATACAGAGTCTCACACCATCACCCAGACTAGAGTGCAGTGGTGTGCGATCTCGTCTCATGGCAACCTCCGCCTCTCCGGTTCAAGTGATTCTCATGCCTCAGCCTCTCGAGTAGCTGGAATTATAGGTGTGCACCACCACACCCTGCCAATTTTCTTTTTTTTTTTTTTTTTGAGATGGAGTTTCGCTCTTGTTACCCAGGCTGGAGTGCAATGGCGCGATCTCGGCTCACCGCAACCTCCGCCTCCTGGGATCAAGCAATTCTCCTGCCTCAGCCTCCCGAGTACCTGGGACTACAGGCACGTGCCACCATGCCCAGCTAATTTTTGTATTTTTAGTAGAGACGGGGTTTCACCATGTTGGCCAGACTGGTCTCGATCTCTTGACCTCGTGATCCACCCGCCTCGGCCTCCCAAAGTGCTGGGATTACAGGCGTGGGCCACTGCACCTGGCCTTTAATGTGACATGCTTATAGAGACAAAGCCAGAGTAGTGGGAAACAGGTTGCTAGGGATTAGGGAAGGGAGTGCGTTGGAAGCGGAGCTGCCCTGTATCCTGAGAGTGTGGTAGTTACACACATCTGTGCATGTGTCAGCATTCATAGATGTGCGTGCCCCAAAAGCCAGTTTTACTCCATGTTAATTTAAAAATAAAACAAACTCCCACACCCTGCAGAAGTTGCTCCAGGGTGCAAAATGTAGAACTAAAGCACCAAAATAGATAAATGCAGAATAAAAGCAATTAAAATGAAAAAAAATGAAGTCACTCCTGTCAGTATATGACTAACAGAAGCTACAGTTTGCCACAAAAGCTAACCACAGGCTTTTTTTTTTTTAATTGCAAAAGCCTGTTGAAGCGGTTTCCACATCGTTTCTGGAAGACTGTTAACAATAACTTGTTAGGAAGGTGCACGCAGTATCTGTGTGTGTTTGATTTCCCTTTCATATTCTTCACTGTCGGCATATAAAAATGCTACTGATTTTTGTATGTTGATTCCATATCCTGCAACTTTACTGAATTTGTTTAATTGATTCTAATAGTTTTTTGGTGGAGTCTAGGTTTTTCCAAATACAAGATTATGTCACCTGCAAATAAGGATCATTTAACATCTTCCTTGCCAATGTGGATGTCCTTGGTTTCTTTCTCTTATCTGATTGCTCTAGCTTGTGTTTGTTTCATATTTCAATAAAGCTTTCAATACAGTTTTTTTTTTTTGAGATGGACTCTCACTCTTGTTGCCCAGGCTGGAGTGCAATGGCATGATCTCAGCTCACTGTAACCTCTGACCCCTGGGTTCAAACGATTTTCCTGCCTCAGCCTCCCCAATAGCTGGTATTACAGGCATTTGCCACCACGCCTGGCTTTTTTTGAGTTTTTAGTAGAGACAGAGATGGGATTTCACCAAGTCGGCCAGGCTGGTCTCAAATTCCTGACACCCAATGGTCCCCCCTCCTCAGCTTCCCAAAGTGCTGGGATTGCAGGTGTGAGCCACCGCACCCAGCCAATACAAATTTTATTTTCCTTGAAGTTGCTGTGGTTCTCCCAGTTATTCCAGTTTGCTCTAGTTCCACATGATAGTCCCGGGAGTGCCCTTGTGAACAAGGCACACTTCTCAGATGGGAGGCCAGATCTGGGGCAAGAAATTGCACCTGGACCTTGCATCAAAGTTGTTCCTGGGCCTTAAAAAAAATACAGATGCTCAGGATGTACCCTAGGGAGATTGGGAAATTCAGAGTTTGTGTTTGGGCCGGGGCCGGGACTGGGGCCGGGGCCTGGACCGTGTGAGTGTGTTTAAAGCTCTGCAGTGATTATGCTGAACAGCCTGGTTTGAGATCCTCTGGGGTGGAGTGGGTATTGCAGACAGGTCAGGGTGCTGGAATCAGGGTACAGTTGGGGTATGTGAGAGGGCCATCAGCCAGTCCTGGGGAAGGTCATCATGAAGGAAGACTTCCTGGAGGTGGTGACTCCTGAGCCAGAGCCTCCCGAAGGACCTGGAGAATTGCTAGGCAAGAAGAAGGAGGGTGTTCACGTGGAGGCAAAGAGCAGGGGATGGACAGGCCTGCAGGCATTTGGGACTGGGAGAGAAGGATGTGGCAGGGGAGATGGGAGAGGACGTCAGGTGGCCTGAGGATGTCTTACAAACTAGCTCATAAACTCCGACATATAAGCCAGTCTCAGTCACTCTCCCTGGTACTTGGAGGCCCCAGTGCCAGAGAGAGTGGTAAGTCAGAGTTTCTCTAGGGTGGGTCTTAGGTCACCTGAAAGCATCACTCATGGGGAGCGGCCTGTGCTGCAAATGTTCTGGGCCCTGCCCAGATCAGTCATTCTGAGGGTGGGGCCTGCAGCCTGCAGTTTCAACCAGTGCCCAAGGGATTCCTTTGCAGTGTGCATTTGGAGCCATTTTAGTAAGAGGTGGGGGCCCCAAAAAGTTTCCTGTCAAGAGTTTGCGACCTTTGTATGTGTTTCACTGGATTTCCTAACAGCTCACTCCTGGAGGCCATTGCTGCGCTTGCATTTCGGAATGCTGGAGTCTTTCCGTTTTCCTGGGGAACTAGTTTGTAGACTAGCCATAAAAACAGCAAACCCTTCTGCAGGTGTCTGTTCATACAAACATCATTGTTTTCCCGAAGGAAGTGGAACCCTCTGTGTAGGGCTGTGGGCCCGCTAGGTTTTTGTTGCAGAAGAAGATGCAGTGGGGTCTGCCCTGCAGAAGCAGTGGTGCCTCACGGCTTCCTGGTGTCCCTTCCCAGGAGCAGCAGCCAAGCTGGACAGACGACCTTCCGCTCTGCCACCTCTCTGGGGTTGGTTCAGCCTCCAACCGCAGCTACTCTGCTGATGGCAAGGGCACCGAGAGCCACCCGCCAGAGGACAGCTGGCTCAAGTTCAGGTGTGTGTGCCAGCATTTTGGTCCTGGGCCCAGGGAGTTGGTTAGTTTGCAAGCAAGGAAAGACTGACTTTGCAGCTTTCTCATATGGGCTTGCCAGTGAGATGTGGCCTGTGGGAGGTGGCCTCTGCTGCTCTCCTTTATACTGCTGGACTTTAGACCAGCCAAGGGCCAGCTCTGATGCAGTAGTGTGAGTATGGGGAAGAGGGTATCCCAGAAGGTCATAGCCACCAGAGTGAAATGATGCCCAAAGCAGGGGGACCCAGGTCGGTGCCTGAGGCTGCAGTCGCTGTAGCGTTAACCTCCCCCAATTCCTTTCCCTTTCTCCTTCCACCTCCATGTGAGACCCTGGTCTCAGTCCTCCCTCTGCCCTCTCCCACTGCCAGGAGTGAGAACAACTGCTTCCTGTATGGAGTCTTCAACGGCTACGATGGCAACCGGGTGACCAACTTCGTGGCCCAGCGGCTGTCCGCAGAGCTCCTCCTGGGCCAGCTGAATGCTGAGCACGCTGAGGCCGACGTGCGGCGCGTGCTGCTGCAGGTAATGGTGCTGGGGCTGGCAGTAACACGGCTCCATCGTGTCCCCCACCCCCGGGGCCTGGGCCGTGCACTTCTAGCATGTTGCCAGGGTTGATGTGAAGATCCTGCCGGCCCCTTCACCCTGGTAGAGAAGCAGCTCCCAGCGTAGGGGCCCCTTCCATATGAGTCTAGGACCAGCTAGCAAGCAGCAGGCCTTCAGTGTCTGGCAGAGCTGACAGGGGAGGTACTGCTGGAGACGGGGGGATTTAGAGATGTGAGCTTGGAAAGAGGTGTGAAGTAGGAGCAGGGCAAGCCCTGGTCGGAATGGGGTCATTCAGAGCTACCCCTTTCTTTCCCATGTAGCCAGGTGGTCAGCCTCCAGGTGCGGGAAGCATACCTGGGCGTTCAGGGAAGACCTTGCCTCCCCTTTTTGAGGGGTGCTGCCATCATTGGCTGGTTCCACCTTTCTGCTTGCGCTGTTGGGAGTTTTCCTCCTGGCATCTCCTTTCAGGAGCATGTCTCAGGCCCATTTTCGATGAGAGGATGGGCTTCTGTTCCCAGAGAACAGTGGTGCCAGCCTTTTCCTGCCCTTCACGGCCTCGGGCTCCATTGCCAGTGATTCTTAGCAGATCTCACACCCGGGGGGAGTTGTCAGTGTCACCAGTGTCCCGGGGCCAGCAGGGTTTGACAGAAACCTCCCAGGAAGAAGTTGTAGTAATCATAGGAACTGTCATAGTCCTGGCAGTTTCTCTGAGCAGGTGCCATGCTGAGTGCTAGGCTGGACTTACCTCACCCTCGGGACTACACTCAACCTCTGTTGTGTGAGACTGAGGTGCCCAGAGGTCACACCAGCTGGGCCTACTCCAAGCGTTTGCTCTTAGCCTCCACACTGTCTGCTGCCTCCAAGCCCTCTGAGTGCCGCCTCTGTTGGCCGCGCACCCCTATGGGGCTGAAGGGCTTTGTCAAAGACACGGATCTGCAAGAAGCAGCCGGTGCCTTGCAGTGCCAGGCCGGAGGCAGAACCGACATGTGGAAAGCCCCATCACACGAGGACCTGCAGTGAATACAGTGAACCTGTTGCTGTTATTCATAGGGGGCATTTTAGCACCAGTGACAGTGGTGTTTTGAACCAGTCTTTGCCCTGTCCTGTGTCCCTCCAGGCCTTCGATGTGGTAGAGAGGAGCTTCCTGGAGTCCATTGACGATGCCTTGGCTGAGAAGGCAAGCCTCCAGTCGCAACTGCCAGAGGTAATTTCCCCAGCCCACACCCAGGGGAGTCAAGTCCAGGCCCAGCTTTGCAAGGAGCATGGACTTAACCTACTTTGTCTTGACATTACTGGGCCAGAGCAGCAGGAGTTAGGGAGCAGTTTCTCATGGGGAACACTGGTGGGTGGCCACAGGTGAGGGACCTTGCCACCCTGCTCTGGGCAGCTGCACGCTAAAGCTCAGCATTGGCTGGGCAGTGGCAGGCATGAGGAAGGCTTTTTGCAGTCCTTTGACCTGAGTGGGTGCCCACCCTTGTCACCCACCTGCTCACATCACCCACTAGCACCTACAGCGCTGACCTCTGTGCTGTGAGTCAGGTCATCTCCAGCTTTCCTGGAAGAACCTTCCCTGGAGTTGCAGTGCAGGCTTCATCCTGGCTGTGCCATGGACTGTTTGTCTGTCTGTCCTCCGGGCCCTCAGATCTTTGCTCTTAAGAGCAAAGCGGGGGAGAGGGCTGGGAAGATGGTCTGGGTGGTTCTGTCCTGCCCTGACCCCTCTGTTGATGGTTGTAGGGGGTCCCTCAGCACCAGCTGCCTCCTCAGTATCAAAAGATCCTGGAGAGACTCAAGACATTGGAGAGGGAAATTTCGGGAGGGGCCATGGCCGTTGTGGCAGTCCTTCTCAACAACAAGCTCTACGTCGCCAATGTCGGTGAGCCCCCTCCTGTCCCAGGGTGGGGAGGGCTGTGGAGAGGCCAGCCTCAGGGGTCAGTGCGTGATTTGACAATCTGCTTTCCAGACACTTCACACACTTTAGACCCAGGGTCTCCTGAGGCCATTTGTATGTCCCTCTCCATAGTGACGCCTCAGTCCTAGCTGGAAGAGAGAAGGGACGGGATGGGAGGCAGGCGTCCCGGCCTTTAGTCGCTCTTTTGCCTCTAACTCGTTCTGGGTGAGTCACATCCCATTCTGGGTGGCCTTGGCCACTGCATCTGGAAGAGGTTACCTGGCCATGAAACACCAACCAGCATCTCCATAAACAGCTGCGAGATGGGCCTAGGTGACAGGGACATTGGAATTTGTGAGAAGGCTGGACAGGTGCAGGTTACAGTAGGAAGAACTCTGTAGAGACCCTTCTGATGATGCTGCCTTTTTAAAATACTCTAATGGAAAATTTTCCACGATGTAAAACAACAGAGTGACTGATACTTAATGAACGTTCATGTGCCCATCCCCAGCCTCAGCAGTTATCAACGGTGGCCAGCCTTCTTTTATCTGTGGCCTTTTGTCCTCACATTCATTATTTTGAAGCAAACGCCAGACATTGTGTCATGTTATCTGTAAATATTTCAGTCTGTATGTCTAGAGAAGAGATCTGGTTTGTTTGGTTTTTTTTTAGAGACGGAGTCTCACTCTGTCTCACAGGCTGGAGTACAGTGGCATGATCTCAGCTCACTGTTTGATTAAGATCATAATCCTATGATTACACTGAAAAAGTTAAACCCAGTTCCTTCATACCATCAACTGTCCCTAACTGATGACTCACCCTGTTGGTCTGAGCCTGTTTTGCCCTTTTTAGGTGTTTCCACGTGTGAGATGCCTGCCTCTTCTCTGTCTTCCCAGCATGTCCTGTTTCTCTCTGCGCTTGGTCTTTGCTTAGCTGTTCACATTCTGCCGCAGGTACAAACCGTGCACTTTTATGCAAATCGACAGTGGATGGGTTGCAGGTGACACAGCTGAACGTGGACCACACCACGGAGAACGAGGATGAGCTCTTCCGCCTTTCGCAGCTGGGTGAGTGGGGAGAATGCCTGGCCGAGGGGTCAGTGGGAGCAGGAGCTGATCCCGTGGGCTCACCTTTCACCTCCCTCTGGTGGTGAGGTAGCAAGGCATGTGGTAAAGAGACTGTGACCTTGGGCTCCCGGGCCAGCCTGCCTGGGATTCAATCCCAGCTCTGCTGCTTCCTGGTTGGCGATTGGAACTTACTTAAGTTTTCTGTGCCTCAGTTTCTACCCTGTGTAATAAGAACAATAGTAACCTACCTCAGGGTACTAGGAGGATTCAGTTAGTGATGTGAAATGCTTACTGCAGTGCCTGGCACACAGGAGACACGTACTTTTATTGGTGGAGACGGAAAGAGGCCAGAGAAGTGCAGGGAGCCCGGCTGCTGCAGAGCTGCTCTTCCCTTCCCAGGAAGCTCCAGGCAGTCATGGGGCACATAGGATAGGCAGGGAGATGCAGGTAAACTGCTCCATGCTGGGCAGTGCCTGGAGGAGGGCCTCTGAGTGAGGGGTGTTGTGATGGGCATGGGGACTGAGGACACCAGGGGCTTTGTGTCAGCTGCTCTCCCAGGCACGCCGGCATTGTCTTCATTTCCTATTCAGTGGGTCTCTGTTGCCTTCTTGCCATGGCCGTGTCTCTGTCCCCCTCTTTCTGTTCCTGTTTGTGAACAAGGAGCAGATTGTTGCATTGTTTCCCTCTGCAGGCTTGGACGCCGGGAAGATCAAGCAGGTGGGGATCATCTGTGGGCAGGAGAGCACCCGGCGCATCGGGGATTACAAGGTCAAATATGGCTACACGGACATTGACCTTCTCAGGTAGGTCCAGCCCAGCTGCCCGCTGTGCCCGAAAGACCAGAAGCTACTAGGGAGGCCGAGGTGGGAGGACTGATTGTGCCAGGAGGTTGAGGCTACAGTGAGCTGTGATCATGCCACTGCACTGCAGCCTGGGCAACAGAGCAAGACCCCTGTCTCAAAAAAAAAAAGCCAGAAGGCCTAGGCCAGATGCAGACTATAGGCCCCAGCAAGACGTGCAGTCAAAGTAGTTCAGAGCCCAAGCAAACTTTCTTTCCTCCCAGAGAGGCTGCTTTGGGGCAGATTAGGCTCAGCAGGCCAGGAGTTGGGTCTTGTAGAGACAAGGGGTAGAGTTGGGGAGCTGGGCCAAAGCTGAGGGCAGCAACCAGTTCCCCAGGGGAGACGGGGGAAGCCAGAGTTGGCATGAGATGGACAGAGCAGGCCTGTTGGTTGGTGCTACCCATGGCTGCAGCAGAGGTGTGAGATGAATTGTGTGTTTCCCTCTGAGGACACCTCCTCTGGGCATCACCCCAGTGCTCATGGCAGCAAAATGGGATGTCATTATGAAGAGGCTTTGTTGTGCCAAGCCCGTGCAGAGCTCGGGATGTATCTGCTTTTATGCACTCCCTACTCAGGCCCCCTGAGGTGGGCACTACCGTCACCCCAGAGGCATTTTCATAAGAAGAAACTGAGGCATGAAGACATCAGGCAGCCCACCCTGGTCATGGGGCTTGAACTCAGGCAGCCTGAATTTGGAATATGTGTCTTTAACCACCTGCTAACCTGTATGTGAAGTGTTGGTTGGGGAGATAGGCACGTCCACTCGTGTGATGCCAGTCATGGCATTTACCGTCGTGGCCAGGGCTGTTCCCAAAGCCAGAGTTCCTATCAGCAGAAGCCAGGCCTCACGGCCTAGAAAGTGCATGTTAAAACTCCGGGCCCTCATGCCATCTAGGCAATTGAGTTTGGAATGTTCATCCCTGATTTGTGGGGTTCTGTTTCCTTTATTGGAAAGTATATCCATTCTTGAAACACTTCAGACAGTGCTGGGGTCTATACAGGGAAAGGAAGTCTTCCTACCCCAAGCTCTAGGACTCGCTTCCTCCCCAGAGGCTGCTAGTTTCTTGTGTATGCTGCTCCCAAATCTCTGTGTACATGTACATATACACACATGGGGTGTGTGTGTGTGTGTGTGTGTGTGTGTGTGTGTCATGGGGCCGAGGAGCCAGCATCCTTTTCAGAACACCCCGGTTCTGGCGTATCCTGCCAAGTGTCCTTCCTTCTTTTCTTTTTCTTTTTTTTTTTTAAACCTTAAGGTGTAGTTTTTTTAAACCTACACAAACTGTGCATATTTCATGCATATAACTTGATGAGTTTGGAGATACATTTGCACACCCCTCACTGCTGTCATTAAAGGTGCCCATCCCTTTATTCTGCATGCCTGCAGTTAGACTGGCATCATTCTGTGTAATAACATCTGTCAGGACCCAGCCTTGGCTGATGGACCCTCAGGAAGTTCTTAGGCTCCACTTTTCTGGGTGGTGTTGCCAGCACCTCCTCGGGTACTTACCTCCACGTGCACACACATGTGCTGATGTGTAATGACTCTGACCCAGTCACTAAAGGATCCCCGTGCACATGGAGAGTATTTGAGGTCTCAGTCACCTGTTTTGGAGGAGCTCAAGTGACAGCAAGAGGAGTGGACTCTGAGGGACAACCCCGTCCTCGTAGAGGAGTGGGCTCCCAAGAATAACCCCATCCTCTTAGAGGGGTGGGCTCTGAGCGATAACCCCGCCTTCTTAGAGGAGTGGGCTCCCAAGGATAACCCTGCCCTCTTAGAGGAGTGAGTTCCCAGGGATAACCTAGCCCTCATGCTGTCCCACCCCCCTCCCCGCCACCACCAGGCTCTGTAGACAGGATGTATGGAACGGGCTAGAATCAGGCATTCAACCTTTGCCATCCTTACCTCAGCTGCCTGCCATTTTTTCTGGTCCTCCATGTTTTGTCTTAGCAGCTGCCGTAAGAAGATGGGTCTGTTTTTCTGACCTTCTATTTCTCTCTTTTCCTCTTGTCGGGTTATGTGTTTTATTTTACATTCTGGATATAGATTCTTCCCCTCAGCAGAACCGCATCCACCTGGGGGCTGTTCCAAGCAAAGCTCTTCCCTCCACTCTCTCTCCACAGCGCTGCCAAGTCCAAACCAATCATCGCAGAGCCAGAAATTCATGGGGCACAGCCACTGGATGGGGTGACTGGCTTCCTGGTCCTGATGTCGGAGGGGCTGTACAAGGCCCTGGAGGCAGCCCATGGGCCTGGGCAGGCCAACCAGGTGAGTTGGGCCCAGCCAAGCCCACGGCTGGAGAGTGTGGCTGGCCCATGCAGCAGCATGCTCTCCCTGCCTTCTAGAGCTGTGATTGTCTGATGCCGTCACCAGACATCCCTGAGTTCAAAGCTGGGGGAAGGAGAATCCCAGAGCTCTAAAAACACCCATCCTACCAAAAAACTTGACTCATTTTGGGCTTGAAGCATTATCAGTCCCCAGGGCCTGAGCAAGGCCTACAGGGAAGAAGGGGAGATGGGTGTGAATTGCTGTGGGCACGGCATTGCTCTGGGACAGCCAGGAAGGGGCCAGGGCAGGAGGAGAGCCGAGAAAGAGAGAAGGCCTGCTCCACAGAGCTGTGGCTGAAGAGTCCCTCCTGCACCCCATCACTTCCTGCCAAAGGCCTGGGGGCTTCACTGCCCTCCCTGAGTGGCAGATAATTGACAGTTCGCTTCTCATTTCTGTAGTGGCGATGGTAACATCTACCTTTGTGGGACCGCACTGAGACCAGGCATGGTAAACACAGGCCCGCAGCCGGAAGGGGTGGGGGGCTGCTTATTTTTCCTATACCTTGGAGTCACCAAAGCGTGACTTCAAGACAGCCACGTTAGGGATGATCTCTAAGGAAAGCTGCCTTTCCCTGGCCTTGGATTGCTGACTGGCTGAGATAAATTCAGTTTGTGTTCCTCCTCCTGTCTGTGATTCTTGTAGGAAGATAATATTTTCTGCTTTGTCTTTTTATTTTTATTTTTTAAAGAGACAGGGTCTCACTGTGTCACCCATACTGGAGTGCAGTGGCGTGATCACGGCTCACTTCACCCTCGACCTTCTGGCTTCAAGTGATCCTCCAGCCTTAGCCTCCTGAGTAGCTGGAAATATAGGTGTCACCACACCTGGCTAATTTTGCTCGTTTGTTTTGTTTTGTTTGGTAGAGAAGGGATCTCACTGTATTTGTATTGGTAGAGAAGGGGTCTCACAGGTTAATCTCAAACTCCTGGACTCAAGCAGTCCTGCTGCCTTGGCCTCCCAAAATGCTGGGATTACAGGCATGAGCCACCATGCCCAGCCCGCTTTGTCCTTTTTAATTAAAAATCATGAGGAAAAAGTCTTCTTTAAAATTTGTAAATTTTTATTTCAGTAGCTTTTGAGGTACCGGTGTTTTTTTGTTATAGCGGTGAATTCTGAGACTTTAGCGCACCAGTTTTCCAAGTAGTGTTGTAACTAATCCCTAGCACCCCTGCCACTCTCCTGCTCTGAATCTCTAAAGTCTATTATATCACTCCGTATGCCTGTGCGTATTCATAATTTAGCTTCCACTTACAAGTGAGAACATACAATTTGTGGTTTTCCACTCCTGTGTCACTTCACTTAGAATAATGGCCTCCATCTCCATCCAAGTTGCTGCAAAAGACATTCTTTCTTTCCTTTGAATGGCTGAGTAGTATTCCATAGTTCACAGATACATTTTCTTTATCTGCTCGTTAGTCAGTGGACACTTAGGCTGCTTCCACATCTTTGCAATTGTGAATTGTGCTGCTATAAACATGTTGTGCACAAGTATCTTTTTCATATAATGACTTATTTTCTTTTTGGGTAGATACCCAGCAGTGGATTGCTGGTTGAATGGCAGACCTACTGCTACTCAAGTGTCTAAGTGTCCTGTTTCCTGTGTTCTGATTTCTTTTTTTTTTTTGAGACGGAGTGTTGTTCTGTTTCCCAGTCTGGAGTGCAGTGGCGCAATCTCAGCTCACTGAAACCTCTGCCTCCTGCGTTCAAGCGATTCTCCTGCCTCAGCCTACCTAGTACCCAGGACTACAGGCATGTACCACCACCATGCCTGGCTGATTTTTATATTTTTAGTAGAGATAGGTTTCACCATGTTGGCCAGGCTGATCTCGAACTCATGACCTCAGGTTATCCGCCTGCCTCAGCCTCCCAAAGTTCTAGGGATTACAGGCAGGAGCCACCACGTCAGCCTGTGTTCTGATTTCTTCACCTGTTATAGCTTACCATTCCTTCTGGTAGCTTTATAACATAGACAGACAGGGGCTTACTTCCACCTAGAGTAGGGAATTTTGGGCCCATTTTGGGAGTTCAGGGTCTTGCCGGAGGTGACATTGCTGCTTAGTGATGAAACCAAGCCTGCCAGGACTGGTTCCAGGTCATTTCCTATTACCTGCCCCTACCCTACTAACCCCGCACAAGAGAAAGTTTACGATGGTACGAAAGTGATACACATTCAGTGGGGACTGTGCTCCGAGTACCCCTACAACCATTCTGATTTTCACTGTCAATACAGTACTCAATAAATTACATGAGATCCAGCCAGGCATGGTGGCTCATGCCTGTAATCCCAGCACTCTGAGAGGCCGAGGCAGGCAGGTCACTTGAGGTCAGGAGTTTAAGACCAGCCTGGCCAACATGGTGAAACCCCGTCTCTAATAAAAATACAAAAAAAAAAGTTACCTGGTGCTCAGTGACCCATGCCTGTAATCCCAGATACTGGAGAGGCTGAGGCAGCAGAATTGCTTGAACCTAGGAGGCGGAAGTAGTGGTGAGCCGAGATCGCGCCACTGTGCTCCAGCTTGGGCAACAGAGTGAGACTCTGTCTCAAAAAAATAAAAATAAAAAATCACATGAGATTCGATATTTTCTTATATATGAATAAAATAGGCTTTGTGCTAGATGACTGTACCTAGCTGTAGGCTAACAGAAGTATTATGAGCACATTTAAGGTAGGCTAGGCTAAGTGATGATGTCAGTAGGTTAGGTACATTCAATGCTTTCTCAGCTACAATCTTTTCAACTTGCAGTGGGTTTCTCAGGACATAGCCCCATCCTAAATTGAGGAACGTCTGTATACTGGACAGGACTTCTCTGAGGCCAGGGACCCTGTTTTCATTTTGTATCCCCAGTTCCTGACAAAATCCTAGCACGCATAACATCATCTACAAATTTGTTCCAGGAAAGAGTGTTTCATAGTAATGACACTTTGTACTGGGCTTTTTAGTGGCCGCTACAGTGCCCTCACACCATTGTTAGTTAATCCCCACAAACACTCAGTGGGGTGGATGCTCTCCCCCTCCTAGAGGTGTGCACTCAGCAATCACAGTGATCACAGGGGCACACACTTCCTAATGAGAAAGTTCCAGAAGGATTGTCCTGAATACCTTGAAAGGCTCAGATTGCAAGCTTGGCTGGCAGGCACTTCCTTCATCAGTTGGGCTATTGACCATGAAATCTCCTGGCCCACGCCCTCCAGGCGGCCCCCAGTTCCTTACCAGGTTCTTACTCCCCCTGCCCCCGCCGCAGGAGATTGCTGCAATGATTGACACTGAGTTCGCCAAGCAGACGTCGCTCGACGCAGTAGCCCAGGCGGTGGTGGACCGGGTGAAGCGCATCCACAGCGACACCTTTGCCAGCGGTGGGGAGCGTGCCAGGTTCTGCCCCCGGCATGAGGACATGACTCTGCTGGTGAGGAACTTTGGCTACCCGCTGGGCGAAATGAGCCAGCCCACAACGAGCCCGGCCCCAGGTATGTGTGCTGTGCAGACAGGCAGTGCCTGGGGATGCCATCTGGGGACCAGAGGTAGGTGCAGAACAGCCGAGGCTGATTGAAACGGAGATGGAGTTAGGAGGCCTGGCTCTGAGTGGCTGTAACCCAGGTTCTCTTGATTTTCAGCCTCTCTGTGCTGCGTGTTGATTTTTACTTATTTGTCTGTAAAATGAGGATAATACCACATGTCCCGGCAACCTCCCAGAACCTGAGGGCACCAGCCAGCAATTCACAGAGCTGTGAAGCCGCATGGTAGAGATGATGGCCACCACTGGTTGAGCGCCTCCAATGTGCCGGGAGCGTGACCTGCATTATTTCCTTCAGTCCTCGTTTGCAACCCTAAAAACAGGTGGTACCCCTGTTTTCCAGAAGGGGAAACTGAGGCTAAGAATGAAGGGACCTCGGAGAGATTAGGCATGTGGACAGATGGTCAGGCCCCAAAGCCTGTCTGTCCCAGGGCTGCACTGGAGGAGGGCAGGAAGAAGGACATTTTGCTTTTTGCCTTGTAATTCTTTTTTTTTGTTTTCTGAGATGGAGTCTTGCTCTTGTTGCCCAGGCTGGTGTGCAATGGCACGATTGCGGCTCACTGCCTCCTGGGTTCAAATGATTCTCCTGCCTCAGCCTCCCAAGAAGCTGGGATTATAGGTGCACACCACCATGCCCAGCTAATTTTTGTATTTTTAGTAAGGATGGGGTTTCACCATGTTGGCCAGGCTGGTCTCAAACTCCTGACCTCATGATCTGCCCGCCTCAGCCTCCCAAAGTGCTGGGATTACAGGCATGAGCCACTGCACCTGGCCCCTGCCTTTGTAATTCTTCAACCAAGTTCTGAGAAAAAGAGGTGGCTGCTCTCTGCTGGACTCCCCCAGTGCTGCTCAGTGCTAAGACCTTTGGTTCCTGAGGGCTGCTTTTTTTTTTATTTGTTTTAAACAAGCAAACCTTAGGTAAAGCTCAGGCATCCACAGGCAGATTTGTTCTCCCATGGACACCAGGGTTATTGGAGGTCCTCTGGCCTGTTGTTATTGCAACTATATTTTTATTGGGTCAGCCTCAACTGGGAGCAGACTTATCCTCTGGATTAAAGCATCCGTGGAAAGTCAGGCAGTAACCCTTTCCTTGAGGCGCCTCAAGCACCAGCAGGCTTTACTGCTATGAGTTCCCAGCCTGGCCTGGAAGAGTTTCTGCCAAAGGAAACTCCCTCTAAGCTGTCCCAAGGGGCAGGAGGCCGCGCTGGGCTTGGGGAGCCAGGCATGGCTGCTGCCCACACTCAGCCCTCAGGCACCACCCCATCAGGCCATGGAGCAGCTCTGCCCCTGCTACCCTGGGTTCCTCCTCAGCCGCTGCCTGAGGCCCCCACTCTCTTCCTCCCAAAGCTGCAGGGGGAAGAGTGTACCCTGTGTCTGTACCATACTCCAGTGCCCAGAACACCAGCAAGACCAGCGTGACCCTCTCCCTTGTCATGCCCTCCCAGGGCCAGATGGTCAACGGGGCTCACAGCGCTTCCACCCTGGATGAAGCCACCCCCACCCTCACCAAGTAAGTCCCTCCCTAACTTAGCCACCCCCAGCCCTGTCACCCCTATGTGTGTCCTGTGGCACTGGGACAGGAATGACCATGGGACCAAGTTTTGTGGATGAGATGCCCTGAGGTCTCAAATTCCCCAGCTCTGTGCCTGGTGAGGGAGGTCTCCCTAGGACCTGAGGCAGGAGGAAGAGCAGCCCTTGCTGGGCCAGCTGGGGTTTCGGGTCAGGTAGCTGATGGTGCCAGCCTACTTCTTGGATTTTCTTGTGAGCCCCGTCTGCTGGTTTCACTCAGTGAAATGTTCTCTCTTTTTTTTTTTTTTTTTTTTTTTGGGACGGTTTCACTCTTGTTGCCCAGGCCGGAATACAATGGCGAGATCTTGGCTCACCGCAACGTCTGCCTCCCGGGTTAAAGCAATTCTCCTGCCTCATCCTCCCGAGTAATTGGGATTACAGGCATGCACCACCACGCCTGGCTAATTTTTCTTGTATTTTTAGTAGAAACGGGGCTTCTCCATGTTGGTCAGGCTGGCCTGGAACTCCTGACCTCAGGTGATCTGCCCACCTCGGCCTCCCAAAGTGCTGGATTACAGGCGTGAGTCACTGTGCCCAGCCTTGAAGGTTCTCTTTCATTCTCCAGCTGGGCGTGATGTGGGGCAGCTTCCTGTGGTGTCCTTTCTTGGGGACATTGTCTGGCCTGTACTGGCTTGTCAGAGCCCGTGCTTTCTGGCTAATGTGCCTAATTTTTGCTTTGAAGTAAGTTCTATGGTTTTGAGGGCAGGGGGCGAGGTGGAGGCAGCAGCCTGAGGGTGTTGCCGACAGGTCCCCTCTAGCCGCAGACCTGCCTAACAGGTCTAGAGTATACCCCACCCCCTTCACTTCCGTGGAATGTGCACCCCCCACACCAGGGGACCCGGATCTGGTTTCCACATTCCAGCCCTGCATTGTATAATAGAGATGCCACACCCAGCCCACTCTGAGGATGGAGTGCACAGGATGCAGCCAATTAGAAGGGGCCTGGAAGGGGGTGGGTGGCCTGTTTGCCTCTGCCTCATCAGGGGGCCTTCCTTTCCCTCTGCCTCTGGGTTGTGGATGCTGCCACCACTGCTGCAGGGCTAGAAATGCCTGCCAGGCCGAGTAAGCTGCTTGGGCATCCCGAGTACAGGAGGGGTGGTCTCTCCAGCACCCTTGCCAGGCTGCCTGGAGGAGTCCTCCAGCTGTGTCCACAAAGCGGAGTAACCGCTGTGGCCCTAGACAAGACAGGATAACCCGCCCTCCTCCTGTGTTCCTGACTCCCTTCAGCATCGGAGCCGTAGTTGGTCTGGACATACGCCGGTCCTGTGCTGGTGCTGGGCAGCACTAACAGGCAGTTCAGCTGTGACAGAAGCTGGGTGCCTGTCCCCACCCAGCTGATGAGGAGGGAGTGAAGGGGAGGGAGTGAAGGAAGGTTTTCTAGAAGACACTTTGCCCGCCCTGCTGAGTAGGGCATGGGTTGGGGTGGGTTTGGAGAGATGGCAGTGTACAGTCTGTAGCTCAGCACCACCCGGTGGAACTTTCTGTGATGGGGGAGGGCTCGTGTCGGTGCTGTCCCGGCACAGCGTCACCAGACACTTGTGGCTATTAGGCATTTGAACTGAGTGTTCCATTTTCTTTCTTTCTTTTTTTTTTTTTTTTGCGATGGAGTTTCGCTCTTGTCACTCAGGTTGGAGTGCAATGAATGGCATGATCTTGGCTCACTGCAACCTCCACCTCCCAGGTTCAAGCAATTTTCATGCCTCAGCCTCCCGAGTAGCTGGGACTACAGGTGCACACCACCACCCCTGGCTAAATTTTTTTGTGTTTTTAGTAGAGATGAGGTTTTACTATGTTGGTGAGACTGGTCTGGAACTCCTGACCTCAGGTGATCCACCCACCTCGGCCTCCCAAAGTGCTGGGATTACAGGCGTGAGCCACCATGCCTGGCCCCATTTTCTTTACTTTTAGTTCATTAAAGTAGCCACATGCAGCTGGTGCTTTTAAATTTGACTCTTTATCTGTTCCTAAGAACATCTTGCTGGAGCCGCTCTTATGGTTGCCTCTGCTAGAAAGGCCTGTGGCCTGAGGGGCTGATAGATGCAGGGGCCTTTCTGTTCCCAGGCTGGAAGCCAAGGCCCCGTGACCCAGCTGCTCCTAACTGACTCCCTCCCCTGTTGTCCCGCAGCCAAAGCCCCACCTTAACCCTGCAGTCCACCAACACGCACACGCAGAGCAGCAGCTCCAGCTCCGACGGGGGCCTCTTCCGCTCCCGGCCTGCCCACTCACTCCCGCCTGGTGAGGACGGCCGCGTTGAGCCCTATGTGGACTTCGCTGAGTTTTACCGCCTCTGGAGTGTGGACCATGGCGAGCAGAGCGTGGTGACGGCACCGTAGGGCAGCTAGGGAGTGCAGCCCGAGCAGCGCCTGGCGTGGGGCAGGACGGGGTCCAGCCTTTTCCTGACATCTGCCTGTGCCACAGCGGCCAGCAGGCACCCTGTCCTTAGCCTGCACCAGACTCTCCCATGGTTCTCGGGGCAGTGGAGGGTATGAGTGCAGAGTGGACCTATGGTTCACATCTTGTCACCACACAGGAAGCTGAAGGCCACTTCCTTCCAAGGGGTCTCAGCCAGGACCGTCGCCCTTTCTCAGCAGAGGGCCAGGTGTGAAAGCCGAAGTGGGCCTGCAAGCCGCCCGAGCCTCCCCAGCAGCCTCCTGCAGAGCAGGAAGAGGCACCCTGTGGACCCTGAGTGTCGCAGGCCCAGCAGACCCTTCTCTCTCAAGGCCACCCTTCCTCCCACCAACCCTTCCCCTCACCTCAGGGCAGTAGTCCCCCGCTTCTCCAGCCTCCCAGCCCTGTGCTCCTGCATCCAGAGTGGAACCTAGGCTGGTGACCGCCTCTGTCCCTGGCTGGGCCCCATCCCTGGACCTGCCCTGGTTGTGTCATCTGTGGTAAACATT
Organism: Alouatta palliata; assembly: GCA_004027835.1. Classification (NCBI taxonomy): domain Eukaryota; kingdom Metazoa; phylum Chordata; class Mammalia; order Primates; family Atelidae; genus Alouatta; species Alouatta palliata. The sequence continues at coordinate 307,335 of PVKV010000334.1, forward strand.
CAGGAGGACCAGGGAAGCACTTGAGGCCTGGGATGGCCACAGAGGGGGCAGGTCAGGTGGAAAGGAACAGAGAAGTGGTCTAAGAGACCTGGAGCTGCCAGGGGTGGGCCGCCTGGGCTTCCCAGAGGTGGGTGTGTGGGAGAGGTGAGGACGGCCCCGGCAGGCTGAGGCAGGGGCTGCTGTCCCTAGGCCTGAGCCAGGGTGAGCCAGTGCCTGCCTTGCATTTTCCTTCTGGTGCTGCGAAAACCATAGGCTGGGAGACGGCTGAGATGAACCATCTTTACCACTGATGAGGGCCTCTCCCAGCTGAAGGTAGGAAGCAGGGGTTGTGAGTCAGGCTGGGGGACTCATTTTAAAGAAAGAAGGGTGGACAGTGGTTCCAGGAGGGAAGAGGTTCTTTGAGACACAGTACCCTCGGAGGCATAGGGAAGGGTCGGGGGCCTGGCCCAGGGCCTGAGTTAGACTATTTCACACATGTTCTCTGCCTTCAGTGGGTAGGGGGTGCCACCAAGGCTGTCGGCCAGGATTGCCACTCCTGTTTCAGAGGAGGAAGCAGGCCAAGAGACTTGCACCTTGGCCAAGCCACACAATCAATGGGGCAGCCAGAGCTCAGACCTGAGCCATTTCATCAGTATCCAGGGCCCTTTGGATTCCCCACACCCTCCCCAGCTCCCAGCCTCCCTGCCCCCCATTCTCCAGACCGGCCCACCAGGGACTGGCCACTGTTGCAGAGCTTCCAGGGCGCTCGGTCCTGCAAAGTCAAAGGCCTGATGGCTGTGTGGCCCAGGAATCCATTTTCCTGCAGCAGAGCAGGGCCTGGTGTGGAACCAGGGAGAGGTGGGAAGCCACAGCAGAAACGGAAGAAAAGCAGGTCTCAGCCCAGGGCCCTCGCTCACCCCCGCCACCCCTGACTTTGAAGCCATCTCTGTTCTGCAGGTGAGAGGATTTGAAGTCAGTCATAGAGGCTTGGGAACAAAAGAAATTCTCTTCCAAGAATGCCTGTGTGATGCTGTTGGGTCTCTAGAAACGGGGTCACTTTTGTAATGCAGTAAGGAAGTAATAAATGGTGACATTGCGAATTGTGATATTAATAGTGCTGTTGCTCATGCCTCCTGTCACTCCGATGGCCCTGGGAGGCGGATGCCTCCCCTGTTCACTGCCCTGGAGGTTCAAGAACTCCGCTCACCAGGCCGCTAAGTGGCAGGGCTGGGATTGGAACCCAGGCCTTCTGGCTGCATTCCACGCTGCTGTCCCCACAGCCCAGGGCAAATGCGGCCTGCCTGGTACCTCCCGGGCCCACTCTCAGATGTTGATACACATCTGGAGGGGCTGACAGAGCTTTCCCTGCTATAGGCCAAGCCCTCTAGCCCCTGGTCAGTGGCAGGGCCGTGGTGCTGACTCCACTCTTCTTGAGCGGGAGTCCAGGGTCTTGGGGTGTGAGTGGTGCTGTGGGCACGCAGTGCTCAGGTCACAGGGCGGAGGCCTTGCCCTCTTGCCAGCTAGTTTGCTTTACTGGGTTTAGGGAAGAATAGTCTATAAATACCAGTCCATAGAGCACCTCGTCCTGCTTTCTGGGACTTAAGAACTCATCCCTCTAAGAAGAGCCTCTGCAGCAGAAACCGAATCAGTGTATCTGCCTGGGAACAAAGCACTCTCTGTCTGGTGTGGCCAGAGGGTCCCGGATGTCCCCTCCCCTCTCTGCTGGGCAGGGGCTGTGCCTGCGGAGCTTCCTTCCAGGATCTGTCCTCAGCTTTCCCAGCCGAGCCACCAGGGGTCCTGATGACCACCATGGTCCCTAAACACCCCTGAAGCTGTGGTGTCACCGCTACCACCAGAGAGAGAGAAGCATGGTGAGTAATTGAGGCACAGGCAGGTTCAGGCACAGTCTTGGTCACAAGCGGCCACCATGCAACTCTAGGCCTCAGGCCTCTCCCAACACCTGCTCTGCCCTAAGCGTGTGGGGCCGGGACACTGGGCTGTTGCCTTTGTGTCCCCTGTCCCCAGCCTTGTGTCGTTTAGCTGCACTTGAGCCTCTCTCCTGGAGGGAAATGAAGGCAAAAGGGGAAGCTCGGCAGTCAGTTTGAGGCCTTAAAGGGCCAGGAGTCAAGGCAAGGAAAGTGAACAGCACATCCAGGCAGAGCTGTGCAGCCCTGGGCGGGTCGCTGCCACTGTCCATGTCCCCAGGTGGCATCTGACACAAGGAAGGCCCAGGTGGCCCTCTCCAGCCTGTCTGCCTCCCATAGCCTCTGTAGGGAAAGCAGTGAGGCAGGGCCACATGGAACCAGAGAACAGTCACTGCCCCTGCCCACTTGTTCCTTGAAGACATCAGTCCCTTCCAAAACCCAGCTAGGTCTCTGGCTCGACGTAGGTCCGGGCCCTCAGACATCTGCTTGTCCTAGGGCCGGTGGCCTGGGCGCACCGCAGCCCCCGTGAGCCATCTTCACTAGGGCTTGTTCCGTCCTGGTCTGGTCCTCTCATTCTCTCATGAGCCGGCAGCTGGCAGCAGAGCTGCGGAGCAGGCTCCCCACAAGGCCCGTATCAGAGTGTCCCCTGCTAGTGGCCGTTGGGGTAGCGGGGCCTGTCTGGAGCGAGTCCAGGCTGCTCTGACATCAAAGGGAAAAGTACTATGAGGCTAATTCCTTTTTGTCCCTCAGGTCTCAGCACAGATGCCCGTTTCAGAGAGAGCCCTTCCCTCACCCCACCCTCCGCCACCCCCTTCCCATCTCCCTGTTCTGTTCCCTCCGTGGGACAGAACTCTGCCTCTGTCCGTGTCATCTCTCGCCTGTTCCATGGGAGCAAGGGCTTTGTCTCTTACTCCGCTAGGTCCCAGCCCCAGCGTCACTGCCAGACACGCAGCAACCCCTCGCACAGGCTTGGCGTGAGTCAGGGAGGAACAGACAGAGGAAATGGCATGAGTCAGGGAGGAAGGGACAGTGTGACCTTGGGTAGTTACTTGGGCTGGTTTTTCATTTACAAAATGAGGCGACAGCCCAGTCAGACTGCTGAACACATGGAGTGGCCATAGCTGTGAGAAGTGAGAGCTGCCCCTGCCCTGCTGATGGGGAGACAGGGATAGGTGACAGGAGCGTTAATCAAGATGTCCACCCATCCACCACACGCCTGTGGCCACCCTTATGCCGTGAGGGCTTGGCCTGGACCCTGCTGGAAGCAGGTGCTGAGTTGGCGCTACCTGCAGCCTCAGAGCCCAGCTCTAGGGCAGCGGGCGTGGTTCTTGCCTCTTAATAGCCAAAGTGCAGACGGGCTTCGGGCCAAGCTCCTGAAATTTCCTCCGACAACAGCATCTTTCATGAGTCTGCCTTCTGGGCCCCCTGTTTTGAAACCAAACAAGGATGCAGATCTCTGCCAATCCCGATGAGCTCGGCATGAGCACAGGCTCTGTTCCCACGCGGAGGTGATGTCAGCCCGGAGCAGAGACAGGCGCTTGGCATTTCCATGAGCCTGGGCAGCCACGTCAGGGACAAACACAGTGTCTGACAGCAGGCTTTGAGACATATTGACACTAGTTCACACACTCCATTCCTGCCTTCAGAGACCCCCCCCAGAGAGGCGAAAGGACCCCAGGATGTGTGACCATCACCTGATCCAGCCCCTTCTTGCCCTGGTTCTCCCATCACAGAGGGGCCAGGCCAGGGCAGGAGTGGGCCTGAGCCCACGGCTAGTTTCCCATGCACCATGATTAATCTGCGCTCAACATTTCAGCAAAGCCATCTTGTGGTCCAGATGGTGCTGACACCAGAACCTTCCACTGGTCCAGCCTCCTACCTCTGGGCACCTGCTGTTTCGGAGTCACCCCCTCCCCCCAGCCCTGGATGCTCCTCCAGTCATCCCGGTAGCTCCGGGCCAGCCCCTGGGACCTAAGAATGTGAGTGGACAAACAGACTGACGGCCCAGAGCAGGGCTTCTGGGACTTCGTGCAGGAAATGTCGTCACCCTGCAGAAAACTGCCGGCACCCTACGACCCCCGAGTTCTGGGGTTTGTAAGAAATTACATGTCTCATCATTTATTTTGAACAGGTGAATTTTGCAGTCAAATCCTTGTGTTCCATTTTAGTACAAAAATAGCATCTTTTCAAAAGTAACATTTTGAAATTACTCATCATCAAGTAAATTGCTGCTTCCAAAAAACTGTGTCAGTCCTGCCGGTTTATAGACTCAGGCTTCACGGGGAACCTCAGCAGGTCCCCCGCCCCCACTGCAGGGCCCAGGTGATCCTAATGAAACTCTCCTTCTCAGGGCCAGGTGCCCTGCTGGGAACTTGCAAAGCCTTCACTCCTGTGGCCCTTGCCCAGTCCCTGAAGCACAGCAATTTGTGTCTGAAGGTTCACCGGGTCCTACTGCTGGCACCCATTTTACAGATGTGGAAAAGCAGGCACAGGCCAGTTAAGGAGCTTAGGTATAATGACTGGGAGGCAGTTCAGCTCCGTATCAGAAAGGACTCTAAGCGTGTGTGCTGCCGGATGTAAGCGGCTGCCTGTGGGAGGTGGGGACCCCCCGCCGTCCTGTCATCACAGGTGTGAGCAGCCTAGCAGCCGCCGCACACACACAGCATCAGATGGGCTGGGGAGCCTGGCTCTACAGCACAGTCCTTTGGCCATGAAGCGGGTGGTGGTAAAGATATGGAGTCCTTGGCCTCACTCTAGATTCACAAATCGGGACTTCCAGAGGGAAGGCCAGCCTGTCTGCAACCTGAAGTGTTGCTGCCGGGGCTTGACGGGGGGGACGAGGTGGGAAGTTGGCAGCTTCCCATCTTCCTTCCTGCCCCCAAGACCAAGTGACCTTTCCAGACCTGGTGCTTCTGTAAGTCCCACCTCCCGGGTGCCCCTGGGAGATCTTGGCCCATTAATCTCTCTGATCCCCGTCTCCAAATGAAGGTTTACAGCTCAGCTTTTTATTTAAAACAACAACAAAAAAAACTAGTGAGTTCTGGCTGGGGGCGGTGGTTCACACTTGTAATCCCAGCACTTTGCAGGCCAAGGCAGGTGGATCACCTAAGGTCAGGAGTTTGAGACCAGCCTGGCCAACATGGTAAAACCCTGTGTCTACTAAAAACAAAAATTAGCTGGATGTGGTTGTGATTGCCTGTAATCCCACCTACTCGGGAGGCTGAGGCAGGAGAGTCACTTGCACCTGGGAGGTGGAGGTTGCAGTGAGCCGAGATTACACCACTGTACTCTAGCCTGGGTGACAGAGACTCCATCTCAAAATAAAAGGTGGGGTGGAGGAGTTCTAACTATGTTCCAGACATGTAGCTGACGTGTAATACCTCATTTAACAGTTAATGACCTGGCAAAGAGTTGGTATATGTGACCCCATTTTAGAGATGAGGAAACCAGGCCTCAGAGGGGTTTAGCAACTTGCCCAAGCTCACACAGGAGCAAAGATTTAAACTCTGGACTTTTCTCTGTGTACCATGAAGTTTCCTCCTGATTTTCAGAGATCCTTCCATTTCTGAGAGCAGATTTGACAGCCATCCCTCTGTGCCAATTAAACCTGCTGGGCAGCCTGGCCCCAGGGTAGGAAGGAAGCTCTCACACCAGGGGGCCCTGTGGGAGCTGAGATCATCCTGGGGTTTTGTCACCTGGTCTGATTTGTGCACGGGGATCTGCTCATGCCAGACCAGCCCCCACGCCCTCCCTCATGCATGTGTGTCTGCTGAGGCTTCCCTCAGCTGGAATGGCCCATCCTTCAGGACCCAGCTCAGTCTCATCTCCTCTCCAGGGACTCCCCCAGCAAGGCTGTCCTCTGCTCCGGTGAGCTCAGGGCGCCTGGAACTTGGTCTTCGGTGACCCTGGGGTTCCCGGTTAGGATCCATGCACTGTTCATCTCTAGGTCCCAGCCCCCTGCCTGGGGCAGTGTTGGTGACACTGAGTTGAGGTGGGCCCAGCTGTTTGGAGGGAAGGAGTCCAACCTTCATCAAGAGTGGCCTCAGTTGCGGGTGTGGTGGCTCACGCCTGTTATCCCAGTACTTTGGGAGGCCAAGGCAGACAGATCACAAGATCAGGAGATCCAGACCATCCTGGCCAACATGGTGAAACCCCATCTCTACTAAAAATACAAAAATAATTAGCTGGGCGTGGTAGCACACGTCTGTAGTCCCAGCTACTCGGGAGGCTGAGGCAGGAGGACTGCTTGAACCCAGCAGGTGATTACAGTGAGCCGAGATCACGCCGCTGCACTACAGCCTGGATGACAGTGCGAGACTCCGTCTCAAAAAAAAAAAAGAGTGGCCAGAGATGTGGGTGGCTCTGGGCATGAGGCATGGATACAATGCGACTTTCGTGGGCCTCTTCTGCCAAAAAATTTAAAATTATACTTGACAACTACTGGTAGAAAGATAAATACATTAGTATATTAGAATTTCTCTTTGAGTAAAAGTTCATTTTCTTCTGTTTTAAAAGTAAAATATTTCCACAGGCCCCTGAAAGGATGGTGGGCCCAAGGGTTCATGCCTGCTGGGCCTCATCTAGAGGCTGGCCATGCCTTCCCTCCGTACCTTCCCTCCCTCCTTCCTTCCCTCCTTCCTTCCTCCTCCCCCTC
>PVKV010000335.1:0-45029 GCA_004027835.1 Alouatta palliata
TTTTTTTTTTGGTAGTGACAGGGTTTCACTGTGTTGGCCAGGCTGATCTTGAACTCCTGGCCTCAAGTGATCTTGCCACCTTGGCCTCCCAAACTGCTGGGATTAGAGGTGGGAACCCCCATGCCCAGCCTGCCTGCTTTTAAAAGAGAAAATACTATTGCCTTTAAGTTTGCTATAATTTGCAATATGTTTACTTTAGTCTTGAAAGGTCATTACTTATTTCAGCATGGTTAGTTCTTCAACCTTGCAAGTAGTTTTTAAAGAAGACATGGATTTAAATAAAAATCCAATCTGGTTTTTGTATTTTGTTTTACTCTACTTTCTTTCTTTCTTCTTTTTTTTTTTTTTAAAGATGGGGTTTCACCATATTGGTCAGGCTGGTCTTGAACTCCTGACCTCAGGTGCCCGCCTCAGCCTCCCAAAGTGCCAGGATTACAGGCATGAGCCACCGCACCCGGCTGCTCAGTCTACTTTCATATTTTCTTTCTTCATGCCTCTGTTCTCTGTTTTACTAGGTTAAGAGAACAGGGAGTCTTCCTGCAGTAAATGCACTTCTCAAAAACAATCCTTTGAAAATAAAACCTAAAAAAATGTTATGGAAATTAAGGGGAATATGAATTTTGCCTTATACCTATTACTAAGATATGTGTGCTCTGCTGATATCTGAGTAATAAATGTTTTTATTTATTTACTTTCTTTCATTTTTAAAAAAATTTTAATTGCATTTATTTTAATGCTGAATTTACTCCTGTGCCATAAGTTTTTGTTTCTTCAGTTTCTTCTGGGATATATATTTTTTTTTTCTGGGCAACCTCCTCTTCTGGTTTAGGAACAGTTTGTTCCTTTTCAGTAAGGATCATCTCAGTGTGACAGAGAGAGCTCCCGGATGGGTTAATCCGACCATGAGCTCTGTAGGTCCAGCGGGGCTTCTTAGGTGCTTTGTTCACTTGGAGATGCTCAATGACCAGAGAATCTACATCTAAATCCTTAAGTTTAGCATGACTCTGCATTTTTAAGAATGTACAGCAAAAATTCAGCACTCTTTGGGCCGTTGACCTTGTGTCCAGCCCCACTGCTTGGTCTGGGCACACCAATCAACTCCACCATTGTAATGCTGGAATAGTACACACTGTTTCTGTAAAGTGACCTCTTGCAGGTACTTCATGGCTTTTTGTATATGTATATCCTTGATGGCCTGAAAAGTGTCACCAGTATTCTTAAAGTGAACACAAAGATTTGAACCTCCTGATTTGCATGATTTTGTGGGATTCTCTGGGTCAAGTGAATAGAGAACCATTTTCACAGATTACCTCAGGCCGGGTAGGGGAAGAGGCACTTTTCTTTTCTTTTGTGATAGCTGTAGGTATATTTGTCTTATCCTGCTGACAAGATTTTGTACCCCTAAGGGTAAGGACTATGTTTTACTCATTTTGTACCCCCTGTAGTGCCTACCATAGTGCTTTGTACATAATGGGCAAATAAATATCTGTTAAATTATTTCCACAGCTGGTGGGTAATGGAATGATGTTTTGAAATTAAATGCAATTTAATTCTTTCTTCAGAAGGGCATTTTTGGCCCCATAGAACATAAAGATTTTTGTAAATTCACACACATTTTATTCTCTGGGCCCCTAAAAAAGAACAATGATAAGCATTTTTGATAGATAACTAGTGAGGCTGCATTTGCATTCTTTTTTTTTTTTTTTTATTTTGTGGGTACGTAGTAGGTGTATATATTTATGGGATACTTGAGATGTTTTCATAAAGTCACGCAATGTGAAATAAGCACATCATGGAGAATGGCGTACCCATCCCTTAAGCATTTATCCTTTGAGTTTCAAACAATCTAATTACTTTCTTTATTTTAAAATAAACAATTATTATTGATTATAGTCACCCTCTTGTGCTATCAAATCATAGGTGCAGTTGCATTCTATGCCAGTGCATAGAATTATTTTCTTTTCTTTCTTTTTTTTTTTTGAGATGGAGTTACTCTCTTGTTGCCCAGGCTGGAGGGCAATGGTGCGGTCTCAGCTCACCGTGACCTCCGCCTCCCGGGTTCAAGCGATTCTCCTGCCTCAGCCTCCCGAGTAACTGGGATTACAGGCATGTGCCACCATGCCCGGCTGATTTTTTTGTATTTACGTAGAGATAGGATTTCTCCGTGTTGGTCAGGCTGGTCTTGAACTCCTGACTTCAGGTGATTCGCTACCCTTGACCTCCCAAAGAATTGGGATTACAGGTGTGAGCCACTACACCCGGCTCCAGAGAATCATTTTCATATTCCAAAGAATGATTTGCATGCAATAAAGTACACCTGAGCTCCACCATGATATGGGAAGTAAATTCTCAATATTCATTCACTCAGCAAATCTTTATTTAATGCCTGACTCTGTGCTAGGCATAGGACACACATTGGTAAACACTCTGTCCAACTAACTGAGATTATTAATTCCAAATTGATGTTATGAAGGACAGAAGGATTAGTGTTTCATCATGTCCCCTCCAGAGGATTTTTTACAAATTGGTTCCCTACTTAACTGTTAGTTGTCTTTGAGTGGATAGAAGTGTAGGGCATAGGGGAAGTTAAAGTGAACTTTAATTTAAGATTAAATGGCATTGATAAGAATAGGAGTTGAGGCTGGGCGCTGTGGCTCATGCCTGTAATCCCAGCATTTTGGGAATCTGAGGCGGGCAGATCACCTGATGTCAGGAGTTCAAGACCAGCCTGGCCAACATGGCGAAACCCCATCTTTACTAAAAATACAAAAAATTATCTGGGTGTGGTGGTGGGTGCCTGTAATCCCAGCTACTTGGGAGGCTGAGGCAGGAGGATCTCCTGAACCCAGGAGACGGAGGAGGTTACAGTGAGCTGAGATTGTGCCATTGCACTCCAGCCTGGGTGACAGAGTGAGACTCTGTCTCATTAAAAAAAAAAAGAATAGACTGGGTACATGGCTCACACTTGTAATCCCAGCACTTTGGGAGGTGGAGGCAGGCAGATCATGAGGTCAAGAGATAGAGACCATCCTGGCCAACATGGTGAAACCCCGTCTCTACTAAAAATACAAAAATTAACTGGACATGATGGCAGGCGCCTGTAGTCCCAGCTACTCAGGAGGCTGAGGCAGGAGAATCGCTTGAACCCTGAGGTGGAGGTTGCAGTGAGCCGAGATCACCCCACTGCACTCCATCCTGGTGACAGAGGGAGACTCCAAAAAAGAAAGAATAAGAGTTGAAATGTTCTGCCCATTTTCTGATAGTAGAGGAAAATCAGCCTATTTTCTCTTTGATGGAAAAATTATATCATTTTGTTTATATGGTTCAAATGCAGAATGCATTTATGAAGATTGCTGTTAGAGCTTCTTTCATTTCTGTCTTTCTTAGAAGTTACTCACAGAGAAGCCAGTAGGAGTACGAGGTGTGGGTGGATGTGGTTTTTTTGGTTATGGTTGTAAGACCTAAGGTTAATTTGCTCCTTCTTACCGGAAAATAGCCTTTAGGGATGACAGAGTTTGCTTCCTGCTTGGTGCAGGGAATCTGAGTAGTGTCATTCATAACAAGACTACAGAGGGTGAGTCTACGTGGAGGTGGAATTTTTCTATTTTACCTCTCCGAGGTCTGACTGGAGTGCCCTGTAAGGATGTCCAGACTCAGTATAGGCCATTCCCAGGCTTGAAGGTTGGTTTAGTTCTTTGCCAAACGGTGAGTTTGGTGATCTTGTGGATCCTGGAACTTGACACTTACGTTGACAGGGAACAGCTGTAACAGTGCTTCAGATTTGTATCCCTTGCTTTGAGCTGTAAATGAGACTCTCTGAGAAAGTTCCCTTATGTGTGATGTTCTTCCAAAGTCCAAACCAGAACTCTCAGAAGTTGGTCAGAGCATGGAGACTCACCAGCATGCCCTGCGGGCTTCTGGTTGAAGTGGCCGTCACATGCACTTTTCTGTTTTCTTCTCTTGGCAGTGTGAACAGTTTGGATGTATTCCCCAGCTGCCTGCCACGTGGCTGTGGGAACCTTTTGACCACCACTTTCTTTGGAGTTGGGCTTTATTATAACATGCTTCCGTTCCCTGGGGTGGTGTGCTCTGGGCAGGAAGACGGGAAGTAGGCCTTGAGGATTGTTTTGCTTTTCACTTGTCTAACTAATGATATATCAGAATTGTCCCAAAGAATTATGTCTAGGTTATATATTTATAAAAGCCTTTGATTTTTTAAAAAAATATTCACTTCTTTTTAAAAAGTGCTTTTATTCCCAAAGTGTCTAACTTTAGTTCATCAGAGTAAGAGCTTTAGTGCCTTATGTATGCCAGACAGGTTTCAGGTTAGATCTTTTTGTCTTTTCCAGTCTACTTAATGTGGAGAAAATGTCCAAAGATTTTTTTTTTTTAATCAAGTCAAACTTGTCAGAGGAAGGACTAAGGCCCTATCACAAATGCAGCTAGGTTACAAGACTAGTTTGAATAAAAGCTCTCTCTGTTCAAATGAGAGGGACAGTGAGTGAACCAGTATTATGTTTACCTTTCAGGAATATTCCATATGATAAACTCTAGCCTTAGCATTTAATATTATGGCGATGTCTAGGTGTGAGGAAGAATGTGGGGTAATATAGCTAGTAGAAGAAAAGTCATTTTTGGCTGAGCCTGGTGGCTCACTCGTATATTCCCAGCACTTTGGGAGGCTGAGGTAGATGGATCATTTGAGGTCAGGAGTTCCAGACCAGCCCAGCCAACATGGTGAAACCCCATCTCTACTAACAAATAAGAAAATTAGCTGGGTGTGGTGGTGCGTGCCTCTAATCCCAGCTACCTGGGAGGCTGAGGCAGGAGGATCTCTTGAACTTGGGAGGCAGAGGTTGCAGTCATCCGAGATCGCGCCACTCCACTCCAGCCTGGGTGATAGAGCAAGACCCAGTCTAAAAAAAAAAATTTTTTTTTCTTATTTTTTAGTATATAAGAACCCCACTGAGGAAACCTCTTTCACTTTCTCCTGATTGAACAACTGACATGCTCTTCTGGTTCTGTCCCATGGAGAGAATTGGAGAAGTTGGAAAAGTGGCTTGTTGGTATAGGTAAAAGTAGTCAGTGTATAATGGCGATATAATCTTTACCACTAAGTAAACATAATGGGACACTACAGGCAGTGCAAAGTCAAGCTTCCTCTAGTGGTTTCTTGTTTAATGAACCTGATAGTTACAGGTAACTTTCTTTCTTTTTTTTTTTTTTGAGATGAAGTCTCGCTCTGTTGCCCAGGCTGGAGTGCAATGGCGCTATCTCAGCTCACTGCAACTTCGCCTCCCAGGTTCAAGCAATTCTCCTGCCTCAGCCTCCCGAGTAGCTGGGACTACAGGCGTGCACCACCACGCCCAGCTAATTTTTGTATTTTTAGTAGAGACGGGTTTCACCATGTTGGTCAGGATGGTCTTGATCTGACCTTGTGATCTGCCCACCTTGGCCTCCCAAAGTGCTGGGATTACAGGCATGAGCCACTACCCCTGGCTGGTTGTAGGTAACTTTCATCAGAGTGTATTACAGTGCAGCATCATGTTGGTCTATACTGCTTAGACTTGAGGATTTGGATTCTAAGTCTGATCGTAAACTACTTACTTAGATCAGTGCCTTGAACTCCCCAGACTCCGAACAGGCAACAGTAAACATCACAGGAAGATTGATGAGATGGAAGGTAATGTGCAGGGCGAAAGTGGAGACAGTGAAGAAACTGTTATTGTTCAACTCCCATTATTGCTGTATTTTTTTCCCCAAGTGTTGTGAGAACAATAAAAGAGTTATCATACCTGCTTCATGCAAATTTCCTAGCTGTTAACATTTTAATGCATTTGTTCCATCACCCAGTCTCTCCCCTCCCTGATACATATTAGGTATAGTCTTTTTCTGAACCTTTTGAGAGCTGAATGCAGATAGGTTGTCTTATCTTGTCTAAACACTCCAATATGCATTCCTCCCAAACATGGATATGGTTCTTTGATCATCATACAGCTCGCCAAATCAAGAAATTAACCTGGATTTAGTACTACCATCCAGTCCACAGACCCTGTTCCAGCTTTGCCAACTGTCCCAACAATGTCTCCTTTTCCTGCTTTTTTTTTTTTTTTTTTTTAAATCACAGGGTATATGATGTCAGCCCATCCCTGGAGATGTTTTCTCTACCTTAAATTCACTATTTTTAGGGCCGGGCACCGTGACTGATGCCTGTAATCCTAGCACTTTGGGAGGCCAAGGCAGATGGATCACCTGAGTTTAGGAGTTTGAGACCTGCCTGGCCAACATGGTGAAACCCTGTCTCTATTAAAAATTCGAAAAAATGCTGGGCGCGGTGACTCATGCCTGTAATTCCAGCACTTTGGTGGGGGCGGAAGCAGATAGATTACCTGAGTGAGGAGCTTGAGACCAGCCTGACCAAAATGGAGAAACCCCGTGTCTACTTCAAAAAAATACAAAATTAGCCAGGTGTGGAGGTGCATGCCTGTAATCCCAGCTACTTGGGAGGCTGAGGCAGGAGAATTGCTTGAACACAGGAGGCAGAGGTTGTAGTGAGCCGGGATTGCACCATTGCATGTCAACCTGGGCAACAAGAATAAAACTCTGTCTCAAAAAAAATAAACACCACTTTTTTCTTTGCAATTGATTAGTTTGTGGAGAGGTTTTCTTATATTTCACTGATACCCTGTTTCCCAAAAAAACTCCTTCCTATAGACCTAGCATTCACTGACAACTCCCACCTGTCTCCGTGGTGGGTTTTTTGGTGTTGTTTTCTTTTTACAGGCAAGGTCTTGCTCTGTTACCCAGGCTGGATGGAATGCAGTGGTGTGATCATAGCTCACTGCAGCCTTAATCTCCTGAACTCAAGCGATCCTCCTGCCTCAGCCTCCATAGTATCTAGAACTACAGGCACATGCCACCATGCCTAGCTAATTTTTAAATTTTTTGTAGAGATGGGATCTCACTATGTTGCTTAGGCTGGTCTTGAACTCCTAGACTCAAGCGATCCTCCTGCCTCAGCCTCCCAAAGTGCCAGGATTACACCATGAGCAATCGTGTCCAGCCCAACAGTGATTTTCATATCCATCATTCCTTCTATGTGTATTAATTGCAGTCTACTGTAAAGAAGAGCTTTTCTCTTGTTTATTTATTTGAGTGTAGACTTGTGAATTTTTCAATGGATTATAATATGTTCTTATCACTTTTTATTTTTATGCTTAAATTGTCCCCACTTTGGTAAGCGAGTTTCCTTTCAAGCTGGTTCCTGTGTCCTTTTGATGTATTCTCGCCTTTGAATCATTCTCAGTGTTTATAAACTGTTATACACTGCCTTCCAAGTGCCAGAAACTAAGCCCTCTGTGAAGCATGGGGTTGGCTTCCTTCAGGGAACTACTTCCATCTCTGCATCCCATACATTAAAGCCTCAACTGCCAGCTGCGTTTCTGTTTCCTCTGTAGTGTGACCAGTCTCAGGAGCAGTTTCACCCAGAAAGGAGCTTGTTCAGCATGCTGCTGAGTGCATTGCCATTTCACATGGCTCCCAGGGGGTATCAGCCCCTAGGGAGCCAGTCTCCTCTCCCCAGATGCCAATACTATCTGCTTCTTAAAAGCTGTGAGAGATCTTAACGTGACCCTAACATAGAATAACTTTAGAGACACTTCTGCCAACATAACTTTTCTGATTCCAGCATGAGCTTTGGCTACTAGAGTGCATTTCAGTCTCTAATCTTCAATAATCGTCCCCTTCAAATGAAATACCTTGTACTACTTGGTCCTGAAGATTCTGAAAGCCAGACTATCTAAGCATCTGTTTTCCTTAAATGAGGGTACCTCCTATGTCAATCTTTCATATTTAGCTGAAGGTCAGAGATCTTGTTTGGGAAGGATAAATGAATATTTCTTGACTGAGTTTTTTTCTCAGCCCCTGGAATTTTTGTAACTCAGTACTTAAAAGCTTGTGGTAGAATTGACCATAGTAGAAAGACTATATAAGATTACTTTCTCAATTTAGGATTTGTTCTTTTCTCTACTTTTGGTACAGATAGTAAGAAATAAAACATCACTACGTATTTGTGGAAATGCATATTTGTGTCACTGGTTGTCTCAGTTAACTAAAAATCCTTTTTCATTTGCTTTCAGAGGGGACTTAAGTTGACTTCCCATAAAAGCATGAAGTTCAATGTTAGAAATGATATTTTTGGCCAGACATAGTGGCTCACACCTGTAATCCCAGCACTTTGGGAGGCCAAGGTGGGTGGATCACCCGAGGTCAGGAGTTCGAGACCAGCCTGGTTAACATGGTGAAACCCCATCTCTACAAAAAAAAAAAAAAAAAATTAGTGGCATGCACCTGTAGTTCTAGCTGCTTGGAAGGCTGAGGCACGAGAATCACTTGAACCTGGGAGGTGGAGGTTGCCATGACCTGAGATCATGCCACTGCAATCTAGGCTGGTGCGGTGGCTTACACCTGTAGTCTCAACACTTTGGGAAGTGGAAGTGGGTGGATCACCTGAGGTCAGGAGTTCAAGACCAGCCTGGCCAACATGGTGAAACCCCGTCTCTATTAAAAATACAAAAAAAAGGCAGGGCGCGGTGGTTTATGCCTGTAATTCCAGCACTTGGGAGGCCGAGGCGGGCAGATCATGAGGTCAGGAGTTCGAGACCAGCCTGACCAATATGGTGAAACCCCACCTCTACTAAAAATACAGAAATTAGCTGGGTGTGGTGGCGCATGCCTGTAATTCCAGCTACTTGGGAGGCTGAGGCTAGAGAACCGCTTGAACCCAGGAGGCGGAGGATGCAGTGAGCCGAGATCACGCCACTGTACTTTAGCCTGGGCGACAGAGCAAGACTCTGTCTCAAAAAAAAAAAAACAGAAAAACCAAACAAAAATTAGCCAGGTATGGTGGCACACACCTGTAATCCCAACTACTCGGGATGCTGAGGCAGGAGAATTGCTTGAACCTGGGAGGGGGAGGTTGCAGGGAGCCAAGATCACACCACTACAATCCAGCCGGGGTGACAGAGTGAGGCTCCATCTCAAGAAAAAAAAAGGAATTTCTCTGAAAAGAGCCTACTGTTTCTTTGAGCAAAGAAGACTCTAGAGATCTCAGGTAGAATAACAGTTTTTGAAAGTATGTGCCAGCCAGTGGCAATGCTGTTGTTTTCTCCATATGCTTTATTCCTCATAGTTTGGGACAACTTTCATAGGAATTATATCAGTCTGCTTTACATTGAGGTCCTACAGTTACTGAATTGCATTTAACCCCATATTGGAAAACAATGTGTGTAGGGACATTGTCTACTAGTCCCCAGCGACCTACGTACAGTCCCTGCTAACCCCCGCGGTTCGCTGCTCAGAGAAAATGGAGAAACCTGGGCTGGTTTTTTGTGTTTTGTTTTTTTTTTGAGAAGGAGTTTCACTCTTCACTCAGGCTGGAGTGCAGTGGTGCCATCTCAGCTCACTACAACCTCTGCCTCCCAGGTTCAAGAAATTCTCCTGCCTCAGCCTCCTGAGTAGCTGGGATTACAGGTGCCAGCTACCACACCAGCTAGTTTTTGTATTTTTAGTAGAGATGGGGTTTCACCATGTTGGCCAGCTGGTCTGGAACTCCTGACCTCAGGCGATTCACCCGCCTTGGCCTCCCAAAGTGTTGGGATTACGGGCCTGAGCCACTGCACCCGGCCTGCATTTCCTCGTTTTTAAATGGAGTTAGTAATAGTCCTTGTCTGGTAGAATTCTGAGCATTAAATGAGACGAGGCAAATAAAGTGATCAATACACAGAAAGGGCTCAATAGATGTTATCTAAAATAAAAACCAAAATGGGTTGCTGCTTTAGTTGTTCTTATCTTCCATCTAGCTTGAAGCTTTTGTTTAGAAGTAATCAAAAATCACAATGTGTATTTAAGAACCACCACCAAGAACAACAACAACAAAAGCCTTGGTTTGCACTTAAGACGATTTGATATGAATTTTCCTTCAGCCAGAGTTGGCAGGGTTAATGTGCGCCAGCTGAGAAGCCATGCTGTTACCTTCTGGCGGCCCGTATGCAGATGCTGTTGTATTAATTACAAAAGGAAACTCGATTAACTTGGAAGTCTTTTAACTGTCCGTGAGGCAGCTGGTCCAGCTCTGAAACAGGTTTTCTTCCTCTCTCTTACTGTCATTCTACAGCTTTTAAATCTCTTTAGAGAACTGCGAAGACTGCACTGTAGGTCCTCAGAGCCCCAGGCTAGTTCCGTCTACTTTTTGATCTACAATTATAGTGGTCCAGGGGGTGCTTGCATAGTTAAATTCACATATAATTTAAAATAAACTAAACACAACCAGACCAACCACCCATACCCCTCACATCATTGTTCTTTCAGCAGTTAAAACCTGGCATTTTAGAACTGGAAAGCATGTTAAAGATGATCTAATCCAACTCCACCCTCCTCCCTTTACCGATGAGCATTTCAAGGCTTAGAAAGATCTTTTTTTTTTTTTTTTTGAGACGGAGTTTTGCTCTTGTTACCCAGGCTGGAGTGCAATGGCGCGATCTTGGCTCACCGCAACCTCCGCCTCCTGAGTTCAAGCAATTCTCTTGCCTCAGCCTCCCGAGTAGCTGGGACTACAGGCACGTGCCACCATGCCCAGCTAATTTTTGTATTTTTAGTAGAGACGGGGTTTCACCATGTTGACCAGGATGGTCTCGATCTCTTGACCTCGTGATCCACCCGCCTCGGCCTCCCAAAGTGCTGGGATTATAGGCGTGAGCCACCACGCCCAGCCAAGGCTTAGAAAGATCTAGTGGATCGCCAAGGTCACAGATCTTGTCAGAGTGGCAAAGCCTGTTCATTCTCGTGCTGTTCCCGCTTCCATATTGCACTCCATATCACGGAGCAGTGTGCTGAGAATCCAGGAGTAAAACCATCTGCTTTCAACTTCATTTCTCTCCATGCCCTTATTCAAATCTGGTAGAGATGTCAGATGGAGAAGAAGCTAAAGATTTAGTGGGAGAAGCAAAGGGCTCGGACAGTGACGTGTCGGAAAACAGATAGTGATGTCTGCATATAGACTTCTAACAGAGTACTGGGCTTAAACTTCAGCCTCCATTCCCATTGCACTGATCTTTGGTCGTTTTGACAGTAGCAAGTTTTTTTGTGGTGAATTTTTGTAGGAGAGATGGACGGGGGAGGTGATCGTTTGGGTCAGATGAATAATGGGGTGTGTCTGCTGTGCTTTGGCTGATGCAGCCTGTTTCATTGGCTGTCCTGTAGTTGACACTCTCCTCTGGTCCTGAAAAGTATTTAGTTGGTTTTCTTCTCTATTATCCACTCTCCTGCTAGTAGCAGTAACAAAGGTTATTTAGGTTTGTTAGTCTTTTGTGATGAAACCATTTTTATTATAGGAATTTAAAGGTTGTCAGTATGAATTAACGTGTAGACACTTATGTGAAAATCTGGGGAGGACTGGGAATAGAAGAAAGCTGGGAAGTGTATGTAGATAAGGATGAAGACAGTCTAGCTGGACTTCTCACTGCTCAAGCTGAGACTACAGTAGTTAAATTCTGCAAGATGAATGGAATGGTCCTTTTTTTTTTTTTTTTTTTTTTAAGAGTTGGACTCTTGCTTTGTTGCCCAGGCTGAAGTGCAGTGGTGTGATCTCGGCTCACTGCAACTTCCACCTCCCGGGTTCAAGCGATTCTCCTGCCTCAACCTCCAGAGTAGCTGGAATTACAGGTGCCCACAACCATGTCCGGCTAATTTTTTGTATTTTTAGTAGAGACGGGGTTTCGCTATGTTGGCTAGGCTGGTTTCAAACTCCTGACCTCAGGTGAGCTGCCTGCCTCCGCCTCCCAAACTGCTGGGATTACAGGCATGAGCCACTGCACCCGGCTGAAGGGTCCTATTCTTTTATCCACATGAAGGAGGTTTTTAGGAGTGATGGTTGCTCTTAAACTAGTCATCATGATACTGGACTTTTCAAAGTAGTCAGTGGATTTGCTTATAGCCTTTTATAGATAGTTCTCCCCACTAAGTGGATTCTCAGACAGAACAAACAAATGTATAGCATTAAGCCCTTAGTATGTGTCAGGCATTGTGTTGGGTGTTGAGGATGAAATAGGATGGTTCTTCCTGCTTTTGATGATTATAAACAGGTAATTAGAATAAACCATGGTAAATGTTTTGTAGTTGTGAATAAGGTATGAAGGAACTCGGGACTGGCCTATTGCTACCTGTTAAGTGGCCACACAAGTTATTGGCTGTGTCCTCTTGCTTTCAGGTTGTAGATCAAGAGTAGACTAGTTGTCTGGTGTTACACTGTTGTATTTAGTAAATACCCTCGCACAGAATTAGATACTTAGTTAACTGTTTGCTTTTTGAAAGGCATTCATCTCTTTCCCAGGAGAGTAGATTTGCTTGTCTGAGTGTCTGGTGTTGCTGATATATATGTGCAGGCCAGGGTGATATCCTTGTAGACAGACGTGAAAGGAAGGGCCCTAACGAAATGCATTGAGGGGTCTGCGTGAACACAGACCTCTTCTTAACCCTTTTGATATTACTGTTTGTGGAAGAGAAGGATGCTTGGGGATTTAAAATCATAGCTGGGTAGGTTCACTCTGAAGCAGAACCACCTCTTAATTGATTCAGGCCTCTTTTGTTTCAATTCTGGAAACTAAATAAATGGCCTACAAATAATTTAATGCAGCTCATAGTTAAGTGACTAAAGCAAATACTGTTTCAGTTAGTGCCACCCAAAATTTCAATTATGATCTATGTGTTTGGCTCAAGGATTGGCCTTTTTGCAACCTAAGAACTGTATGTCTGTGCTTTTCTGAACAAATACAGGAATTGCCTGAATCGTAGAGATAGGCAGACACTGATACTGAAGGAATAAGGAAGTGATGTAGTTCAGACTGAGAGTTTCAGTGAACTAATTCTGGGTTATTTTTCCCAAACAGAGATTGTCTTTCTTTAGGAAGCTTGTTCTGTCTTGACCATTATTTGAATGTGTTTGGGGAAGTTTCCCATTTAGATTAGTAGTGGTTGCCCTGAAAGGAGAAGTTTTTTATTTTTAATTTTTAGATTTTTATTTTTTATTATTTTTTGTACAAAAGCATCAGGTCGGTAAAAAACATACTTTTTAATTGACACTTAGTATTTGTAAGTATTTATAGGATACCTGTGGTATTTCAATATGTGGATAACAGTGTGTAATGGTCAAATCAGGGTAATTGGGATGTCCATCGAGGAGAATGTCTGAGATAAATCACATCTCTTTCTAGATTTGCCTGGATTTTCTCCTAATAGGCAATTCTTTCCCTTTGTCCTGTTTAGGGTCTTGTCTCCCATAAGCAGAAGGAATGTGATTTGATTAGGAAGTATTGATGTTAATTGAGCACCCAGTGTTTTAAGGAAACAGATGACTTGGCAGCTGGGATGTTGTCACCAGCTATCAGAGAGATGAACTGGAAAAGATTCTAGAGCTTATGCAAACTTGAATAACATTTCATTTTATATATGTGTATCTACAGATTAGCTCATACATTTAGTTGTAAAATAAGTCATAATGAAGATCATAAGCTAAACTGTATATGGTAGAGAATTTAAAAGGGCTCTTCAGTGCTGTATCATGTCCTGCATGATGGCACCTAGGTCAACAAAGGTACAGTATTTTTAGCATACCTATTCTATATTTAGATATGTTTACATACACAAATACTTACCATTGTGTTACAGCTATCTCTAGTATTCAGTACAGTAACACGCTGTACAGGTTTGTAGCCTAGGAGCGATAGGCTACACCCTACAGCCTAGGTGTGCAGTAGGCTATACCTATACCACCTAGGTTTGTGTAAATACACTCTGCTGTTCACACAGTGACAAAATTGCTTGATGATGCATTTCTCACAAAGTATGGCTGTTGTTAAGCGACACATGACTGTAATCTGTGTTCAAGTATTAGGTCTTCTGTCAGAAGGAAGGGTTTAATTTTGACACATTCAGGTATGTTTCTCCTTGGGCTCATCTCTCAATTAGTGTAGTTTTTTCTGGCTTTGTTATTTTAATAATCTTGGTGTTTGTGATGGAGTCCTTGTAAACTCCTTAGGCTGTCCTTTCACTGAATGAAAAAGGAGGGGGGAGGGAAGATGAGGTCATTCCCACGTTTCTGGGTAGAAATAACAGCTTGTTCCTGGGGGATAAGCTAGGGAAGGGAATTCTGTTTGATATGTGAAGATCTCACTGAGGTTTTTCCCCTGGTATCTTTTTCAACCCAGGTTTCTAGAAATTTATCCTCTAGGACCCTGATATCCTTGTGGGATCTCTGTGTGAGTCTCTCTCTCTACCCTTCCTCACTGCTCTCTCTCCACTCCTTTCTCTTCCTCCACTCTCCCCTTCCCCAACCAGGCCAGCTGAGCTGCATTTCCTTCCCGCCTAACGAAGAGAAGTACCTCCAGCAGATTGTGGACTGCCTCCCTTGCATACTGATCCTCGGCCAGGATTGTAATGTCAAGCGCCAGCTGTTGAACCTGCTGTTAGGGGTGCAGGTGCTTCCTACCACCAAGCTGGGCAGTGAGGAGAGCTGTAAGCTTCGGCGCCTCCGCTTCACCTATGGGACTCAGACTCGGGTCAGCCTGGCGCTCCCTGGACAGTATGAACTAGTGCATACACTGGTTGCTCACCAGGGCAACTGGGAGACCATCCCTGAGGAGGACCTGGAAGTCCAGGAGGACAATGAGGATGCTGCTCATGTTTTAGCGGAACTGGAGGTAACGATGCACCATGCTCTCTTAAAGGTACCAATCTATATTTCTATACCAATTGTATACATATATTCCAGCTTTCCTTTTATTTTGACTTTCTAGAAAGGTAATTTGATGCTATACAGTCAGAACTCAGCAGCAGTGGCTAGTGGAGTCAGAGGAATGTAATCTAGGAAGTTGAAAAACAAGGCTGCAGCAACACCCATCCTTGCCTTTCCTTACCATGCTGCAAGGCCCTGAGTAATTTTCTCGTCTCCTCACTTCTTATCTCCGTTTCTAAAATGAAAGGAACATGTGATACTTGTATCTCAGCATGCTTTCACAGAACAATTGTAATCAAAGTTAGAAGTCCTTTCTCATTTCTTTCTTTTTCTGAGACAGAGTCTCACCTGTCACCCAGGCTGGAGTACAGTGGCACAGTCTCAGCTTACTGCACCCTCTGCCTCCCACTTCAAGCAGTTCCGCCCCAGCCGCTCAGGTAGCTGGGATTACAGACGTACATCACCACACCAGCTAATTTTTGTATTTTTAGTAGAGACAGGATTTTACCATGTGGTCAGGCTGGTCTTGAACTCCTAACCTCAGGTGATCTACCTGTCTTGGCCTCACAAAATACTGAGATGACAGGCGTGAGCCACCGTGCCCAGTCTTTCTCATTTCTTAACAAGAAGATATTGCTGGAATTTTCTCTAGTTACCTCTTTCTAAAAGGAATGATTAGATGATGGATGAGTAATGTTCTTACTAGAATTGAGACCAACTGAAGAATTTTATGGGTTCTTCCTTAGACCTAACCATTAATTTACAAAGTAGTACAGAGGGGACAGATCGTTTCTCCTACTTTATAAGGAATGTGGGAATGTAAGGACAGGTCTGGCTCAATGTAAGGATACATGGAGATCCTGTTATTTAAAGAGTATCTTAGTTTCTCTCATAAACTCTCAAAGACAGCACAGATCCTGTTCCATCTCTAAGATATAATATTGTCAAGACTTCATATATCCACTTAGGAAAAACTTCTCTCTTGGTCTGTGCTTCCTTTCCTACTGGATAGTTAGGACTGGGCTATTTAATTAGACCTAATGGGGATATGATTATGTCAGGGTCAGGAGTGGGTAGGGGTAAAATAATTCAGCCATACTCAGAGTTTGACCCTTTGTTAACTATGCCAGGAAGGATGGGCTAGTTTGGCGGGACCTGGGAGAGTGGTTTCTTTTTTCCTTCTTTCTTACAACCACTTCTAAGTGGTTATCTACCAACTTTTAAGAAGCTTAGTGTTTCAGTCAAAGAATGAGTCTTTTGGTTGTGGCTGTGGCCTGTGACCCTTTAGAAGTAGAAACTGTCATCTCATTTCCTTCCACAGTCCGTATTTCTTTCATCTTGATAAATGCTAGAGGGGGCTATGTAACAAGCCCCCATTCTCTCTCAGCTCAGTTTCAGTGGTGGTTTCTTGTGTTTTCAAACCAGAGGTTCACATTTCTTAGCTCCAGGATAATGTGAGGGTTTTTCAATAGCTCTGATAGTAACTCTGGCAGTAATCTTTGTATTTTAACTGTGGCATGTTCAGTTGACCCATGAACTTCTTCACAGTTCACGAGTATTTCATCCATCCATACACAGTCTCTCTGTGGTATACAGTTTTGTTCTGGTTCCTTCAAGTTTCTAATAGCTCAATGGTTTTCAAACTTACATGTGTATATATATATATGTATATTTTTTCTTTTTCTTTTTCTTTTTTTTTTTTTTTTTTTTTTTTGAGACAGAGTCTTACTCTTTCGCCCAGGCAGGAGTATAGCAGTGCCATCTCAGCTCATTGCAACCTCTGCCTCCTGGGTTCAAGTGGTTCTCCTACCTGAGCCTACAGAGTAGCTGGGACTACAGGCACCCGTCACCACACCTGGCTAATTTTTGCAATTTTAGTAGAGACAGGGTTTCACCATGTTTGCCAGGGTGGTCTAGAACTCCTTACCTCAGTGATCCACCTGCCACAGCCTCCTAAAGTGCTGGGATTACAGGTATGAGCCACTATGCCTGGCCACATTTTTATATTTTAATTCACTGTAAGATATAAATTTTCTTTCAGGACCCAGTACATATATACACATATACATTTGAAATATAAGTTTCATGAAACATCACTTTTACTTTCTGCAATACATACTGATAATTTCCTCTTTCTTCGACTTCAGTTTTTGAAAACGTTAGTAGCAACCCAATAAGTTGATGCTATGACCTGATAGATGATGACTTATAGCTTAAAAAACACTGTTGAGCTCAGTGGCCCACATCTGTAGTCCCAGCTACTAGGGAGACTGAGGCAGGAGTATTGCTCGAACCTGAGAAGTTGAATCCAGCCTGGGCAACATAGTGAGACCCTGTCTCTAAAATAATAATACTGTTAAATAGCAGAAATGACTGCTATAAGTCAGGTGGTGATTTTTCCCATTCTTGCCTTTAATAACAGTCCTAGAATGTGACAGAGTCATCTGCAGGAGAGGCAAACCATTGACTGTTTTCTCTGAGTCCCTTCAGTTTATTTATTTATTTATTTATTTTTAAGATGGGGTTTTACCATATTGGTCAGGCTGGTCTTGAACTCGTGACCTCAGGTGATCCCCCCGCCTCAGCCTCCCAAAGTACTAGGATTACAGGCGTGAGCCCCTGCGCCCAGCTTATTTTTTAAAATTATTATTATTTTTTCTAATTTTTTTTATTTTTGAGACAGAGTCTCGCTTTGTGGCCCAGGCTGGAATACAGTAGCACAATCTGTATTCCAGCTCACTGAAACCTCCGCCTCCCAGATTCAAGCAATTCTACTGCCTTAGCCTCCTGACTAGCTGAGATTACAGGTGTGTGTCACCAGGCCTGACTAATTTTTGTATTTTTAGTAGAGATGGGGTTTCGTCATGTTGGCCAAGCTGGTCTCAAACTCCTGACCACAAATGATCTGCCCGCTTCAGCTTTGCCAAGTGCTGGGATTACAAGCATGAGCCACCATGCTTGGCTCCTTCATTTTATTGGTTTAAATTTCTAATGCTTGTCTGAGCACAGTGACTTATGCCTATACTCCCAAAACTTTGGGAGACTGAGGGAGGAGAATTGCTTGAGCCTGAGAGTTCAACACCAGTCTGGGCAATATAGTGAGATCCTGTCTGTACAAAATTATCTTGGCGTAGTGATGCACACCTGTAGTCCCAGCCTCTTGAAAGACTGGGGTTAGGAGATCAAGTGATCCTCCAACCAGTGGAGGCTGCAGTCAGCTGTGATCGCACCACTGTGCAACACTTGGGCAATAGAATGAGACCCTGTCTCGGCTCACTGCAACCTCTGCCTCCTGGGTTCCAACAATTCTCGTTCCTTAGCTTGATGAATTTTTTTTTTTTTAGAGACAAAGTCTTGCTCTTTTGCCCAGGCTGGAGTGCAGTGGCACAATCTCGGCTCACTGAAACTTCTGCCTCCCAGGTTCTAGCAATTCTCCTGCCTCAATCTCCTGCGTAGCTGGGACTACAGGCACATGCCCCTATGCCCAGCTAATTTTTTATATTTTAGTAGAGATGGCGTTTCACTGTGTGGCCCAGGCTGGGATTACAGGCATGAGCCACCATACTTGGCCTAATTTTTGTATTTTTAGTAGAGATGGAATTTCACCATGTTGGCCAGGCTGGTCTCGAACTCCTGACCTCAGGTGATCTGCTCCCCCGCCCAGCCTCCCAGAGTGTTGGGATTACAGTCATGAGCCACCACGCCCAGCTCCAAATTAATTGTTTTTAATTTCTAATGCTCATTTACTTTTGTTTTATAAATTGAGGTGATATAAGAAAGTCACAGAAATGAAAGTACAAGCCGTCCTCCAAATGCGTACCTGAGCATGTGGCTTCCCGTGAGAGCTCCCAGTGCCTGCTCCTGGTGTGTGCTAAGCATACAGACAGAGGGAACAGTCAAGGAGGCTACTTGGCTGGGAGTTGAGATACCAAATCAGCTTTCTCTCAGCATAGTTAAAAAATATATTTTCTCTTTTCTTGAGGAATTCTGTAGCCTCTCATGTTATTTCATGTGGTTTATGAGGCTTCCTTGGCCAGTGTTTCTCTGGATATGCTTTATTCTCCAGTGGTTTTGATGTAGACCTCATACCAAACCCCTGTAGTTCTAAGTTTAGAACCCCTTGATGTTGAGTCTCAGAGGGCCTTGCAACCTTTGTGGAATCCAAGCACTGCCCTCTGGGCTCCTGCCTCTGTTCAATACATCAGCAACACTCAGCTTACTGCTGGGGACATTGCACAGCAGCTACCTGGAAGATTGTTCATGCCAGCGAGAATGAGCTTTTTGTTTAGCTCCAGTTATTTTTAGGACCAGTGAGTTAGTGCTAAACAGGCCTTAGATGCATCTGATTTGTGAAGAGGGTAGTAAAGAAAGGAAGCATTTAGCTAAAGGAAACCAAGATTGAATTAGGGGAAATGCAATGTTCATTTTGAACTGTCAAATTATCAAAGCAGAATTTCCCCTGCCCTCTTATACAATGGTCATTCTTCTAATACGTTACTTTAAAGTCCTCATAAATTAGCCATTTTCAGTTTGTTTCAGAATAGGCCAACTCACATGGACCCACACTGCTTGGTATTCCCTCCTTTTAAGTTCTGGATCCCCTGAGAGTCTCAGTTCATAATTCAGCAATAGAGGAACACAGTCAAGCCATTGGTATCTGAAACCTCATTTAGTGTTCAAACAGTCACTTTCCAATTGGCAGCGCATTTCACCATTTGCCATATTCACTAGTTGTGTCTTTATATGCAAAAGTACTCCCCCTTCCCCACTCTCACGCCTACCTTCAGGCATATGTATCTGACACCTCCTTTTCTTTTTCTTTCTTCTTACAAATCTGATGGAACAGTTGTGTGCCTTAGAGTTGCTCAATCTATCTCTGTGTTGTTTTTTTTTTTTTTTTTTTTCCTGTTAACACCTGTAAGAAAAGGAAGAAGCAGCAGCAGAAGTGATTAAACTTGCTCAGCCTGAGATGGGATTCCTGGAGCCTAGTGGTGGTGTTACATTTACTGTGGCAGTTACATAGCTTCAGTTATTCTGCTCTAATCAGTAGCCTGTTTATCCCCACCAGGTGCTCTTGGCCCTTTGGGCTGCCACATACTGACATGGTTATTGGCTCATGCTGTTTATCTGGTGGGCTGTATTTCAGGGAACTGAGGAATATTTCCAGTCAAGGTCAGTGACTTGCAAATAAAAAAAAATTTTTTTAACCATTTTTAACTCTAACCAGTTGGAGCAGTAAAGTGTTCTCTTTATAGCCCTCACCTAATAGCTAATCTGTTTTTATTTTGTTTTTGTTTAATTTTTGAGATAGGGTCTCGCTCTTGTCACCCAGGCTAGGAGTACCGTGGTATGATCTCGGCTCACTATAACTTCTGGCTCAAGCAATTCTCCTGCCTCAGCCTCCCGAGTATCAGAGACTACAGGCATGCGCCACCATGCCCAGCTAATTTTTGTGTTTTTTGTAGAGATGGGTTTCACCACTGTGGCCAGGATGGTCCCAAACACCTGAGCTCAAGCGGTCTACCTGCCTTGGCCTCTCAAAGTGCTGGGACTACAGGCATGAGCCACCAGGCCCGGCCACTAATCTGTTTTGTGTTTTTTTTTTTGAGACCGAGTTTCACTCTGTCACCCAGGCTGGAGTGCAGTGGTGCAATCTCAGCTCACTGTAACCTCTGCCTCCCAGGTTCAAGTGATTCTTCTACGAGAACCTCCCAGGTTCAAGCCTCCTGAATAGCTGGTATTACAGGCTCCCACTAACATGCCTGGCTAATTTTTGTATTTTTTTTTAGTAGAGACAGAGTTTCGCCATGTTGGGCAGGCTGGTCTCGAACTCCTGACCTCAGGTGATCCACCCACCTTGGCCTCCCAAAATACTGGGATTACGGATGTGAGCCAATCACGCCTGGCCCTAATCGTTTTTTTTTTTTTTTAATTTGTTTGTTTTGCTAACCTGTTTTTAACAAACAGATATTGGTATTTTAAATTTTTCAGTAGTTAATGCTTTTACAACTCATAAGCATTATAAAGGATCTAAAATGACAAGTTTATATAAAATTTTAACCCCAAAATTTACTAAACACTGTTTGTTGCTAGAAAACTGGCTTCTCTCAATTTTTGTCTAGTTATTTGCATTTCAAGACCAGACGGGGTAACAAAGTGAGACCTTGTTTCTACAAAAAAGTAAAAAATTAGCCAGGTGTGGTAGTATACACCTGTGGTCCCAGCTACACAGGAGGCAGAGGCAGGAGGATCACTTGAGTCCAGGGGTTCGAGGCTGCATTGAGCCATAATCGCTTCTTGGGTGACAGAATGAGACCCTATCAAAACACACACACATACAACCCCAACATTGGTGGCTCATTCCTGTGGTCCCAACACTTTGGGAGGCTGAGGCAGGCAGATCGCCTGAGGTCAGGAGTTTCAGACCAGCCTGGGGTGAAACCCTGTCTCTGCTAAAAATACAAAAATTAACTGGACATGGTGGCACGTGCCTGTAATCCCAGCTACTCAGGAGGCTAAGGCAGGATAATTGCTTGAACCCAGGAGACGGAGGTTGCAGTGAGCCAAGATCATGCCACTGCACTCCAGCCTGGGTGTCAAGAGGGAAACGCCATCTCAAAAAAAAAAAGCAAAAACAAACCCAACATTTGTTATACTTACCTTCAGTTAGATACCGTATTGTCTCTTGAGTGTATCTAGCTTAAAAGATAAACATTGATAGGTTAAAAAGTAGGAAAGAATGCTGAGCGAGGTCTTCAGGGCAAGAAGATACTGTTGGAAGAGGGAGGCTATGGAATTGGGCCAAAAAATGGTCAGCTCCATGGTCAGCTCCAGGGGAAAAGAAACAAGGATCATTTACATATACAGGACAGAGAAATAAGAAATGATATTCTAGAGGTATAATTACAATTTTAAAAACTCTTATTTTATGTGGCAAAAAGGGAAACTGAAGTGATGTATTTTAAAAGGATGTGGAAAGTTCAGGCAAATGTTAAATTAGAAATTCTTTATGGAAGTAATCCTGTTTTGTCTTGAACATCTCTCTCACCTTTACCCTAGCATGCACTAGCATACATAGTAAAACGTAACCATCCTACATACATTACTCTTTGCCAAAAAACCTGGGAATTCCTGTTATAGGCTGATACACCTATGAAGGATATGTGTGATTCAGAGACAAGAATTTTTTTTTAATCCCTGTGTTCGATATAGAAACCTTGATACCTCTTAAAAGAACAGCCTGGCTGAGCGCAGTGACTCACTCCTGTAATCCCAGCACGTTGGGAGGATGAGGCAGGCAGATCTCTTGAGTTCCAGAGTTCGAGACTGGCGACAAGGCAGAACCCTCTCTCTATAAAAAAAATACAAAAATTTAGCTGGGTGTAGTGGTGCATGCCTATAGTCCCAGCTACTCAGGAGGCTGAGGTGGGAGGACCACTTGAGCTGGGGAAGTGGAGGTTTCAGTAAGCTGAGACCGCACCATTGCCCTCTAGCCTGGGTGACAGAGTGAGACTGTGTCTCAAAAAAATAAAAATAAAAAACAACATCCTGTGCAGCCATAAAAAGAATGAGTTCAGGTCCTTTGCAGGAACATGGATGATGCTGGAAGCCATCATTCTCAGCAAACTAACACAGGAACAGAAAACTAAACACTGCATATTTTCACTCATAAGTGGGAGCT
Source organism: Alouatta palliata (assembly GCA_004027835.1). Lineage (NCBI taxonomy): Eukaryota > Metazoa > Chordata > Mammalia > Primates > Atelidae > Alouatta > Alouatta palliata. Next base: position 22,470 of record PVKV010000335.1, read on the forward strand.
GAACAATGAGAACACATGGACACAGGGAGGGGAACAATACACACCAGGGCTTGTCAAGGGGTGGAGGGCAAGGGGAGGGAGAACATTAGGACAAATACCTAAATGCATGCAGGGCTTAAAACCTAGAGGAAGGGTTGATAGGTGCAGCAAACCATACCTATGTAACACACCTGCATGTTCTACACATGTATCCCAGAACTTAAAGTGAAAAAACAAAACAAAACAACATCCTGAAGCTGAGGCTGTATTTTCTCATTCACTGTCAGTGATTCATCTCTGGCCTTCCAAGGTTAGCTTTTGAGGAGAAAATCTGAGCAATCACAGTCTTAATCTTCTTTTGTCTTCTTCCTTTGCTAGGATTCTGTCTACCTCTTTCCTGTACCAAATGGCTTCCTTTCTGTTTTTACTATCTCACATATTTGTTTTGTTTTCTTCTGAGTAGAGGATGGCTGGGGTAGGGAATCTTCCCTAATTCAGAGACTCAGAGATTAAAAGTATTGTCAACAGGCAGAAACTGTTGTTAGGGCTATTAACAATATTTTCTTTTTGACTGCTATTGTGATGTCTCAGCCAGTTCTTAGAGGATGTTATGTTGTTTGATGATGGAGCCTTTACTTTGTAACCAGCATATACTTTTTTTTTTTTTGGGACAAAGTTTCACTCTTGTTACCCAGGCTGGAGTACAATGGCATGATCTCAGCTCACCACAACCTCTGCCTCTCGAGTTCAAGTGATCAGGCTCCCGAGTAGCTGGGATTACAGGCATGCGCCACCACACCCAGCTAATTTTTTATATTTTTGGTAGAGATAAGGTTTCTTCATGTTGGTCAGGCTGGTGTTGAACTCTCGACCTCAGGTGATCCACCCACCTTGGCCTCCCAAAGTGTTGGAATTACAGGTGTGAGCCATCGTGCCCAGCCATAATCAGAACCCTAACTAGAACTGTTAGGACCACTGAAAGCATCTAGTCTATCTTTTCTTCTACTTTCACAACTTCCCAAACACCAGATCAGACAGTACTTGACATACAGTGAGTGGGCCTTCAATACGTTGTCTTTGTAGCTATACGGACCTGGATTTATATCCTGGTTTTGTCACTTAGCTATATCACTCTGTTCCCTCACTTGTAAGATGGGGCTATAATTCCTATCTTTTTTTTTTTTTTTTTTGAGACAGGGTTTCACTGTGTTGCCTGGGCTGGAGTGCAGTGGCAGGATCTTGGCTCACTGGAGCCTCAACCTCCGAGGCTCAAGTGATCCTCCCACCTCAGCCCCCAAGTGCCTGGGACTACAGGTGCATGCCACTATGCCTAGCTAATTTTTGTATTTTTTTGTAGAGATGGGGTTTTGCCATGTTGCACAGGCTGGTCTCGAACTTCTAGGCTGAAGCGATCTGCCCGCCTCAGTCTCCCAAAGTGCTGGGATTACAAACATGAGTCACTGTGCCTGGACTATAATTCTTCTTTTAGAATTGGTATGAGGCTAAAGTGAGAGAATGTGTTGAAAGCACCTACCGCAGTGTCTGGCACTTAGTAAGCCTGTTTCCTTCTCCCTTTGATTGAATAAATCGGTGTCCTTGAGAAGATTTCATCTTCTCTCAGTCACCTATCCCTTCCCTAACAATCATCCATATTAGAACACCCAATACTTAAGGCTTCTTGTTCCAACTTACTTATAGTTATTATTCTGCTCTTATTAGATACAAAGTTCTTCATAATTCATTATGGCTTATTTTTGTAATAAAATGAAAGGAGAAAGCTGTTATAAAATGTTAATAATACAGAAGTTTATAAAAGTTGAAAGGTAAAGTTTTCCCTCCTTTCTCTTTCCCTCTTCCCCATTCTAGACAAAATATTTTCTCTCTCTCTTTCTCAATGAATCTAGTAAGTGCCAAGAGAATAAAATTCAGATTTCTACTTTTATTTGCATCTGTAGACACCTAGATGTTTGACTCTCCATTAGGTAGAATGCATAGAGGCCATTCAATATATGCTTATCAGCTTATCTGTTTCCTAATCCATTGTCGTTTGAGAGGGTGACAAGAGAGTTCAGATCCTTAAAGTCTTCATGCTTATGAGCTGAGAATCAGAGCTAACGCCTTTGCTTTTAGGTGTTTGGGATTATAAATATACTTCTACCTTTAGCATGATGGTCTCATGCTTTCTGTGGCTACTAAAGACTATGATTGCGATTGTGTTTTTTTTTCTAAGTCATATCTGGCCTGAGTTACACACCGATGCTTTTACTAGGTAGGGAGATGAGTTTGTATCCATTCTATGTTGACTGTTGGGATAAAGCTCTGGTTTGCCTTCACGTTGATCCCAGTTTCTTTGAAGCATGTTATTATAACCTAGAAACATGTTATAGCCTGTTTGGTTGCAGCTCCCCCTTGGAAAGTATATGTACCAACAAGACTCAAGGTATTTTCTTTCTTTTTTTTTTTTTTTTTTGAGACAGAGTCTCACTCTGTTGCCCAGGCTGGAGTGCAGTGGCAAAATCTCGGCTCACTGCAACCTCTGCCTCCTGGGTTCAAACGATTCTCCTGCCTCAGCCTCCTGAGTAGCTGGGATTACAGGTGCCTGCCACCATGCCCGGCTAATTTTTGTATGTTAGTAGAGATAAGGTTTCACTGTGTTGGCCAGGCTGCTCTCGTACTCCTGACCTTAAGTGATTCACCTGCCTTGGCCTCCCAAAGTGCTGGGATTACAGATAGAGCCACAACACCCAGCTGAGTCAAGTTATTTTCTATACAATAACAAAAATAGGGAGGTATTTTACTTAATATGTAATTAGTATTTAAGAATGATGGTTCAGGGAACTATTTAAAAATGAAGAAGAATCAGCCCTATGGGAAAACAAACAGGAGAAACCTTTCAAATGCCCCATGAGAATGGCATGAGAGGAGAATTGGAAGTAAAGATAGCTAGAATATGGGGACAAGGATTGAGGTCAAGGCTGTACAAGGAAAGGACAATTATTTACATATAGTTGTGTACTTTTCCATGTGGTGTAAACCTGAGGCTTCAGAACTCTAGAGAAAGCAACGACACCTGCTACCTACCAACATTAGCCTGCGCACATAACTGTTTTCTGGGTTTTTTGTTTGCATGTTTGTTTATATCTTAGAGACAGGGTCTCACTCTCTTGTCCAGGCTGGAGTGCAGTGACGTGATCGTGGCTCACTGTAACCTCAACTTCCTGGGCTCAAGGGATCCTCCAGCCTCCGCCTTCCAAAGTGCTAGGATTATAGGCGTGAGTCACTATGTCGGGCCACTGTTTTCTGTTTGAATTATCAGTTAGTATAATCATCCTTTGTTATAATTGAGTTTCAGTAATGTGCCATGAGCTACAGAGTAAGGATTCTTCACCGGGAAGAGCCAAGATTCTTAGAAAGGGATCAGTCTTCTTCGGTGATTGAGTGATTACTTCTTGGCATTTAAAATAGTGTCACTGGCTGAGCACAGTGGCTCATGCATATAATCCTAGCACTTTGGGAGGCTGAGGCAGGAGGATCGCTTGAGCTCAGGAGTTTTTTGTTTGTTTTTGTTTTTTTGAGACAGAGTCTTGGTCTTGTTGCCCAGGCTGGAATGCAATGTGGCGATCTTGGTTCACTGCAACCTCCGCCTCCTGGGTTCAAGTGATTCTTCCGCCTCAGCCTCCAAGTAGCTGGGATTACAGGCATTCGCTACCATACCCAGCTAATTTTTGTATTTTTAGTAGAGACGGAGTTTTTGCCATGTTGGCTAGGCTGGTCTCAAACTCCTGACCTCAAGTGATCCGCCCGACTTGGGCTCCCAAAGTGCTGGGATTACAAGTGTGAGCCACCGTACCCAACCAAGCTCAGGAGTTTTAGACCACCTGGGCAACATAGTGAGACTTTGTCTCTACAAAAAATTTAAAAATAAATAAAATAAAATAGTGTCATTTTACACTTTATACCTACAACAAAACCAAAGAGGTATCTTCTGATGTTTGTAGAGAGGCAATCTCCTTTCTATTGCGTTTCTTAATCCTGCCAAGAAAATGGGTGGCAACAGATCAACTTCTGTAAATTCCATGGATTTATGCAGAAGGCATTCTATAAGAGAAATCTCTTTAGGAATTCTCTGTGACTCAATATGGGAATTACGGGTTACTGTCATGATTCCTTGAGATTCTTTTTTGCTTGATTGAGTTAGGAGCAAAATGCTTACTCATCGCTTTATTCTTGGAGTAGAGGCAAATGCAATTTCAGATAAATGTGTGGGATACAATGTGCGGGATGGGAGTTGAAGATAGAAGATTTTGCATATACTGATTGAAAGTGGCTTTGAGCATCATTTCTTCATTAATTCATTCCATGTCTATTTACTGGATGCTTACTAAGTGCAAGGCACTGTTCTAGGTGCTGAGAAGGAATATAGCTGTCCATGAAACAGTCTGAGGCCAGACTTCCCTCTCAGGTGGCCATACTATGCCCATAACAGCTCTGGCTCATGCTCTTTATATTAATTTTTATTTTTTCACTCCCTGTCTCCAGGAGACAGTGCTGGCTTCCTTTTTTGTTTATAACCGTCAGGCATGAGTCATCCCTTCACTGCGAGTATTGCAGAATTGCATATCACATTCCAGCCTAATTTGTACTGCTGCCAGTCTCCACCAGCAGCTCTTTGCCTGTCTTCTGACAATCACGATACTCAGAGCAGTGAGACCAACTGCACACTTTAGTCAACTGGGAAAGGGAGAAGAGAGAGCGTGATACCTGTTTTCTATCCATTGTTGTTTAGCACAAGGTATATTTAGGAATAGGCAGCCTCTTTCTGGGTGCCAGTATATCAGGCTATACTCTACCATTAGAAAGTCCAAAATCCATTTTTATTTATTTATTTTTTTGAAGCAGTGTCTTACTCTGTTGCCCAGGCTGGAGTGCAGTGGTGTGATCTTGGCTAACTGCAGCCTCCGCCTCCTGGGTTCAAGTGATTCTCATTCTTAGCCTCCCAAGTAGCTGAGACTACAGGCATGTGCCACCAAGCCCAGCTAATTTTTATATTTTTAATAGAGAATGGGTTTGGCCATGTTGGCCAGGCTGATGTCAAACTCCTGGCCTCAAGCAGTCTGCTCGCCCCAGCCTCCCAGAGTGCTGGGACTATAGGCATGAGCCACTGTGCCTGGCTTCTAAAATGCATTTTTTAAATAATGAATTTACACCTATAGGCAAATAAAGTCAACTGGTCTTTTAAAAACAGTATTGGGCCAGGCGTGGTGGCTCATGCCTATAATCCCAGTACTTTGGGAGGCCGGGGCAGGTGGATCACCTGAGGTCAGGAGTTCGAGACCAGCCTGGCCAACATGGCAAAACCCCATGTCTACTAAAAATACAAAATAAACCAGGCATGATGGCAGGTGCCTGTAATCCCAGCTACTCGGGAGGCTGGGGCCGGAGAATCACTTGAACTCAGAAGGTAGAGGTTACAATAAGCTGAGATCGTGCCACTGCACTCCAGCCTGGGTGACAAGAGCGAAACTCCATCTCAAATAAGTAAATAAATAAAAATCAGTATTTGTCTTGGAAATGGACTTGGCAGCTTTGGCTGATGTTTCTGTTGTGCACACAAAATGATCCTTTGAGGAAAACCTGAAAGTTTATTTTAGAATTTTAAGATAATCTATCAGAAAAAACAAGCAAACAAAATTCTTTCTGGAATTTCCAAATAATACTTTGGTTTTGAATATTTAGGCTTTATTTATTTATTTATTTATTTTTTTGAGACAGAGTTTTGCTTTTGTTGCCCATGCTGGAGTGCAATGACAGGATCTCAGCTCACTGCAACCTCCGCCTCCCGGGTTCAAGTGATTCTCTTGCCTCAGCCTCCTGAGTAGCTGGGATTACAGGCATGCACCACCATGTCTAGCTAATTTTGTTAGGTTAGGCTGCTCTTGAACTCCCGACCTCAGGTGATCCGCCCACCTCGGTCTCCCAGAGTGCTGGGATTACAGGAGTGAGCTACTGCACCTGGCCTAGGCTTTTCCTTTAATAAGTTTGATTGGTTTATTTATATCTTTTTAAAAACGTATATATTTAGGGCAGCTTTGTAATATAAAAAAATTTCCACTTATAATTTTTTTTTTTTTTCAAGACAGAGTCTCACTCTGTCGCCAGGCTGGAGTGCAGTGGCGCAATATCGGCTTACTGCAACCTCCATCTCCTGGGTTCAAGTGATTCTTCTGCCTCAGCCTCCTGAGTAGCTGGAATTACAAGTGTGCACCACCAGCTAATTTTTGTATTTTCAGTAGAGACGGGGTCTCTCCATGTTGGCCAGACTGGTCTTGAACTCCTGACCTCAAATGGTCTGCTCACCTCAGCCTACCAAAGTACTGGGATTATAAGTGTGAGCCACCACACCCAGCCTAATGTAACAGTTTTCCTTTCTTGGGATTCTTTTTAGTCTTTATCTCATTATTTATATGCGATTATAATGTTGGCATTTGTGCAATTGTGGGTTCTATTTTAAACCTTAAAATTTCTTATTTACCAACTTTTTGAATATGCCTCACTGAAGTGATTCATACTCTAGCATATGTGACTCAGGGTAGTGAAAAGGGGTTTGTTTTGAATAGCAAGATGAGTATCAGGCTAGTCTTCCAACCAGAAAACATATGCAACTTGAGACACAGATGAAACAGCAGATTTCTTTCTTGGCTTGAGGTTGGGTAAAGAGTAGATTGACTTATATAGTGTTTGCTAAAATGACAAATGGTGAGATGCTAAAAGCACTTTGAGCTTGAGGTAGTTCAAAGTAGCCAGGCAAATTGAAGTTATATGACCTACCTCAGAAGAAAGCTTAGTTATTTGTGAGAAAATAAGTTGAGACCTTTGTGCTTTGTTGGGAATAAAAAAGATTTTAAAAATTCAAACAGGGCTGGGCACAGTGGCTCACACTTGTAATCTCAGCACTTTGGGAGGTTGAGGTGGGCAGATCACTTGAGCTCAGGAGTTCAAGACCAACCTGGGCAACATGGTGAAACCCCTCTCTACAAAAAAAATACCCAAAAAAGTATAAAAATTAGCTGGGCTTGTTGTCGCACACCTGTAGTATTAGCTACTCAGGAGGCTGAGGTGGGAGGATCACTTGAGCCTGGGAGGTTGAGACTGCAGTGAGTCTTAATTGCACCACTGAACTCCAGGCTCGGTAACAGCACGAGACCTTATCTCAAAAAAAAAAAATTTAATCAAAAATATCTACTGCTCATGCCAGGCATGGTGGCTCACACCTGTAATCCCAACACTTTGGGAGGCTGAGACAGGTGGATCACTTGAGGTCAGGAGTTCAAGACCAGCCTGGCCAACATGGTGAAACCCCATTTCTACTAAAAATACAAAAATCAGCCAGGTATGGTGGCATACACGTGTAGTCCCAGCTACTCAGGAGGCTGAGGCAGGAGAATCGCTTGAACCCAGGAGGCAGAGGTTGCAGCGAGCCAGGATTACGCCATTGTACTCCAGCCTGGGCAACAGAGTGAGACTCCATCTGTGAGACTCTGTTTCAATAAATAAATAAATAAACAAACAAAACAAACCTACTGCTCAAATAGAGTAAGAAATACAAACAATATTCATCTGAAGGAAACAAAATTGTGTATCTTTTAGACTTCAAATAAAGTAAATATTCTTCATCTGATAACTGTTAAGGACACAAACTTGATCATATTTGTGTTGAGTTCTTTTATAACTCTAAAATATGCTAGAATTCTGTGGAGGATTGATTCTGAGTTTGCAGACCCCTGAAGATATCAGGAGTCTATGTACCTACAATGGTAATATATTGATACGTTTGAGTCCCTAGTTAACTGTTTATACCTAGAATGCCAGGCAAGTAGACAATGTTGGAGACACAGAGGAACAACCTCTGCAGTGGATGGAGATGCAGCAGATGGACATATGCTCTTGTGTGTCTGCAGCCTTCACAGGAAAGAAGCAGAACACAAAGCGGAAAGTGCAGGCTAGGCAAAGGACCTGTGGAAAGCTTGTTTCTTTTTTTTTATCGAGAAGCTTCGTTGCCCAAGCTGGAGTACAGTGGAGCAATCTCGGCTCACTGCAGCTTTCACCTCCCAGGTTCAAGCCATTCTCTGCCTCAGCCTCTGGAGTAGCTAGGACTACAGGTGCCCACCACCACACCCAGCTAATTTTTGTATTTTTAGTAGAGATGGTGTTTTACCGTTTTGGCCAGGCTGATCTCAAACTCCTGACCTCAAGTGATCCTCCTGCCTTGGCCTCGCAAAGTGCTGGGATTACAAGCGTGAGCCACTGTGCTGGGCTGGAGATCATTCTTGAAACTCACTTTAGCAGCTTGGGTATTTCAGTTAGGATCAGGTTCAATTGTGTGTAATAGATCATCAAAAAACAAAAATAAAAAAACCAAAAACTCAGGAACTTAACGATAAAGTTTTTGGTGGTTTTTTTTTCCCTTGCATAAAAGAAGTCTGAAACTAGGTAACTGAGAGCTGATGTGGAAGCTCTGTGATCACCAGAGACCTACCTAGGCTCCCTCTTTTGGTGTCATCATCTTTAGTGCTGACTTCCACTCTCAGGTTTGCCTTAGGGCTGCTGAGTGATCACTGCTGTTCTAGCTGTCACATCTGTGCTCCAAGCAGGAAGAAGGACAAGGCCACAGGGCATATTTCCTGGTAGAATCCACTCCCTGTACCCTAAAGGGCTTTCCTGGAAACCCCACCCACTTTTTGGACACTCTTATCTGTAAACGACTTTGCCTTCCCGTATAACATGGAGACTAAATATTAGATAGGCAGACATTGGTCTCTGTCATACCAAGTGATCATATTCCTAAAGGGGTATTACTTAGACTTAGGTGGCTAAGACTTTGGGATACCTACAGACTCAGAATAGGACAGTAATAATGTTTGGTGAACCTGGCTTTTAGTTTCCTGCTAAATTGATTCGACGGTGTTTAGGACTTACCACATGCTAGGCACTGGAGCCACAATAGTAAGCAAAATAGACCCAATCCCTGTCCTCAAAGAGTTTACAGACAGATGGGGAAAAGAAGGGTTTTAAATAAGTGGATTATAAATATGTTGAACCTTAAGAAAAGGGAAGTAGAGTGTGCTTGGTTGGGATTGTGTAATAGGAAAGGCTCTTTAAGGATATGTTATAACATATGCATAGAGACTTAAAGGATGCTTTGAAGTTAGGTCAGAATGGCAGGGAGGGAGGTGTGAGAGGAGGGCAGGAGGGGGAAGAATGCTCCAGGCCAACTTACTTCCAGTCTGATAATTTCCATAACAATTCCTTTTTCTTCCATTATTTGTCTTAATTCTTCATCAGAGGGATTCAGTGGGAAAATCTAAGCAATAAAGGAAGGCAGAGATCACATTTTAAAAAATCTGAATGGCTAAGGGTTGCCATCCTTTTTACTTTGTTTTTTCACTCTCTCTAGTGAGTGCCTGCCTGTATAGGCTGCACCAGGGAGTGTTAGTAACCGAGGAAGGTGGATCCATGGCTGGGGTACCAAAGTCCAGTTGCTCCATTGTATATCAGGATTTTGGTCTCAGTGTGGGACTCTGGAGAGTCAAGGATTGGTTCTGAACCTGAGGTGCTGATATGATCCCCTTCCCCTTCCAGGAAGTGGACATTGTGGTGGCGCCGTGCCAAGGCCTCCGGCCCACAGTGGATGTTCTGGGTGACCTGGTGAATGATTTCTTGCCTGTGATAACCTATGCACTCCACAAAGATGAACTTTCTGAGAGGGATGAGCAAGAGCTTCAGGAAATCCGAAAGTATTTCTCCTTTCCTGTATTCTTTTTCAAAGTGCCGAAACTGGGCTCAGAGATAATAGACTCCTCAACCAGGAGAATGGAGAGTGAAAGATCACCGCTTTATCACCAGTTAGTTGACCTGGGCTATCTGAGTAGCAGTCACTGGAACTGTGGGGCTCCTGGTCAGGATACTAAAGCTCAGAGCATGTTGGTGGAACAAAGTGAAAAGCTGAGACACTTGAGCACGTTTTCTCACCAGGTGTTACAGACTCGCCTGGTGGATGCAGCCAAGGCCCTGAACCTGGTGCATTGCCACTGCCTTGACATCTTCATTAACCAGGCATTTGACATGCAGCGGGATCTGCAGATCACTCCCAAACGTCTGGAATATACTCGAAAAAAGGAGAATGAATTGTACGAATCACTGATGAATATTGCCAACCGAAAGCAGGAGGAAATGAAGGATATGATTGTTGAGACACTTAATACCATGAAGGAGGAACTTCTGGATGACGCTACTAACATGGAGTTTAAAGGTAGGTCCCAGAGAGCTTGTTGGGGTGCTGGCATGCAGGAGTCTCTAGCCATTTTCTAGCCAGAAATTAAGAACATTAATTCTTAAGGTTAAAGGGATCTCAGGGTAATTTCATCCACCCCACTATTATCAGCAGGAGCCTACCTGAAAGCCATTTAGCCAAGATGGCCTCTCTTGCTCTCAAAGATCATTGTGGAAGATTTCACCCTCATTCCTTCCCAAATACATTAGCTCAACTTTTGATACATTCATTCTAATAGCTCCCTAATCTCCACTTTCTGTCTGAACCCCTTCAACCCCCAGTGGAGCTGGAGAAGAGCTGTCTGGAGGATGTTAGTAAATCATGCTTTAACCTTTGCTCCTTCAGGATAGCTCATGCCTCTTTATTGGTTCTTTTTGTCTCATGGTCTCAGTTTCTTTTCAAGCTGTTTCTGAAGCCCAGCTCAGGAGGATTTCCCAAAGTTGTGTTTTTAGCCTTTTGGCAGTCCTATTCTTCACAAATGGCTACTAACAAAATTGGATGAAGGTGATTGGTCAGGTCTTTGGGTGTCTGAGATGCTGCTGACTTTGTATACTGACTTCTGTATAAACCTCCATGCAAGATTAAAATGACATGGTTTGCAAGTTACCCTTTAGAGTCTCAGTTGTGGGTATCCTAATTTCTCGGGAGGCTTTCTGAAAATACAGATGCCCAAGACTACTAAAGATCACTCCAGACTTCCTCAGGATTTCTGACATGGGATGCAGCATCAGTATTTAAAAAAAAATAACCTCCCTGGATAGATTCTGCTTATTTCCTTTTTCTAGATGAGGTACTAAGGTTTAGAAAGGTTAAGTTATTTGCCCATGGTCACAGAGCCAGTAAATATTAGAGGCAGGATTTGAATCGAGACAGTCTGATTCCTGAGCCCATACTCTTAATTTCCATCCTTTACTGCTTCTTAATCTTTTTTCAGTTACTGATGCCACCTTCTTCCTGGTACCCATCTTCAAAACCTCAGCATGGTCTTGAATTGTCTTCCCTTGTCTAATCAGTTGCCAGGTACACACACACACACACACGGAGAGAGAGAAAGAGAGAGAGAGAGACGCGGAGTCTCACTCTGTTGCCCAGGTTGGAGTGCAGTGGTGTGATCTCAGCTCACTGCAACCTCTGCCTCCTGGGTTCAAGCGATTCTCTTGCCTCAGCCTCCCAAGTAGCTGGGACTATAGGCACACGCCACCACACCTGGCTAATTTTTTGTGTTTTTAGCAGAGACGGGGTTTCACCATGTTGGCCAGGATAGTCTCGATCTCCTGACCTCGTGATTCACTTGCCTCAGCCTTCCAAAGTGCTGGGATTACAGGCGTGAGCTACCACGCCCAGCCTTGATTAATCTTCTTCCATATTTGATACCTACCTGTGCTTTTCTGTTCTGTCTCCTCAAGTCTATCTGAACTATTGTTATCTAACTGATCTCCCTGACTTCTTTCTCCAGTTTCTTTTCTCTAGTTTACCTGGCTCCCTATTTCTACAAACTAAGTTTAACTCTTCCACCTAGTATTAAAGACCTCCCAAAGCCTAGCCCTTACCACTTTTCCAGTCTTATTTTGTCACTATGCACTTTCCTGTAATTTCTTTTTGAGCTGGTCTTAACTGCTTTCTGTCCTCCATGCACTCCCTTTACTTTTTCTTTACTAACACCCTGCCTTAAACCTGAAATGTCTTTGATTTGTCTGTGAACTTCCAAATCCTACCTACCTTTCAGGGCCTGTCTCCCTAATGCTATTTTTCATGAAGTCTTATTTAATTTTCTCCTTTTTTTTTTTATCTTTGAGACAGGGTACCATCCAGACTGGAGTGCAGTAGTGCAGTCGTGGCTCACTGCAGCCTCACTGCAGCCTGGGCTCAAGCAATCCTCCTGCCTCAGCCCCTGGCATACCTGGGACTACAGGCACATGCCACCACATCCAGCTAATTTTTTGTGTTTTGTTTTTTTTTTTTTTTAGAGACGGGGGTTTCACCATGTTGGCCAAGCTCGCCTTGAACTTCTGGCGTCAAGCAATTCTCCCACCTCAGTCTCCCAAAAAGTGCTGGGATTACAGGCATGAGCCACCACACCTGACACTGCTTTGATTTTCTTAGCTAATAACAATTGCAGTCATTTGAAATCCCATAGCATTTCATCTGTAACTTATTTCTGGCATATTTTAGTTTCTGTCTTTTATTATAGTTATTTGTGTACTGCTGACTACTTCCTAAAATCCTAGAGTTGAAAGAGGATAGGATCTGTGTCTTCTTCATCATCATATTCCTTGCAAACAACGACTCTTGTATATAGTACATCTTTGGAGAATCAATGAGTGTGTGAATGGTGGTATCTAGTTTAAGTTACACTTATAAATATGAAGGAAATACGGTTGACTTTAGCAAGCATAGATTGCCTAATTTCTCATAGTCATTCTAAAGATGAACAGAGATACCTCTTTGGTGAATTCCCCACTGTAGGGAGGAGTCGTTGAGAAGTGTTACTTGCAGTGGAAATCTTAGGAAGTCTTCTCAATATTTGGTTAAAGACACCAGAGCATCAATGCCGGCATCACAGTACACAGGATGAAGGGAGGTCAGGACAGCTAGGTTGGGCAGACGGCAAAGTATTCGATTGTTCTTACCTTGTTCTAGGTGGAAACAATAAGAAGATTTAGAAGCAAGCTAGCTCATATCCTATGAATCCAGATTATTTTATTTATTTATTTATTTATTTTTTGTATAGAGACAAGGTCTTGCTATATTACCCAGGCTGGTAGTGACCCTCTGCGTCAGTCCCCACAAAGTGCTAGGATTACAGGTATGAGCCATTGTGGCCAGCGTGGAGCCAGATTACTATTACTGTCTTTTGTTTGTTTTTAAATAAAGACAGTGCATATGTGCTAGGTTTCATGATATTCACACTTTATAAATGTTTAAGATAAAACCTATATTTATGGTACTTAATTCAGAGTAATAAAGACACCATCCCGCAGCCATCCAGTTCTCCATATGTTCTTCTGCACTTGTCTTTTTCATTTAATGTGTATCTTACCCAAACCTAAAATGCAATAAAAAATATATATATAAAAAAAATATATATATATATAAAAATATGTATCTTAGTGGGCATTCCGTAAATATTTATACAAATTTGTCTTCTTCTAATGGATATGCCTGAATTTATTGAACTATCCTCTCATTGATGGACATTTAAGCTGTTTGTTTTTGGGTTTTAATTTTTTTTTTTTGATACAGGATCTTGCTTTGTCACCCAGACTGGAGTGCAGAGGCATCATCTAGTCTCAGTGCAACCTCCACCTCCCGGGTTCAAGCAATCCTTCCACCTCACCCTCCCTAGTAGCTGGGACTACAGGTGTGCACCACCGCATCTGGCTGATTTTTGTATTTTTAGAAGAGACAGGGTTTCACCATGTTGATCAGGCTTATTTATTTTATTTTATTTTTTGAGATGGAATTTTGCTCTTGTTGCACAAGCCGGAGTGCAATGGCGCGATTTCAGCTCACTGCAACCTCCACCTCCTGGATTCAAGCGATTCTCCTGCCTCAGCCTCCCGAGTAGCTGAGATTACAGGTGCGCACCACCACGCCTGGCTAATTTTTTGTATTTTTAGTAGAAACAGGGTTTCACCATGTTAGCCAGGCTGATCTCGAACTCCTGACCTCAGGTGATCTACCCACCTCGGCCTCCCAAAGTGCTGGGATTACAGGCATGGGCCACTGTGCCTGGCCTATTTATTTTTTTATTTTCTCTTTTGCTAATACAAACTGTACTGCACTCCTCATCATCATTGTACATAGACATCTTGGGACTTGTAAGGGTATATTTCAAGAAAAATAATTCCTAGAAGCAAAATAGTTAGATCAAAGGGTATGTTTTTTTCTTGGTTAGTTCAACATTTTAATAGATATTGGAAAATTTTCCCTGAAGAAGTGGCACCAATTTAAGTTTCCACCAGTAGACATGAGAGTGCCTTTTTAGAAACACATATTTTTGTAAGTAGTTTGATGTCTCTGAAGTTCTTCTGTCCTGTGATTTACAAAGTAGATGTTCTAATCCTGAGATAATGTGGCATGGTGGGGACAATTGAGTTTTACTCTTTATTTATCTAGTAATTGATTAGAATAAAATTCCCGGCCAGGTGTGGTGGCTTGTACTTGTAATCTCAGGACTTTAGGAGGCTGAGGCAGGCAGATCATGAGGTCAGGAGTTCGAGACCAGCCTGGCCAACATGGTGAAACCCCATCTCTACTAAAAATACAAAAATTAGCTGGGTGTGGTGGCAGGTGCCTGTAATCCCAGCTACTTGGGAGGCTGAGGCACGAGAATCACTTGAACATGGGAGGCAGAGGTTGCAGTGAGCCAAGATTATACCACTGCCCTCCAGCCTGGACGATAGAGCTAAACTCAGTGTCAAAATAACAAAACAAAACATAGACTAAAATTCCTGACTCTTTGATTTTTCTCATTAATATTCTAGGGAATGTGAAATTTTGCAAAGATCATAGGATTTGGAATAATGAGCACTGGGTTCAAATGCAGGCTGTATTACTTCCTAACTGTACTATCCCCGTCCCACGTCCACTTTGTCCTCTCTTTGAGGTTGTTTCCTGATCTATGATACCCATCTAACACAGTTATTATGAAGATGAAATTAGATTACATGTGTAAAATCCTTATTTTTGTGCCTTTCAAATAGTTTGCACTTCATAAATGTTGTTCCTCCCCTCTTATAAATGTGATGTAAAAGCTAGCAAATTCAATAGGCTCATTCTAGACTTGCTCCGTTTTTTTGTTTTTTTTTTTTTTTTGAGATAGGGTCTCACTCCCATCACCCAGGTGGGAGTGCAGTGGCACAATCACTGCTCATTGTAGCCTCTACCTCCTGGATTCAAGCCATCCTTCTGCCTGCCTCATTTTTTGATTTTTTTGTAGCGATGAGGTCTCACTACATTACCCAAGCTCATCTTGAACTCCTGGGCTCAAGCAATCCTCCTGCCTCGGCCTCCCAAAGTGCTGGAATTACAGGCGTGAGTCACTGCACCTGGCCTTAATTGCTTCTTCCAGGATCTAAGCTGCCTTAAGTAGTTGAGGTTTAAATGACCCCTGATCATTGTGAGAGTCAGACTTCATCAACAAATAATGTCTTTTTGCAGCCGTCATCATCACGGTAGTTCCATGGTTCTGATGTGGGAGATGCCTTTAGTGTGTCTGCCCCTTCTTCCTCACAACGAATTAGCTCATTTCTCTGCCTCCATAGACATCATTGTCCCTGAGAATGGAGAACCAGTAGGCACCAGAGAGATCAAATGCTGTATCCGACAGATCCAGGAACTCATCATCTCCCGACTTAATCAGGCAGTGGCTAATAAGCTGATCAGCTCAGTGGATTACCTGAGGGAGAGCTTTGTCGGAACCCTGGAACGATGTCTGCAGAGCCTGGAGAAGTCTCAGGATGTCTCAGTTCACATCACCAGTAATTATCTCAAACAGGTACACAAAGAATGGTTTTTAAGATATCGTGTCATGGATAACACGTGAAATAATCTGTACAAGCCCACGCTTCAAATTAGATGAGAATTTCCCCTTCAGCTTCTTGCGAATCTTGTTTAAATTTTATTTTGTTTTCCTGTCACATGACCGCTGCCTGTGGGAGATGTCGGTGAGCTATAAAATTGCAGTTAAGTTGATGAATATAAAGATGAGGCAGAAGGGCCTAAAAGTCACAAAATAGATAATCAGCTGAAGTTGACTCTGCATATATATTGAGGGATAAGTTTGGAAACACTGAGTCTGGACTGTGTTCTTGAAATAAATATCATTTATTGCGTTTTTGAAATAGCCACACTACTGAGGGCATGTTTTCCTTGGCGTTGTCTCTTTCAGGTCTTAAATGCTGCCTATCATGTTGAAGTCACGTTTCACTCAGGGTCGTCTGTCACAAGGATGCTGTGGGAGCAAATCAAGCAGGTAGGGTTCTAAGCTCCTAGTTGGCTCAAATGAATCCTAGTGACCCCAGTAGAAAACAGATATCTAGGATCTTCTGTTAAGGCAAGGAGGCCATTTGTTCTGGTGTGCCTGCCTGGGAGAATTCTGGTTTATGCCTAGTCTCAAATAATTATTAACAGTGTCCCCTTTAACTCCCAAAAGTTTTGGGTTTAAATGATTTTTATGTTGGATACTCTTTGTGGACAAAGTAAAAAAAAAATAAATGATATTTCGTGGAGCCATAAGACTCTACCTCACTAGCTTCTTCATATTTCTTTTTCCCAGCCCAGATCTTTTCTCAGAACCAGGCTTTGTTGTTGCCGGAGGCTGTGAATGTGGTTTCTGTTTTGGAATTTGATCTGGCTCTTATGTAGAGTTATTTACTGACTTCAGAAAGATTATCAGGCACTCCTTGGCACTGAATGTAATATATTAAGGGTTTGTGAGTACATAGACTAGATCTGGTGTTCTTTGATGCTTTCCTCTGGGTTAGGACCTAATTTTGAGGTAGATGGAATTGGAAAGGAACCTTGGACTTCGTATAGCTCCCATCTTATGAGCCTGATCCTAATGAATGGGTAACCCAGAAAAAGAAGGGCACTGGGTCTTTGTAGTGGTTCTTATCTCTCATGCTTCAGTGATCTCGCTGTCTTCATCCTGGCAGATCATCCAGCGCATCACATGGGTGAGCCCACCTGCCATCACTCTGGAATGGAAAAGGAAGGTGGCCCAGGAAGCCATCGAGAGCCTCAGCGCCTCCAAATTGGCCAAGAGCATTTGCAGCCAGTTCCGGACTCGGCTTAATAGTTCCCACGAGGCTTTTGCAGCCTCCTTGCGGCAGGTTGGTATGTAGGAGAGGAGATACAGCTGGATCAAGCAGAGAAGAGCCTCATCCAGATGGGAGCAGTTTGCTCTCTGCTCTTCATATGAGTTTCCAACTTCCATATTATTTCATAATTGTTTGACATCTGATTGTCCACTGGCGGGGAATGGGTATGTCCCGGCAGAGAGTGGATAGATGTGGTTATGTATCCAGGAGGGAAAGTTATTATTTACTGAGAGTCCACTCTGTGCCAGTCTGTGTGCTAAACATGTTACATGTATCTTATTTAATTCTCAAAATTATCTATGTGAGGTAGATATTGTTATCCCTGTATAACAGGTGAGGAAGCTGAAGCTAGTGACCTAATAAGTCATATGTCCTTTTTCTGTTTCCCTCCCAGCTAGAAGCTGGCCACTCAGGCCGGTTAGAGAAAACTGAAGATCTATGGCTGAAGGTTCGGAAAGATCATGCCCCCCGCCTGGCCCGCCTTTCTCTGGAAAGCCGTTCTTTACAGGATGTCTTGCTTCATCGTGAGTCTGGTTTTCTTATAAATAAGAGGATGGTTCAGGATACCTGACATTCTTATGTCCAACCTCAGAGAATCCCAGTGTCTAAAGCTGCCTGTTTGTAAAGCTACCTAAACTTTTACTGATGTTTTTGAATTCCTAAAGTCTGCTCCTGCTATTTATATAGTTTAAATAACATGACCAGGCCAGGTGTGGTGGCTCATACCTGTAATCCTAGCACTTTGGGAGGCTGAGGCGGGTGGACTGCCTGAGCTCAGAACTTCAAGACCAGCCTGGGCAATATGGCGAGACCCCCATATCTACTCAAATGCAAAATTAGCTGGGCATGGTGGCACTCTCCTGTAACCCCAGCTACTTGGGAGGCTAAGGCAGAAGAATCACTTGAACTCAGGAGGTGGAGCTTACAGTAAGCCGAGATCACACCACTGCACTCCAGCCTGGGTGATAGACCAAGACTCTATCTCAAAAAAAAAAAAAAAAAAACCATATAACCAAAATTTATTTGAATTAAACCATTTAGATTACTTTCTACTGGTTTAGAATGACACCAGAATTTTATCCCTGGGCATGATTACAGCTTCCTGGCCTAAAGACAGGTTCACAATGAAGAATCTTACAGGACTGGCACAGTGGCTTATGCCCATAGTCACAGCACTTTCGGAGACCATGATGTGTGGATTGCTTGAGCCCAGGAGTTTGGGACCACCCTGGGCAACATGGCAAAACCCCGTCTCTACCAAAACTACAAAAATTAGCCAGACGTGGTGGCACATGCCTGTATTCCCAGCTGGTTGGGAGCCTGAGGCAGAAGAATCTCTTGAACCCAGGAGGCAGAGGTTGCAGAGAGCGGAGATCATGCCACTGTACTCTTGCTTGGGTGACAGAGCGAGACTCTGTCTCAAAAAAAAAAAAAAACAACAGAATCTTACAGAGGTTGCCCGCGAAGTTCCCATCCCTCCTACCTTATCTCTGTCTCTGTACCTTATAGGTAAACCTAAACTGGGACAGGAACTGGGCCGGGGCCAGTATGGTGTGGTGTACCTGTGCGACAACTGGGGAGAACACTTCCCTTGTGCCCTCAAATCAGTTGTCCCTCCAGATGAGAAGCACTGGAATGATCTGGCTTTGGAGTTTCACTACATGAGGTGAGTCCTGGTCTCACTCATCTCTATGGGAAAGATCCAGAGAAGAATCTAAAAGCCTGGTTTACATTTTGTACCAAGAGCTGCAGCATGACCTGTCTCTATATTTAGGTTTCAAAATGGTGTAGACTAGTGTTTCTGTGTCTAACCCACACATGTGCTCCTTTTAAGGCCTTCACTGTCTTTGCTTGCTCTTTCCCCACCATCCTATTTTCTCAGACTCATCATTCCATTTAACTTTCTTCTTTAGTCCTTAAGCCTTATCAGTTTTTAGAATCCAGGATTCTTCATCCTTGTTGATGAAGCCATGCTCTCTGCCCTCTGTCTGCACTCAGGGCCGTTACCTCTGGACCTGTCTCCTACATTCTCTCATGGCATGCAGGATTAGAGCTCTAGCCTTGTAGCCCAGACCCCTTTCCTTCCCACCAGGTCTCTGCCGAAACATGAGCGATTGGTGGATCTCCATGGTTCAGTCATCGACTACAACTATGGTGGTGGCTCCAGCATTGCCGTGCTCCTTATCATGGAGCGGCTCCACCGGGACCTCTACACGGGGCTGAAGGTAAGGAGAGAGCAAGATTCAGCTGGCAGCCAAATCTACGGGCTCACTTCTGGCTTCTCATCCTCTCCTGTTTATTCAGAGCTTTTAGCTTTCATCAGAGATTGTTGGAGTAATTAGGCTTTATTTCACTTATTTCCAAAAACCCTTAAAGATTTCTCAGCTGGGCATGGTGGCTTACCCCTGTAATCCCAGCACCTGGGGAGGCCGAGGTGGGAGTATCACTTGAGTCCAGGAGTTTGAGAACAGCCCAGGCAATATAGGGAGACCCTCTCTCTACAAAAAAATTTAAAAGAGGCCAGGTGCAGTGGCTCACACCTGTAATCTCAGCAATTTGGGAGGCCAAGGTGGGCAGATCACCTGAGGTCGGGAGTTCAAGACCAGCCTGACCAACATGGAGAAACCCCATCTCTACTGAAAAATACAAAATTAGCCAGGTATGGTGGCGCATGTCTGTAATTCCAGCTATTCGGGAGGCTGAGGCAGGAGAATTGCTTCAGCCTGGTGGAGAAAGGTTTCAGTGAGCCGAGGTCAAGCCATTGCACTCCAGCCTGGGCAACAAGAGTGAAACTCTGTCTCAAAAAAAAAAAAAAATTTAAAAGTTAGCTGAGTGTAGTGGCTCATACCTGTAGTCCCAGCTACTCAAGGGGGCTGAGGTGAGAGGATCCCTTGAGCTTAGGCGGTTGAGACTGCAGTGAGCTATGATCATGCCACTACAGCCTAGCCTGGGTGACAAAGTAAGACCCTATCTCTAAAAAGAAAAAAAAATTTTTTTAAAGATTCCCCAGAACCTATTTTCACCCCATTATATGCCCAGAATACTGTCATTCACCACTCGGACCCCTGTGTGGTAGTAAAAATCTAAACTCCTTAGAAGAGCAGTATAGCTTCCTGTAACTCTGCTCTTCTTTCTCATTTTTGCTCTAAGAGGATAAAGCTAGTTTTTGTTGTTTAGTCAACAGATATTTATTAGTGACTGCTTTGTACAAGGTCCTTCATTAAGCACCATTAGAGGATATTAGAAGGTATAATTGACAGGCACTATTAAGAGAATTGTAGTCAGCGACCATTTCAGGAAGATGTGGAGTTTGAGTTTGACAAATATACCATGATGGGTAGAATTTGGGCAGTTAGAAGAAAGAGGGCATAGCAGGGGGAAGGAACAGCCTAATGTCTAGAGCATTCAAAGGCTGGTAAGGATACTGGGCACACTGGAGCAGCTGGTTCATTTTGGGAATCAGGAGACATAATGTGCAAAGAGATGTTGGGAATAAGTTATGCAAGACCCAAAATGTTAAGAATTTCCATAGAACTCAAATTCTGTTATAGACAATAAGCTACTGAAGGATTTTATTTGAATGAAGGTAAAACCCTCAATTGGATGTTGAGTTTCCCTTATTTGAAACCACCACCAAGAGTGAATTAGAGAGGTTTATTCTGTCTGTTCCCTATATAGAAGCTGAGTATGAGAGAAAAGCTGACCTCAGAGTTCTGGGTAGATCCCTTCTCACAGATTCCTCCTGGACCAGGTTGTATGGAGGCTTCTGGAAGTAGGGCAGAGGAAACCTTAGAGATGGTTCCCAGAGTTATGAGGAATCAATATGATGAAGAAAATGACTCTCCAAGCAGCTTTCTCTCTTCATTTCAGAGGAGTTAAGCATTGTCTGATGCATTTCCACAAGTGAGCTAGAGAACGTCCTTTGAGCTTTTGAATGAGTGATGGGACACTTTCCAGTATTCAGGAGACCCTGAATTGAGGTAATATGAGTGATTTTGGTGTTTGAATCCAGAAAACGAAACCTGGACTAACCAGGCCTGTAAAGCAATGGGAGTAAATCTTCCTGAGGGACCTAGAAATAGTCACTTTGAGCCTTAAGGGCAGTTCCAGAATTTGTTCAAATGCTAGAAATGAGCTCATGCCTTAGTCATTTGGTTCTATCTGCTCGTCTCATTTGAGGTTATCCATTTGGCTTAACTGCATCCTGTAAGGGATTTTATCTGGCTTTGTCTCCTTTACAGCTTGCACTTCCTTGCTTTTCCTTTACTTCCCTTGCCTGCTTTTTTCTCCCCTCACCTTTTTTTTTGAGACAGAGTCTTGCTCTGTCGCCCAGGTTGGAGTTCAGTGGCACCATCTCAGCTTACTGCAACCTCTGCCTCCTGGGTTCAAGTGATTCTCCTGCCTCAGCCTCCGAAGTAGCTGGGATTACAGGCATCTGCCATCAGACCTCATGAATTTTTTGTTTGTATTTTTAGTAGAGACAGGATTTCACCATGTTGTCCAGGATGGTCTCGAAATTCCTGACCTCAAGTGATCCGCCCGCCTTGGCCTCCCAAAGTACTAGGTTACAGGCATAAGCCACTGTGCCGGCTCTTCCCCTTTTTAAAAATTCACTTTTCTGTCCTCATGTGCTCTAGCACAGTCAGTCTTTTAGTTCCCCACAGAAAGAAGTCTCAGTTGGTTCAAGCAAGTTGAATTGAGGAGTTGCCTTATCATGACAAGTAAGCTCTTTTGTCTCCCCAAGGCTGGGCTGACCCTGGAGACACGTTTGCAGATAGCAATAGATGTGGTGGAGGGAATCCGCTTCCTGCACAGCCAGGGACTTGTCCATCGTGATATCAAACTGAAAAATGTGCTGGTAAGTAAGAGCTGTTTCCCCAAGATTATACCCTACCTCTGTGGCTGAGTGATTTTGGAGGGTACACGTAAATGTAAGTTTGGTCCTAAGAAAAGTCCACAAAGAAAGTGTATTAATCCATTGTCATGTTGCTAATAAAGATATACCCAAGCCTGGGTAATTTATAAAAGAAAGAGACTTAATTGATTCATAGTTCCACAGGCCTGGAGTGGCCTCAGGAAACTTGTAATTATGGCAGAAGGGGAAGCAAATACATTCTTCTTCACATGGCAGCAGCAAGGAGAAGTACTAAACAAAAGGCGGTAAAGCCCCTTACAAAACCATCAGATCTCGTGAGAGCTCACTATCTTGAGAACAGCATGAGGGTGACCTCCCCCGTGATTAAATTACCTCCCACTGGGTTCCTCCCATGACACATGGGTATCATGGGAACTACAGTTCAAGATGAGATTTGGGTGGGGACACAGCCAAACCTTATTATTCTGCCCCTGACCCCTCCCAGATCTCATGTCCTCACATTTCTTTTCTTTTTTTTCTTTTTTTTTTGAGACGGAGTTTCGCTCTTGTTA
>PVKV010000335.1:45129-129294 GCA_004027835.1 Alouatta palliata
CAACCTCCACCTCCTGAGTTCAAGCAATTCTCCTGCCTCAGCCTCCCGAGTAGCTGGGACTACAGGCACGTGCCACCATGCCCAGCTAATTTTTGTATTTTTAGTAGAGACGGGGTTTCACCATGTTGACCAGGATGGTCTCGATCTCTTGACCTCGTGATCCACCCGCCTCGGCCTCCCAAAGTGCTGGGATTATAGGCATGAGCCACTGCGCCCGGCCTATTTCTTTTCTTTTTTTTTGAGACGGAGTTTCATTCTTGTTGCCCAGGCTGGAGTGCAATGACATGATTGCAGCTCACTACAACCTCTGCTTTTGTGTGTGTGTGTGTGTATTTTTAGTAGATACAGCATTTCTCCTTGTTGGTCTGGCTGGTCTTAAACTCCTGACCTCAGATGATCCACCCACCTTGGCTCCCAAAGTGCTGGGATTACAGGCATGACCATGCCTGGCCATGTCCTCACATTTCAAAACAAAATCATGCATTCCCAACAGTTCTCCAAAGTCTTAACTCATTCCAGCATTAACTGAAAAGTCCAAGTCCAAAGTCTCATCTGAGACAAGGCAAGTCCCTTCTGTCTGTGAGCCTGTAAAATCAAAAGCAAGTTAGTTACTTTCTACATACAATGAGGGTACAGGCATTGGATAAATATACCCATTCCAAATGGGAGAAATTGGCCAGAACAAAGGTGCTACAGGCCCCATGCAAGTCTGAAATCCAAAAGGGCAGTCATTAAACCTTAAAGTTCCAAAATGATCTCCTTTGACTCCACGTCTCACATCCAGGGCACACTGATGCAAGAGATGGGCTCCCATGGTCTTACGCATCTCCACCCCTGTGGCTTTGCAGGGTACAGCCCACTTCCTGGCGGCTTTCATGGACTGGCATTGTCTTTGGCTTTTCTAGGCACATGGTGCAAGTTGTAGGTGGATCTACCATTCTGGATTCTGGAGGACTGGCCTTCTCACAGCTCCACTAGGCAGTGTCCCAATAGAGACTTTCTGTGGGGGCTCCAACCCCACATTTCCCTTCCGCATTGCCCTAGCAGAGGTTCTCCCTGAGGGCTCCACCCCTGCAGCAAACTTCTGTCTGGATATCCAGGCATTTCCATACATCCTCTGAAATCTAGGTGGAGGTTCACAAACCTCAGTCGTTGATTTCTATGCACCCGCAGGCCCAAAACCACCTGTAACTTGCCAGGACTTGGGGCTTGCACCCTCTGAAGCAACGGCCTGAGCTATATATTGGCCCCTTTTAGCCACAGTTGGAACTGAAGCAGCTGGGATGCAGGACACCATGTCCCGAGGCTACATAGAGTAAGGGGGACCTGGGCCCAGCCCACAGAACCATTTTTCCCTTCTAGACCTCCAGGCCTGTCATAGGAGGGGCTGCTGTGAAGGCCTCTGACATGCCCTGGAGACATTTTCCCCATCGTCTTGCTGATTAACATTCAGCTCCTCGTTACTTATGCAAATTTCTGCAGTGGGCTTGAATTTCTCCCCAGAAAATAGCTTTTCTTTTTTTCTTTTTCAGATGGGGTCTCACTTTATTCCCCAGTCTGGAGTGCAATGGCGCAATCTTGGCTCACTATAGCCTCCACCTCTCTGGTTCAAGCAATCCTCTTCCCTCAGCTTCCCAAGTAACTGGGATTACAGGTGCCTGCCACCATGCCCGGCTAACTTTTGTATTTTTAGTAGAGATGGGGTTTCACCATGTTGGCCAGGCTGATCTCAAACTCCTGACCTCAAGTGATCCACCCACCTCGGCCTCCCTAAGTGCTGGGATTTCAGGAGTGAGCCACCATGCCCAGCTAGAAAATAGGTTTTCTTGTGAGGCTGCAAATATTCCAGACTTTGTGCTCTGCTTGAACACTTTGCTGCTTAGAAATTTCTTCCACCAGATATCCTAAGCCATCTCTCTCAAGTTCAAAGTTCCACAGATCTCTACAGCAGAGGCAAAATGCCTCCAGTCTCTTTGCATAGCCAGAGTGACCTTTACTTCAGTTCCCAACAAGCTCCTCTTCTTCATCTGAGACCACCTTAGCCTGGACATCGTTGTCCATCTCGCTATCAGCATTTTGGTCAAAGCCATTCAACTCAACAAAGTTTGAAACTCTAGGAAGTTTCAAACTTTCCCACATTTTCCTGTTTTATTCTGAGCCCTCAAAACTGTTCCGGCCTCTGCCTGTTACCCAGTTCCAAAGTCGCTTCCACAATATCAGGTATCCTTACAGCAGCAGCCCACTCTTGGTACTGATTTATTGTATTAGTCCATTCTCATGTTGCTAATAAAGACATACCCGAGACTGGGTAACTTATAAAGGAAAGAAGATTAATTGACTCACAGTTCCACAGGGCTCGAGAGGCCTCGGGAAGCTTACAATCATGGTGGAAAGGGAAGTGATCATTAAGTTGTTTCTGGCAATACTTAAATGATGTATAAAGATGGCAGCAATTTAGGGAAAGGGAAAGATCTCCCTAAAACTGACAGCTGAAACCTAAAAGGCTAATCAGTAGCCAAATTACACAGACTTAATTCTCTTCGACCTGGGAAAGGAAACTACAGGGACTTCAGGAAACTCTCCTCAGCTGACTGGAGGACCTCAACTTTCTGCCCTGAGGTTGGGAGGAGAGGCAGGAACTGAAGTGTTTCACTGGTGTCCTTCCATGGACCTATACTTCCTCATTCTTCCAGGGTTTGTTAGGATCTTCATATATACCGGGCACTGCATTAAGCACTGGGGATATAAAGATGAAAAAGGCACTCCCTACCCTCATGTTGCTCACAGTGTGGGGAGGAAAACAGTACAGGTTGAATATTCCTAATCCAACAATTAGAAATCCAAAATCTGAAACTTTCTGAGCAGTGACATGACCCTCAAAGGGAATGCTCACTGGAACATTTTGGATTTTGGATTTTTAATCAGAAGTGCTGAATCAGCAAGTATGATGCATATTTTCCAAAATCTGGAAAAAAAAATTTGAAATTCAAAACACTTCTGGTTCCAAGCCTTTCAGATAAGGGATACTCAACCTGTAATGGAAATGATCCTGGAGACAGGAAGGTTGGTGGCAGGATTTATGAAGTACAGTCATGCATTGCATAATGACGTTTTGGTCAGTGAGCCCACATATACGACGTAGTCCCATAAGATTATAATGGGGCTGGGTGCAGTGGCTGACGCCTGTAATCCCAGCACTTTGGGAGACTGAGGCAGGTGGATCACAACGTCAGAAGATCGAGACCATCCTGGCCAACATGGTGAAACCCCATCTCTACTAAAAATACAAAATTTAGCCAGGGTGTGGTGGTGGGTGCCTGTAGTCCCGGCTACTCAGGAGGCTGAGGCAGAGGTTGCAGTGAGCTGAGATCACACCACTGCACTCCAGCCTGGGAGACAGAGCGAGACTCCATCTCAAAAATAGCTGACATAATGTTGCAGCACAGTGAAATACCCATGTGTGGTGATGCTGGTGTGAACAAAGCTACTGGTATAAAAGTATAGCACAGGACCGGGTGTGGTAGCTCACGCCTGTAATCTCAGCACTTTGGGAGGCCGAGGTGGGTCGATCACCTGAGGTCAGGAGTTCAAGACCAGTCTGACCAATATGGTGAAACCCCATCTCTAAAAAAGTATAGCACAATTATGTACAGTATATAATATTTGATAAGAAACAGCTATGTTACTGGTTTATATATTTACTGTACTATACTTTTAATCTTTTTATACTTTTTAGATACTCTAAAATAACAATAAAAAGTATAGTATGGTAAATATATAAACCAGTAAGGACAGCCTCGGGCAGGACCTCAGGACGAATTCCAGAAGAAGGTGTTGCTATCACAGGAAGTGACAGCTCCGTGTGTGTTATTGTGCCTGAAGACCTTCCAGTGGGACAGGATGTAGAGGTGGAAGACAGTGATATAGATGATCCTGACCCCATGCAGGCCTAGGCTAGTAAGTCTGTGTTTCAGTTCTTAACAAAAGAGTTTTAAAAGTTAAAAAAAAAAAATTAAAAATAGGAAAAAAAAAAAAAAAAGCCTATAACCAGCGTGGAAAACAGAGAAAGACCCCATCTCTACTAAAAATAAAAAAATTAGACAGGCATGATGGCACACAACTGTAGTCTTAGCTGCTTAGGAAGCCAAGGTGCGAAGATCCATTGAGCCCAAAAGTTCATGGCTGCCTTGAGCTATGATTGTGCCACTGTACTCCAGCCTGGATGGCAGAGCACAACCCTGTCTTAAAAAAAAAAAAAAGAGAAAAGCTTATAGAATAAGGATATAAAGATATAAATAAATACAGTATTTTTGTACAGCTATACAATGTGTTTGGGTTATAAGCTAAGTGTTTATTATAAAAGGGTCAAACAAAAAGCTTAAAAAATAAAAAAGTTTATAAAGTAAAATTACAGTAAGTGGAGGTTGATTTATTATTGAAGAAAAACTTGTGGCCGGGTGCGGTGACTCACACCTGTAATCTCAGCACTTTGGGAGGCCAAGCCGGGTGGATCACAGGGTCAAGAGATGGAGACCATCCTGGCCAACATAGTGAAACTCTTTCTCTACTAAAAATACAAAAATTAGCTGGGCATGGTGGTGCGCACCTGTAGTCCCAGCTCCTTAGGAGACTGAGGCAGAAGAATCGCTCCAACCCGGGAGGCAGAGGTTGCAATGAACTAAGATTGTTCCACTGTACTCCAGCCTGGCAACAGAGCAAGACTCTGTTTAAGAAAAAAAAAAGAAAAGAAAAATACTTTAAAAAATAAATTTAGTGTAGTCTAAGTGTACAGTGTTTATAAAGCCTGCAGTAATAATGTCCTAGGCCGTCACACTCACCGACTCACCCAGAGCAGTTTCCACTTCTGGGAGCTCCATTCATGGTAAATGCCCTCTGCAGGTATACCATTTTTTATCTTTTATATCGTATTCTTACTATACCTTTTCTATGTTTAAGTTTGTTTAGATACACAAATACCACTGTTACTGTTGCCTGTGGTACTCAGTACAGTAACACTCTGTACAGGTTTGTAGTCTAGTAGCAAAAGACCATACTATTAATATATCACCTAGGTGTATAGCAGGTATACCACCTAGGTTTGTGTAAGCACAGTCTGGTGTTTGCACAAGGATGAAATCACCTGACAACTCATTTTTCAGAGCATAATCCTACTTTGAGGACCTACCTTTGAGCTTGGGTATGCAGCAGTGCTGTGTGCAGATCAAAAACAAGGTGACTCTTGCCCTGCTTTGTTGGCAGCTGGACAAGCAGAACCGTGCCAAGATCACTGACTTAGGATTCTGCAAGCCAGAGGCCATGATGTCAGGCAGCATTGTGGGGACACCAATCCATATGGCCCCTGAACTTTTCACAGGTAAGGCTGGAGGGCAGACAGTGGGTCTGGGCAGGGCATACTACTTTCATCCTGAGTGCCACCTCTTGAGCTAGTTTCCACAGTCACTACTGGCAAGTCTAGTACAGGCAAGGAAGAAACTAGATCAGGGGAGACCTACCTAAGGCAAGTAGAGGGGAAAGTGACGAGGCAAAGGAATAAGAAAGAAAAAGTGCAAATGGGAGTTGTCATTTGGACATTCCTCTGGGTTGTTAGTGCCACAATTAGCCAATTATCTAATCATAAAGTATTGACTGAATAACTCCTATGTAATAGGAATTGTCCTCTATCATTAAAGAGCTTATAGTTGACATAGAGATATATTGAGAGGTAAAATAGGAAGCAGTTCAACACAATGTGTGATTAGGTGCTAAATTAACTGCTATATAATACACTGTTGGTGTTTAGAGAAGGAATAAATGAAGGTGGAAATGTTTGGTGGTTTTCTGATGGAGGTGAGATTTTGAGTAGAATTTGAGTCAGATCTGGGAAACTAGTAGATGGAAAGGGAACTTATTAAGGTCTACCTTGAGCTAGGCAGTATGGGTAGATTTTTCATATATTTTGTGTAGTTCTGCGATAATGATGGACTTTTATGTCCATTTAATGGATAAAGTTGAGACCAGATTGATGAAGAAACATACTCCCAAAAACATTGGGCTAAAAGGTAATGGAGCTGTGATTTAAGTGTAAGATGTTCTGTGTCCATAGTACAACCCTGTAGCATGAAGGAGAGAAAATTCTAGAGGCTAAAGAAGGGGAAATAATTAGGAAAATCACAGAATAGAAATAAGCATGACATGAAAGAAATCCATTGGGGAATAGTAGCAAACAAGGTTGGAGATAAAAATATATTGAGCTTGAAATTCCCATAAAAGAATCAAGGCTTGTTGTGCAAGACTTAAGGCACTACCGAGCTCTTGAGTAGGGGAGAAAGGAAAATGTTTATGAAGACGAGCGTAGCAACAGTAGGTAAAGATGATTTGATTGGGAAGAACCAAGGTTAGAAGACCAGGCAGCTGGCCTTCTATGGTCGCCTCCAGGATTAAGCTGGTATTAGTGCTGAAACAAACAAATGTGAGAAACTTGAGATTAATTCAGAGGAAGAATGGGTAAGAGTTTGATGCTAACTTGATATGGTTTAGTGAACAGAAAAGAATGACTAAAAGATGACTCCAAGGTTTTGAGCCCAAGTGATGGGAATGATTTTCCATTGCCAGGGAAGAGAGGAAGGTAATCCCTCATCAGTTATTAGTATTGGTAAGAGTTAAAATTAGCGATATATTTAAATTTCTTTTTTTTTTTTTTTTTTTTTTTGAGACAGAGTTTCGCTCTTGTTACCCAGGCTGGAGTGCAATGGCGCCATCTCAGCTCACTGCAACCTCCGCCTCCTGGGTTCAAGCAATTCTCCTGCCTCAGCCTCCTGAGTAGCTGGGACTACAGGCACACACCACCATGCCCAGCTAATTTTTGTATTTTTTTTAGTAGAGACGGGGTTTCACCATGTTGACCAGGATGGTCTCCATCTCTTGACCTTGTGATCCACCCGCCTCGGCCTCCCAAAGTGCTAGGATTACAGGCGTGAGCCACCACGCCCGGCTGATATATTTAAATTTCTTTCATTTCATGTAGCAGTCTTCCCCCAGCCCTTCACTGGGTGACACACGTAAGGATTAGGTGTCAGCGAGGCAGCTGTAGTCGTGCTCTACGTCTGAACCAAGTAGACTCTCTTCATTTTTCTTTCTCTAGATTTACTTTTTTAAAAAAAACTTTCTAATCCCACTGTTATTATTCTATTTTGGCTACTTCATATTTAAATTCCTTTTAATGTTTCTATTGCAGTCCACCGTATTGCTGTCAGCACCATCTTTCTGAAATATTGTATTCTTCATGTCACCTCCTACTCTAAAACATAAATGACTTCCTGCTGCTCACTGAATCCAGACTCTTCCGTCTGACTTCAAAAAATAATCATATTCTGGTTCCAACATACCTACCCACCTATATTCCCAACTGTATTTTCCTAATATGACCTTTTGGGATTAATCTTTTTGACTGTCCTAGCAGAATGAAAGGCCTTATTTTTCTTCTCCTTCGTCAAGTTCTAGGCTCGGCTCTCTTAGTATGGTGCCGTGGCCTCCCAATGTCTTAGCTGATTGTATTATGAAATGGGCGTTATAAATGTGCCCTGCCTACCTGGCAGGGTTGTTACTGAGAGATAATAGATGTTAAAAGCTTTGGAAAAAGCTAAACCTCTACTGAGGCAAGGTGGTGTGGATGCTGCTGCCTGCCTTTCCGTGGCTCATTATGTTTCATGCTTTCTTGCCATCAGGGAAGTACGATAATTCCGTGGATGTCTACGCTTTTGGAATTCTTTTCTGGTATATCTGCTCAGGCTCTGTCAAGCTCCCTGAGGCATTTGAGAGGTGTGCTAGCAAAGACCATCTCTGGAACAATGTGCGGAGGGGTAAGAGCCGCAAGTACACCCTGTCCTAACTCCCCTGGCTAGGCCAGATTGAGCCCAGGCAGTGTCACAGGGCCTTGTCATCCTTTCTGGCCACTCCATAGCAGGGCCATAGACGCATTTAAACTGTCATGAATCCAGAAAAGATATTTAAGTCAACCTTTGTATCCAGGCAACTCTCTATTGAACTATCTCAAAAAGTCTTTTGTAAAAAAATTTCTGATTCTTCAATTTCATATACCAATGTGTTCCAGTTTTTCTTCTTTTTTTTAAAATTACTCTTACTGTTAGGTTCTAACCTAGATGTTTGCAACTGAAGCCAAAACTCCTTGCATTCTTTAGTATCCTGAGCCCGACTGGGAAGTCAGCCTTTGAGCTGGTCATGCCTCTGTTGTGCTGGGTCCCTCTCACTGTGGTCTTGTTTCCATGCTCCTTTCTCTAGGGGCTCGCCCAGAACGTCTTCCTGTGTTTGATGAGGAGTGCTGGCAGTTGATGGAAGCCTGTTGGGATGGCGACCCCTTGAAGAGGCCTCTCTTGGGCATTGTCCAGCCTATGCTCCAGGGCATCATGGACCGACTCTGCAAGTCCAATTCTGAGCAGCCAAACAGAGGACTAGATGATTCTACTTGAAAGCAAAGACCTTTCTCTTTCACTTTCTCTTTCTTTCCTTCCCCCTCACCTTTTGGCCATGGGGAGAATTTGACATTTATTCACTATAGGACAACACTCCCAAGGGAACTGGTGCTTGCTGGGAAACTTGAAACCTTCCCAGGCAGGGATGACTCCTGGACAGTGAAGAGTTGGATGACTGAGCATATTCAGCAGCTCACTGAAGCCCCAAGCTATCCCTTTAGCAAAAAAGTGTCTAAGATGTGTAAAAGCCGAGGAATGTGATGTTCTGGCCTCACAAATGAAAAGGAGGCAGATGTTACCATGGTCTATTCACTGTATATGCTTCTAAGACAATGAGTGGGACACTGCAGTGGCGATAGTGTTAAAAAGTCTCATTCTCATGATTTTTGGCTCTAGCTAGGAATAGTTTAGTCAGGACTCAGAAAATTTGAGCTTAGTTCTGGGATTATGAAAATGTAGGGATAAAAACAATAACTTGTGGATGTCTGGATTCTGCTGCCTGCAGCCAGGGATCTCAGGTTGCAATGGTCAGAAGCCCCAGTGAGGGAGCTAGACACAGAGCTATCTGTTCCTCATAGTGCCAGTGTGTTTACATTTATAGGACCACATATCCCTGGTTTCTGGGGGAGGGTTTCACTGTTACATCACCAAGAGGCCCTAAAAAGAAAGAGAGAAAAAAAAGAGGCCAGGCACAGTGGCTCATGCCTGTAATCCCAGCACTTTGGGAGGCTGAGGTGGGTGGATCATGAGATGAGTAGTTCAAGGCCAGCCTGGCTAACATGGTGAAACCCCATCTCTACTAAAGATACAAAAAACTAGCCGGGCGTGGTGATGGGTGCCTGTAGTGCCAGGTACTCAGGAGGCTGAGGCAGGAGAATCGCTTGAACCTGGGAGGCAGAGGTTGCAGTGACCCAAGATCGTGCCATTGCACTCCAGCCTGGGCGACAGGGTAAGACTCCGTCTCAAAAAAAAAAAAAAAATGTGTGTGTATATGTGTTTGTGTATATGTATATACACATCTGTCTATCTATAGACATACACACAGAAGTTATTGGATTTGGAAGTTACTGCTAACCCCAGAACAGAATCTGTCCTTTTACCTTCGGGTCTTTTCTTTGGTTTACCTCTTTTCATCTCAAAGTGGGAAAGCTCCAGATAACATGGTACTTAGGAGTGAGTGTCTGAGTAAAACCAACCCAGTGAGAAGTATTTGGGTGAGACCTGAGAGGTCAGAGATGAATGGAGGCCATGGCCTGCGTACAAACGTACTGGAAGAAAACCAGCTTGTTTTCAAAACTTAACACAATCGGAAACTTTCTGTGTTTGAATCTAACACACTGACGTTTTAAAAACTTGATTAATGAGCTTTTTAACCAAGGTTTCTCCTGCAATTTGTTCCTTCTTTTTACCTTATTTTAAATATAATCTGTTAGAAGAAAAAAAGAACCAGAAGCAAGAGAAAAACCCTCCTCTGGTAGTTCTTTGTGTTTGTACCTCACCCCTGTGTACCAGTGTCTGGGAGGCTTCCCTGAAAGGTGGGAGGCAGGTGGGTAGTCTTTTGGAGTTCCTCGTGAAGTGTGCTTGAGGAGAGAAATTCTGATTCTAGGCAGAGGAAGGGGAACAATTTAAATACTGGTGCATCTCACATGCACTTGACTTCAAGCCTTCCTCAGCCAAACTGGTCCATTAGATTCAGAAAAACAGGTAGACAAAGGAGTAGACAGTGGAAGTGAGTAGCCTCCCTCCATCTGCCTAATCCCCAGTAACTGTGGTCTGGCCCCTATGTCCAGCCGCAGAGTTTGTAAAACAGGTCCCCGGGTAGGTATATAAGATGAGTTGCAAATTAGCCAGGCATGGTGGCGTGTGCCTGTAGTCCCAGCTAATTGGGAGTCTGAGGCAAGAGAATCACTTGAACCTGGGAAGTGGAGGTTGTAGTGAGCCGAGATCATGCCACTGCACTCCAGCCTGGGCAACAGAGCGAGACTCTGTCTCAAAAAAAACAAAGATGAGTTGCACATTTGCTGCTGGGATTTTCTAGGATTGTCTGTGACAGAATGACCATCTTTTAAATATTAATGGAGTATAAATGGGGTCTTTCATATAACTTTTAACTCTTTGGCTACTCTGGGCTCGGATCATATGTTTGAGCATAGTAGCTCCCTAAGCTCTTGCAGGCTTTCAGAAACCCCATGTAGTGCTAATAACCTTTTTACCTGCAAATGATAAAGTAACTGACCCAGTGTCTTTGAGCTCTATAGGCTTTAGCCTTGTTTTGGTAGGATGTTCAGTATATTCTTAGAATTTTGACCACCTGTTTAGCGATACTTCAAGTACTCTATTCTCAGCACTAACTCGCTGTCCTTCTGGGAACAATGATGGGAAGTCAGGTGTCAAGCAAGGAGGGGTAAGTACTCTCTACTTGCTGGAAAAATCACTGTAAGTCTGTTGTGTATGAAATTTTAGGAAAAGTCTTACATAATTCCCTTCCCAGACTGTCTTCTTTTGACTTAAGCTAAGTCTGTGCTTCCATTCTGAAGGTCACATTCCTAGCGTTCTTTGGAAGTCTTAGCTCATACTCCCATTCACATATGGGAGGTTAGATTTGTTTTCCCCTACCCAGAGTCCCTTTTCAGTTTACCCCATGGCTTAGTCTGCTATCAGATGCCAGTTCTCTAGCAGATTCTCCAGTAGTTTTTTCCCCAATGGGGAGGGTGGAAGGGAGGGACTAATGTAAATAAGGAGATGAGTAGTTGTGTTACAGTTCATTTTCTTAAAAAAAAAAGTATTTTGAGAAAAGGTGCAAAATATTCTTGAAAGTCTCTAGGCCAGCCAAAGTCCACATATGGATGTTTGGGGATGTTATTTAAATACTCAGCAGGCTGAGTGCAGGTATACGTGTGTATAGCGTGTGTATACTTTGCTTTTGTTTTATAACGTTGTCAGCTAATTTTGGCTTCTTTGTTCCTTGGCATCCATTCTTATAAGTGATGGGATGCCATGAAATGTACTGTATTGTATATTACTTGGGAAGACACTAGGTTTTCAAAGAAGTCTGGCAGCACTTGGGCTATAGGGGGCTCGGCATGACCAAAGTCCTAAAGATTTTACCTCCCAGCTTTGGTTGTACGTGTTCCCAAGTGGTGAGGTGAGATTGTGGCTGGAGGAGGAGAAAGGATGGCGTGAAAGAATGACCCTTACTGTGTTCTGTCCTTCTAATCAACATAATTAGGGCAGTTTACCCCAGCTTGAAAACGATGACCTGGCCATTTTTAATGGCCACAGCTTGAAGTCCGGTCACTCATTTCACTTCAGAACTGAGTGAGAGGCCTTACTGCAGAGCAATCAGGAGAAATCGTGGAGGTTGGGGCCCTGGAATGGCTGACCCTGTGCCTCGAGAGCTGATGGCAAGGGCAGTCTGGCACGGCTCATTTGGGTGGGGTTTCCACAGGCATACCTTAATTCCCTGATCCTCTGCAAGAGGTAGCTCATTGCTTGAGCAAACGCTTCACAGGAGGACTGTGCTGGTTGTTCCCAGACCAAAGAGAGTCACTTTTGACTCCATCTACTTCAAGGGGACAGAGCCTAGGCAGCAGCTTCTCCTAATTTTTAACACTAATATTCAGGGAAGCAGTAGAGGAAAGAATGCATTATGACCACAGATGGAAATAGGGGACTTGTAGAGCTTTCGACTAGTACCCATCAGCTGTCAAATGCATTTTTGTGTCTTTGCTTGAGCTGCCAAAGAAGGATCACAAAGTGTTCTTCCTGATGGAAGAAGTGCCTTGGGGTTGCAGGGCTGCAAAGTGACAACTGCACTGAATGACACTTTATTTTTTGGCTTTGGCTTATTAGGTAGCACTGGGAGGCCCAGGAAAATTGGTGATTACAGTAGCACTTTGGGAAGTTAAGGCCTCCTTGGCTTGGCTTTGGAGAGATGATGACATGCTTGGTATTCCATTTGGATAATCAGGAAATCTAGTCCATCCATATTGCATCAGAGCGGGATTACAACCCTGGAAGAGTCCACTGCCAGAACAGGAGTTGCTTTCCTTGAGTTTCCAAAGCTTTTACATTTTATGGATCAAGTAACCCACTTTTTAAAACCTGAGGTCAGGAGTTCGAGACCAGCCTGGCCAACATGGTGAAACCCCATCTCTATTAAAAATAGAAAAAATTAGCCAGGCATGGTGGTAGGCACCTGTAGTCCCAGCTACTTGGGAAGCTGAGGCAGGAGAATCGCTTGAAACCAGGAGGCGGAGGCTGCAGTGAGCCAAGGTTGCACCACTGCACTCACAGCCTGGGTGGCAGAGCAAGGCTCCGTCTCAAAATAAAAAGGAAAAGGAAAAGAAAGGTTAATCCTTCCAAATACACGGGTAGGATGAGTAGAGCTTGTTTGATGTTAAAGTGGGTACGGAGGGAGTGGCCTGAGACACTTGTATTGCAAACTCCCCTGGAGGTTTCCAGTAGCACTACTGTTCTTAAAAGAGTTTTGTTTTAATTTCATCTGCTTTGTTAACATCCAGTCCAATTGAGGTGATCTCAGAGGCACGTTCAGGACACCTAGCATTGGGAAGGCCACCCTGCCCAGGTGGTTGAAAAGAAAATTGGTCTGGACAGCCTGTTGTCTTTTGTCTTCATGTAATGTTTTTTGTTTGTTTTAAAGGACTAATGTTTATTACAGTGTTAAAAGTGTAACATACTAAGTGTGTAGAATAAAAGTGCAATAACAAAAGAAAATGACTTTGGCACACACTTCAGTCTTTATCCTCTCTCCTTTCTTTGCTACCTGGCTTTTTCCATAATACCGTTACTGTGTTGTGTGCATTTTGAAGAGACACGAGTCTGGGTTAATCTTCATTAGTGTAATTTTGAAGGGTTGGGTTTGGTTTTCTAGAATATTCTGTATACTTGTTGGGATACACAAATAGCAGATGTGCTGTATAATAAAGATCACATTAATGCTTTAGGTTTCCGTTTGGTTTTGGTTTTCCCTTACCTCACTACCCATAGTAACAGGATGTTCCCTAATCCATTCCGTTTCCACTGTGACCTGCAGTCAGTGTCTCTCAGTTTGCCTTAGGAGAGATGGATGGAACACGTTCCTCTCCCATCAGGGCCCTCCCCAGCCACCATGGCTCTTGGCCTCTGGGTACTTTACATCACCACTGCTGGAGGGTGGGGCAAGGGAATGGGAGATAGGATAGTGGTGAAAAGGGGTGAGATGATTGCAATATATCTGCCAGAGCCTATCCTGGGTGACACCCTTTTTTCCAACTTCTTTTAAGCAAGAACCTGCATCATTGTAAGTTCATATACGAGCCTAGCTACTCTTTACTACACTGTGAGGCAACTGGGCACAGAATTTTATGCCGGCCTATCGCCCTAGTGCTGATATTCGCTTGCTCAGCAGTGCCTGACAGGTACCACCAAGGGCCACAGCCATTAGAGAGGCACCACCTCTAGTCACCAGGGAAGGTCAGCATGCAGCATGAGGTGCGTTTGCTTTGGTTTGTTTTTGGTTATCACACCATGTTGGGCTTGTGTGGCTGTTATTTTTTGCTATGACTGTTTTTGGTTTGACTGCAACACAAGGTTGACCAGCAGATGGCAGCACATCTTAAGTAGTTGGTATGTTTCTGCTCGTTGAGGTTGATCTCAATGGTTCCCAGCCCACACCCACACAGTAGTCATTTACTTAATACAAGTGAGGCAAGTTAGCTCAGTTGGTTAGAGCGTAATGCTAATGATGCAGATAAGCCTTTTTTATTTTTATTTTGGAGATGATGTCTTGCTCTTGCTGTTGCCCAGGCTGGAGTGCGGTGGCACAAACATGGCTCATGGTAGCCTTGACCTCCTGGGCTCAAGCAATCTTCTCCCTCAGCCTCCTGAGTACCCAGACCACAGATGCATGCCATCATGCCTGGCTGTTTTTGTTTGTTTAAGAAATGGGGTCTGGCCACGTTGCCCAGGCTGGTCTCAAATTCCTGGGCTCCAGCAATCCTCCTGCCTCAGCCTCCCACAGGGTTGGGATTACAGATGTGAGCCATGTACCCAGCCCAAATAAGCCTCTTAGCACTTGTGAAACTCCCTACTAACTCCAGCCACCCTTCACAGTTAAATATATCCCATCTTATATGCCTATGCCTTGTATTTTCTTAGGCAGTTCAGTGTGACTGAGTCCTCTTCACCTTTTCCCTTACCCTTATTACTTTGGAAAAAATAGCTTGTAGTATACACATTTTCAGATTGGGCATGCTTTTTCTTTTCTTTTCTTTTTTTTAATTTTTATATAACTTTATTTTAAAAAGACAGAGTTTCACCATGTTGGCCAGGCTGGTCTTGAACTCCTGACCTCAGGTGATCTGCCCGCCTTGGTCTCCCAAAGTACTGAGATTACAGGCGTAAGCCACCGCGCCCAGCCTGGGCATGCTTTTTCAAGAACACATCCCTCAGTAGACATGCGCCCTGAATAGGGCAACTTGGGTGGCCTTCTTGATCCTATATTTGGGTGGGGTTCAAGCTTCTGAACATTAGTAAGTTCAATCTCAAAATTTCTGCCTTTACCAGAATCCCAAGGAGTCCATGAAGTGCTAACTGAATAGCCTCCTTTGGAGTGCAGTTACCATGGGGGACAAGCACTGATTGAGGCCTCCTGTGGCCCTTCTAGGGAGAGCCTGTTCCTTGGTATATTTTAATTTTAATTTTTTTGACACAGAGTCTCCCTCTCTCTCTCAGGCTGGAGTGCAATCATATGATCTCAGCTCACTGCAACTTCTGCCTCCTGGGTTCAAGCTATTCTCCTGCCTCAGCCTCCCAAGTAGCTGGGATTATAGGCACGCAGTACCACGCCCAGCTAATTTTTGTATTTTTAGTAGAGACGGGGTTTCCCCATGTTGGCCAGGCTGGTTTCCAATCCCTGACCTCAGGTGATCTGGCCTCCCAAAGTGCTGGGATTACAGGCTTGAGCCACCACGCCCGTCCCCCTTGGTATAGTCTGAAGGTAGCATTTCAAATCCATGAAAAAAAAATAGATTAGTCAGTAAAGTTGGCTATCTCCTTGTCTTAGTCTTTTCCTGCTATTGTAACAAAATACCACAGACCAGGTAATTTATAAATAACAGAAATGTATTTCTCACAGTTTTGGGAGCTGGGAAGTTCATGATCGAGGTGCCAGCAGGGTCAATATCTGCTAGGGACTGCTCTGTGCTTCCAAGATGGCACCTTGTTGCAGTGTCCTTCAGGAGACTAATGCTGTCCTCACATGGCAGAAGAGATTGGAGAACTAGGCAGCTCTCTGAGCCTCTTTTATAGTGCCATTAATCCCATCCATGAGGGCTAAGCCATCCTGGCCTGATCACCTCCCAAAGACCCCACCTCTGAATAGCTTGGGGTTTGAGTTCCAACATAGGAATTTTGGAGGGACACATGCATTCAAATCATATCACCCCCTGAGGAAGAAAAGATATAAATCATCATGTGAAAAAAAAAAATTCCAGGCATACTTAAGACATATATGTAAACAAAAATCAAACTATAGACTGAACACAGCGGCTTGGCTGGGCTCATGCCTGTAATACTTGTACTTTCAGATGCCAAGGTGGGCAGATCACCTCAGGTCAGTAGTCAAGACCAGCCTGGCCAATATGGTCTCTACTAAAAATATAAAAATTAGCTGGGTGTGGTAGTGCATGCCTGTGACCCCAGCTACTCTGGAGGCTGAGGCAGGAGAATCACTTGAACCTGGGAGGCAGAGGTTGCAGTGAGCTGAGATCATGCCACCACACTCTAGCCTGAGCAAAGAGCAAGACTCCATCTAAAAAAAAAAAAAGAGGCCAGGCGCAGTGGCTCACACCTGTAATCCCAACACTTTGGGAGGCCAAGGCAGGCAGATCACCTGAGGTCAGGAGTTCAAGACCAGCCTGGCCAACATGGTGAAACCTCTATTAAAAAAAAAAAAAAAAAAGAGTATATATAACATAACCCATATTTTGATAAAAATCCCTTTGTTCCCCATAACCCCAAGTTATCTAGAGATTTAGTCCATCTGCATGTATAGTGCACAGAAAAAAAAAAAAAGTGTAAATGTTTAAGTCAAACTGATAATAGTGGTTTTCCTAAAGAGTCAACTTCTAACTTTTAGGGTATGGAATTTCTGTATTATCTGCCATGAACATCTAGTATTTAAGAAAATGAATCCTGGCTAATTTAGGAGAAAGGAAATACGTGTTGGAAAAATACTAGCGCCTCAGAAAATCAATAGGAACTGGAAGATCAGACTCAGAATCAGTAGGCGGAATCCAGAGCAGCTCTGCCAACTTTTGCAAACGCCTCTCTAAGGCTGCGATAAACCATCTTTACTCCTTCATGAGTTGGCAGCCAGGGTGTTTTCTCAACTGGCCCAGCATAGGTCTCAGGCCCATCCTCCAGCTTTATGTAGGTTCAGAACTGGAAGGATCTGTCCCCTTCAGATTCCATATTGGGAGGCAGGCACCTAAATTTGCCTGCTCACTAAAAACTACTTTCATTGGAGGAGATGTAACTCCTGAAAAGTAATCAAGGAGAAGTTAGAAAAGGGACCTAAATTCAGGGCTGGCGCCAGGTGACAGATGGGCTACAGTTCACCTCTTGGGCTGCTTGACCTCCACAGCCACCCTTCTGGCACTACTGGGAGGCAAAGTCATGAAAGAAGATTGGCAGATTGAGGCCTGACACAGGCCACAACTTGGTCCCTGGGAAAGACATTTCTAAATCTCTGGAGTATTTTTCAACCTGTGAAGACCACCTTGGCTTCTATTTCCTCTCTCTTTCCTTCCTCCCTTGTTTTCTCAGCATGGCTTTCCCATGAATCACAAAGACACTCAAGCGTCTAGAAATCAGAGCCTTTCTATGTGTGAAAGCAGGAGCTGAAGAGGGAATGGGGCAAATGCCAGGCTCAATGTGAAGCCACTGGCTCTGAAAATAAGGGTAACTGCTCCAGATTCCAAGCTGGGACCACAGGGAAACACGGTGGTTAGTCTAAGACATTTCATTGAGCAGGATTTGCTTATAATTTTTAAAAATTATTATTTACTATTTGATACTGGCAAAGGAGTATATGTAACGTCCTCATAAATTTTGATGGGCTGGGTGTGGTGGCTCATGCTTGTAATCCTAGCACTTTGGGAGGCCAAGGTGGGCAGATCATTTGAGGTCAGGAGTTCGAGACCAGCCTGGCCAACATGGCGAAACCCTGTCTCTACTAAAAATACAAAAATTAGCTGGGTGTGGTGGTGGGCTCTGGTAGTCCTAGAGATTCAGGAGGCTGAAGCAGGATAATCGCTTGAAACTGGGAGACGAAGGTTGCAGGGAGCCAAGATCACGCCATTGCATTCCAGCCTGGGTGACAAGAGCGAGACTCTGGCTCAAAAAAAAAAAAAAAGAAAAAGAAAAAGAGTCTGGATAAGAAATGAAATCCAGTGTATTCTACTAACTAGGGATTCACATAAAATGTAATAGAAAAGAACAGAACATAATAGAAAAAGTCATATAAGGCAGACACTGACAACAACCACCAGCAGCTGGTGTATCCATCTTCATATCAGAAAGTAGAATTTTGGGCAAGCATTACCATGATCAGGGCCTGCTTTGCTTCCAAGGGATCAGAGGTCACCAGATGAAGCCTAGTTTCCACACACCCTTGGCTCCACTGGAGAAGGTGAGCTCCATGCAGAAAGTCACTGCCTGCCCCACATCCTGCTCTGCTGACCACAGATGGAGAGGACTGAGCGTTGTGGAAATCCTTTCCTTTCTCCCCCTCACTCTAGCCTCCTGTTTCCTCTCAGGAACCACATCTTCCCACACTACTTCCCATTCCTTTTTGTTTGTTTTTCAGACGGAATTTTGCTCTTTTTGCCAAGGCTGGAGTGCAATGGCATGATCTTGGCTCACTGCAACCTCTGCCTCCCGGGTTCAAGTGATTCTCCTGCCTCAGCCTCCCAAGTAGCTGGTACTACAGGTGCCCGCCACCACGCCCAGCTAATTTTATATTTTTAGTAGAGATGGGGTCTCACCATGTTGGCCAGGCTGGTCTTGAACTACTGACCTACAGTAATCCATCTGCCTCAGCCTCCTAAACTGCTGGGATTATAGATGTGAGCCACTGCACCTGGCCCCCATTCCTTTTAACAGTAAATTAAGTTTTCACATATCTCTGTTCCAGTCCTACTCTGCCACCCATGGGCTGTGTGACTTCAGGGAAAATCCTTAACCCACGAGACTTACTTTCTTATTTTTTATTTTTATTATTATTTTTGAGACAGGGTCTCTGTCACTCCTGGGCTCAGACAATTCTCTGGCCTTCCAAGCAGGTGAGATCACAAGTGCACACCCAGCTAATTTTTTTATTTGTAGAGATGAGATCTCCCTATGTTGCCTAGGCTGGTCTCCAACTCCCAAACTCAAATGATCCTCCCACCTCAGCTTCCCAAAGTGCTACTACGATTACAGGTGTGAGCCACCGTGCCCGGACCTGAGCCTCACTTTCTTCTTCTTTTTCTTTTAGGTGGACGTTTGCTCTTGTTGCCCAGGCTGGAGTGCTGTGGTGCAATCTTGCCTCACTGCAACCTCTACCTCCTGGGTTCAAGCAATTCTCCTGCCTTAGCCTCTGCAGTAACTGAGATTACAGGCATACGCCACCACACCCGGCTAATTTTTTGTTTTTAGTAGAGATGAGGTTTTGCCATGTTGGACAGGCTGGTCTGAAATTCCTGACCTCAGGTGATCTACCTGCCTCAGCCTCCCAAAGTGCTGGGGTTATACACGTGAGCCACTGCACCCGGTGAGCCTCACTTTCTTTTTTTTTTTTGAGATGGAGTTTCACTCTTGTTGCCCAGGCTAGAGTGCAGTGGCCCGATCTCTGCTCACTGCAACCTCTGCCTCCTGGGTTTAAGTGATTCTCCTGCCTCAGCCTCCTGAGTAGCTGGGATTACAGGTGTGCACCACATTGCCCCGCTAATTTTTGTATTTTTTTGGTAGAGATGAGGGGGTTTCACCACGTTGGCCAGGCTGGTCTTGAACTCCTGACCTCAGATGATCTGCCCGCCTTGGCCTCTCAAAGTGCTGGGATTACAGGCGTGAGCCACTGTGCCTGGCGAGCCTCACTTTCTTCATCTGTAATTTCAGGAAATGAATCCAGTCTCTCAGGGCCATTGTGAATATCTGACAATGAGTTGCCTACCCTTGGCGGACCCCAGGGGTTAGCAGGGGTGCAGAACCAGACACGGAATGTAGAGCTTACATCTGTTGGGTGACAGACATGAATAAAATAATGACGCAAATAGATTTTCTTTTTTTGAGATGGGGTTTCTCTCTGTGACTCAGGTTGGAGTGCAGTGTTGCAATCTGAGTTCACTGCAGCCTCAACTTCCCAAGCTCAAGCAATCCTCCCACCTCAGCCCCCTGAGTAGCTGAGACTACAGATGTGCACCACCATGAGTGGCAGCTAATTTTTTGTATTTTTTTGTAGAGATCGGGTTTCACCATGTTGCCCAGGCTGGTCTCAAACTCCAGAGCTCAAGGGATCCCCTCTCCTCAGCCTCCCAAAGTGCTGGGATTACAGGCATGAGTTACTGCACTGGGCTGCAAACAGATGTTATTGTGATGGACAGTATCATTGACATGAGATGTCTCTCTGCCAGCAGAATCCAGCTCTGTTCCCTCTTCTCCTATTTCCTTTCAAGCAGTCAAAGATAAGCACAGTTGGTCAAAGTGGTGAAAACAGATTTTATTCAGTGCCTATTGGCAGTAGGAGGGGAAAGGATAAGCTCCATTCCGACTTGGGCAGAGGTGATCTCAATGTTTAAAAGGGAGAATGAGGGGGGAGGCAAATGCTCAAGCAGAGAGGTGAAAACTCAGAAAGAGCTGGGCATTGTCAATGCAACTAGACCAGCTGTGTCTGTTAGTGGTAGTTATCAAAGTTAGGATTCTGTCCTCCCACAGAGACTGGAAAGCCCCATCCTTCCATGATTACGTTTCAAAGGAAAGGCTTTCAGGTCTTTGAGAAGACTTTCTGAGCTGTCAGAGATACATATATGTCTCAAAGGGACAGAGGAAGGATTTGTAACTGTAAGTCTTTTTAGCCAATCGTCTAAGAAAGGGAGGTCTGGAGCCTATGGTCAGGTGTCCACTGGAACAGTCAATTCTCTTGGCGGCCTTGAGCTTTCTCAACAGGCAATTTAATGGGGCATGGGGCTCTTCCTAAGGACACAATCTTAGGCTGCCCGAAGCCACGCCAGCCTTTGGTCTTCTCCTTGGGTGGAGATTTAGATACAGTCTTTGTGTGCTGAGAGTTTTGCAGTTCTCAAGGCCCTTCTTCAACCCTTTCCTTCTCCCCTCTGCCCCAAGTGGCTCCTTACTGTGTGGAAGGCAGCTGGGGGCAGGGCAGTGTCTCTCTCTGCTCTTCGCATGTAGCCTAACCCCAGGCATAAGCTTCTGCCTTGGGCTGGGTGATTCTCCAACATTTCAGGGGGTTGGCCCCAGGGGAGCTGTAGAGCAGGGGCCCAGGGCCCTGGCACTAGTTGGGGCAGTACTGGTCCTGCTGCCTCACTCTCATCATGGTGATGCTCCTGAAGCTGGGGGAGCCCACCCTCTTTTCCTAGGTTTTCTTTGTTCCTGCTGCAAGCCCCAGTTGAAACAGCACAGCCTATGCTTTCTCAGGACAGATCATTGTGCCACCTCTGTGTGCCCATACCTTAGTATCCTCAATTT
Source organism: Alouatta palliata (assembly GCA_004027835.1). Taxonomy (NCBI): domain Eukaryota; kingdom Metazoa; phylum Chordata; class Mammalia; order Primates; family Atelidae; genus Alouatta; species Alouatta palliata. The sequence continues at coordinate 66,363 of PVKV010000335.1, forward strand.
CCTCAAACTGTGTGGTGTTATAGACTGAATTGTGTTTGCCTCAAGTTCATATGTGGAGGCCCTAACTCCTAGTTCCTCAGAATGGGACTATATTTAGAGGTAGGGCCTTTAAAGAGGGAAATATGCTCACGCCTATAATCCCAGCACTTTGGGAGGCTGAGGCAGGCGGATCACCTGAGGTCAGGTGTTCAAGACCACCCTGGCCAACATGGGAAACCCCATCTCTACTAAAAATACAAAAAAAATTAGCCAGGCGTGGTGGCACAGGCCTGTAATCCCAGCTACTTGGGAGGCTGAGGCAGGAGAATCACTTGAACCCGAGAGGCAGAGGTTGCAGTGAGCCTAGATCACACCACTGCACTTCAGCCTGGGCAACAAGAGTGAAACTCCATCTCAAAAAAATTAAAATTAAAAATTAAATAAAGGGCTAAATATGATAAAAGGAGGCTGTTAGAGTGGGCCCTAATCCAATATAACTGGTGTCCTTATAAGAAGTGGAGACTAGCACGCACGGAGAGACACCAGGGGTACACATTTGCACAAAGAAAAGGCTACGGAAGGACACATTGAGAAAGCGGCCATCTGTAAGCTGAGGAGGGAGACCACAGGAGAAATCAAAATTGCCAGCACCTTGACCTTGGGATCCTGGCCTTTAGAACTGGGAGAAAATAAAATCTGTGTTGTTTAAGCAACATGGCTTGTGGTGTTTCTAGTAGACTAACACATACAGTATGTCTCTATTTCCAGAGTGGGAGCGCCCAGGCCGGAGGCTGTGTCTCCCTTTTCTTTGTTCTGCCCTTCCCTACCCCGTGGGGGCCTACAGCCTAGTGGGCCAGGTTAGGCAGACATCTCCCCACTCCGTGAGACTCTCCTGCAGGGCCCAGTGGCCCTCTCGCCACATGATGTCCCCTTGGGTCCTAGTGTGGCAGGCCAAGTTTCCCTTAGCGGCCAGAGCAGCCAAGTTTCCACTAACCCTTTACTGTAATTTTGATGAAGGCATACGTTAGACATTAAAGAACTGAAGAAACTGGTGCCTGAGTATGAGGGCTGTGTTAAAACACATGCTCTGAATGAAGAGACCCCCAAAGAGGCTTTGTGTGAGCAACATGGCTGTTTATTCACCTGGGTACAGGAAGGCTGAGGCCAAAAAGGATAGCAGCGAAGCATGGTGGGATAGGAATTGATTTTATAGGTTCGGGATGGGCAGTGGAAAGTTACAGAAGTCTTTACAGTTGGTAGTTTTTTGCAAGCTGGGAGGGGGTCCTTGGGTGTAGAGTCACCAGGTTGGCCAAGGTCAGTTAAAGTCCAATTGCCTTGTCAATTGAGGCCAGACTAAGAAACAATAGAAGAATGTGTCAGGTTAGTTAGGTGGTGCAGGGGTTGATCGTTTCTTCCAGGAACTCATCTGGGGTGTACCTGCAGGTCACAGAGATTACCATGCTGTTCATGGCGTGGTCAGACCTTATAGGCGAGAAAACAAACCCATTAAGACCCCGTCTGGGCTTTCTTAGTTACTAATGTCTGACAAAATAATAACATATTCTTTTTTTTTTTTTTTTTAAGACGGAGTCTTGCTCTGTCACCCAGGGTGAAGTGCAGTGGTGGCATCTCAGCTCACTGCAACTTCTGCCTCCTGGGTTTAAGCGATTCTCCTGCTTCAACCTTCCAAGTAGCTGGGATTACAGGCCCGCACCACCATGTCTGGCTAATTTTTGTATTTTTAGTAGCAATGGGGTTTCCCATGTTGGCCAGGCTGGTCTCAAACTCCTGACCTCAGGTGATCCGCCTGCCTTGGCCTTCCAAAGTGCTGGGATTACAGGCGTGAGCCACCATGTCCGGCCAACAAAGCATTCTTATACTTACTCCTTGTACTAGGGCCCACCTAAGACTAAGAAACTTTCCAAGGCTCTAGAGAAAGCTTTCCAGACCCCAGACCCTACTTGAAAATTAGATATAGACTGAATGAAACACTCTCTTTATAGGTGCACTCCCACAGGTAGGTATAGAGCTTAGGATGTATAAAAGCACTGGAGAAAAACTTGTACTTGAGTTGGTCTGATAAGTTACTTTGACCTCCCTGTAACAGGTTGCAAAAATAAACTCCCTTGGGAGGCCAAGGCGGGTGGATCACCTGAGGTCAGGAGTTCGAGACCAGCCTGGCCAACATAGTGAAACTGTGTCTCTACTACAACTACAAAAATTAGCTGGGCATGGTGGTGCATACCTATAATCCCAGCTACTCCGGAGCCTGAGGCAGGGGAATCACTTAAATCCAGGAGGCAGAGGTTGCAGTGAGCCGAGATCGTGCCACTGCACTCCAGCCTTGGCGACAAAGTGAGACTCTATCTGAAATAACTAACTAACCCCTTCCCCAGTCTGTCTGCATCTTGTTACTGGACCATGAGAACAAGCAGCCGGACCCCATTCTTCCAGGAACACAAGAGCAGGGCAGGTCCCTCAGCCTTTTGCTCTCTGTCCTAGTCCCTCAAGAAGACCTCAGGCAAGATGTAGACTGAGAATTAGATGGATCGTGTGGATATAGCAGGGAGGAGGCTGTCTGTGAACCAGGAGGTAGGCCCACAGCAGACATTGAATCTATCAGCACCTTGATCCTGGACTTTCAAACTCTAGAACTGTGAGAGAGAATTTCTGTAATTTCAGTCAGCCACTCTATGGTATTGTAGCAGTGGAGCTGATTTAAGACAGGGCCCCTTTCCCCATGGCCTGGACCCCCACTTACATTTCTTGGTGCAGACGAAATGGCAGCATTTGGGAGGCATGCTGGCCAGAGGGTGCTGCCCTTGGGCTGTCTCCACTTCATCGAGAGGCTCAGGGATCCAAGGATCTGCCCGGGAAAGGGAAAAAGGGTAAGAATGAGAAACAGTCAGCCTGGGGTTCTAAACTGAGATGTCTTTCGAGCCACCCTCCTACACTCATCAACAGCGCTTTACCCTCGTTGATCCTGAATACCAACTCCCCTCTTGCCTAAGAGACCTGAGGGAGAGGCGCTTATCCTCACAATCTGCAGCCTAAGCACTGTGTTCCCTGGCATAGGCTCACCAGTCTGCAGCGTGGGAAAGGCCTTTTATAGGATAGAAGCTGGAATAAGTAACTGGCTGGATTGGGGTTTCAGGAAGATCATCTGATACCTCAGCAGGATATAAAACTGTGGTCCGCAGGACCTCATATCCCAGCCTTTGTCGTTGTTGTTTAAAGACTCAATATGTTGGCCGCGCACAGTGGCTCACGCCTGTAATCTCAACACTTTGGGAGACTGAGGCAGGTGGATCATGAAGTCAGTAGTTCAAGACCAGCCTGGCCAAGATGGTAAAACCCCGTCTCTACTAAAAATAAACTAGCTGGGCATGGTGGCAGGCGCCTATAATCCCAGCTACTTGGGAGGCTGAGGGAGGAGAATTGCTTCAACCCAGGAGGCAGAGGTGCAGTGAGCTGAGATTGTGCTACTGCACTCCAGCCTGGGCAACAGAGCAAGACTCTAGCTCAGAAAAGGAAAAAAAAGAAAGAAAGAAATCATAAATAGGGTGGCACATGCCTGTAATCCCAGCTACTCAGGAGGCAAGAGGGTCACTTGAGTCCAGGAGTTTGAGGCTGCAGTGAGCCATGAGTACACCTGTGAAGAGCCACTATACTCCAGCCTGGGCAACAGAGTAAGACCCTGTCTCAAACAAAAACATAATACTAAAAACATTATTATTATTATTTTTAGTTATGAGGGCTGGCTCTGTCACCCAGGCTGGTCTTGAACTCCTGACCTCAAAGGATCCTCCTACCTCAGCTGGGATTACAGGTGTGAACCACCATGCCCGGCTGAAAACATTAGTAACACTCCTTTTCCTCCATAACCACACTCTCCTAAATAACCTCTGTTTCAAAGAGGAAATAAAAATTGAAATTTCACTGTCTTCGGAATATAAAGGAAAACACATTTTATATCAATATACTTTGTACCACCCATCTATGAAACTCATACAAATTACACTCTAAGCAAAATTCACAGCATTAAGTGCCTTTATTAATAATAATGGCAGGGCTGGGTGTGGTGGCTCATGTCCCAGCACTTTGGGAGGCCGCGGCGGGTGGATGACCTGAGGTCAGGCATTTGAGACCAGCCTGACCAACATGGTAAAACCCCGTCTCTACTAGAGATACAAAAATTAGCTGGGCAAGATGGCATGTAACTGTAATCTCAGCTACTCACGAGGCTGAGGCAGGAGAACTGCTTAAACCCGGGAGGCAGAGGTTGCAGTGAGCCGAGACCATGCCCCTGCACTTTAGCCTGGGCAACACAGCAAGGCTCTGTCTCCAAAAAAAAAAAAAAAAAAAAAAAAAAAAAAAAAAAAAAAAAAAAAAAAAAAGAAAAGAAATAAGAAATAATAATAGCAGAACTAAAATGTTGTTGTGCCTTGAATATTGCCCCTTGAGGACCAAGCTGTCAGGAATGTCTCTCAGCTGGAAGGGGTGTTGGATGCTGATAGCTCACAGCCAAATTCCTCTCCACAAACTGCCTTCAGCAGACAAGAGTTGGCTCTCACAAGGTGTTGCTTCCTTGCCAAAACCAGTTTATGTCCAATGGCTAGTCATTCACAGGTACAAAGGCCTGGCCCTCTGACCTTAATTTGGTCTGACTCAGAAGGACCATTCCTCCTCTGGTGCTTATTGTGAGGTTGTCTGAGGCCTCTGTGGTGGGGCAAGTGAGGCACTTGTTTGGCGTCCAAAATTTAAGAGGGCACTCCAAAACTCATTATTTTTTTTTTTTGTTATAGAGATGAGATTTCACCATGTTGGCCAGGATGGTCTCAAACTCCCGACCCTGTGATCCACCCGACTTGGCCTCCCAAAGTGCTGGGATTACAGGCATGAGCCACCATGCCTGGCCTAAAAACTCATTTTTTTTTTTTTTTTGAGACAGAGTTTTGCTCTGTCACCCAGGCTAGAGTGCAGTGGCACAGTCTCAGCTCACTGCAACCTCCGCCTCATGGGCTCAAGCGATTCTCCTGCCTCAGCCTCCCAAGTGGCTGGGACTACAGATGCGTGCCACCACGCCCGGGAAAATTTTTGTATTTTTGGTGGGGTTTTACCATGTTGGCCAGGCTGGTCTTGAACTCCTGACCTCAGGTGATCTGCCTGCCTCGGCCTCCCAAAGTGCTGCCATTACAGGCGTGAGCCACCGTGCCTGGCAAAACTCAATATTTTTAAAAGTCAGAATTAAGGCCCAAAAGAAGCAATGATGAAAAAAAATTTTAAATAAAGATAGGACCTATCTGCATTTCATTTTCCTCTGCCTTCCCCTGATCAGCTTTTGATCCATTTTGATTAACTGGATTGTTAAGCTAAACTCAGTGTGCAAATCTGGATTGCAATTAATATAAGCTAACACGTGTCTTTGAATATGCTAAGTATTTCGTCTTTATCACTTATAAAATGTACAGTTAACTACTTTCAAGGTTTTGTACTGTTTTTAGATAATAACAGAAAGTAATAAAAGAAAGCCTAGGAAGAGAATGAATTATATGGTTCATAAATTATTCCTGTGGTTATTTATTGATCAACAATTATTATTATTATTTTTGAGACAGAGCCTTGCTCCGTCACCCAGACTGGAGTGCAGTTTCGCCATCTCAGCTCACTGCAGCCTTCGCTTCTCGGGTTCAAGTGATTCTCCTGGCTCAGGCTCCCGAGTAGCTGGGATTACAGGTGCGCACCACAACACCCAGCTAATTTTTTGTATTTTTAGTAGAGACTGGGTTTCACCATGTTGGCCAGGCTGGTCTCCAATTCCTGACCTTGTGATTCGCCTGCCTCGGCCTCTCAAAGTGCTGGGATTACAGGCGTGAGCCACTGCACCCAGCCGATCAACAATTATTTATTGGGCATGTACAGTGTGCCAAGCACTAATCTACACACTGGAAACAAAACAGAGTAGGCTCCTTGCCTTCAAGAAGCTATGTTCAAAGAACTGATTAGGCATTCCCTTAAGATATTAATGAACTGGAGAGAAGCTCACGATATTCCCATTTTCTTTTCCCTCCTAGCTAAAAGTCTTTTGTTCTAGCTCCAGAAAGTTTAGGGTATCGTGGTGCTAAAGATAAATTAAGGCCAGGTGCAATGGCTCATGCCTGTAATCCTAGCACTCTGAGAGGCCAAGGCGGGTAGATTGCTTGAGTCTAGGAGTTTGAGACTAGCCTAGGCAGCATAGGGAAACCCTGTCTCTACAAAAGGTACAAAAATTAGCCAGGCATGGTGGCACACGCCTGTAGTCTTAGCTACTTGGGAGGCTGAGGTGGAAGGATGGGCAGAACCCAGGAGGTAGAAGCTGTAGTGAGCCATGATAGCACCACTGCACTCCAGCCTGGGTGACTCTCAAAAAAAAAAAAATAGAGAAAAGGATAAATTAAGTGCTTAATAAAGTGCTTCTGAGAATTTTCTTTTTCCTCTGACACTGGCCTTTTATCTTCTATCTATCAAAGTGTAAGATTGTCCAAGTATAAAGAATGGCTGCAAAATCCTCGACAAATAAAAGCATACCCCGTGAGTATACACATGAGATATCTTTTTCAGTTCTATTGTTTATACAGGCATAAGCAAAAAAAAAAAAAAAAAATTTGAGAGATAAGAGTCTCATGATAGTAAATCTTGATCCATGATCTTGAGAAAAAGCTGCCTACAGCTTTCCGGTAACTTTAGGATCATATCATCTGGATTAGGTAAAAATTCTCAGAACAGAATTCTAACAAAATGAAAGACTGGTTTATAAAATTGCTAACCCGAGCAGGACAAGAATTAATGGAAGGCCAGGTGCAGTGCCTCATGCCTGTAATCCCAACACTTTTGAAGGCCAAGGCAGGTAGATTTCTTGAGTCCAAGAGTTTGATGTCTACCTGGGCAACACGGGGAAACCCTGCCTCTACAAAAATTACAAAAATTAGCAGGGCACAGTGGTGCATGTCTGCAGTCTCAGCTACTTGGGAGGCTGAGGTGGGAGAATTCCTTAAAGCTTCCGCTATGAAGCTTTCCATGATTCATGGAAGAGATAAAATGTTCCAAATTAAATGTGTGTGTGTGTGTGTGTGTGAGTGGGTGTGTGTGATGACTGTTGTAAATTACTAAAAGAGTTTATTACCAATGTTTGGTTTGTCAAACCCATAATCCTGGGAAGATGAATACAACTTCAAGTACGTTTCTGCTACCTGATAGGTCATTTAAAAATTCCTAGAGGAATTTTATTCAATTGTCATTTTCAGTGCATGTTTTCTGGTTTAGTGATAAAAGTATTAATACTTGCTTCATTGGACAAGTTGTAAAACAGTTTATTTATTTAATTTAATTTATTTATTTGAGATGGACTTTCGCTCTTGTCTCCCAGGCTGGAGTGCAGTGGCACGATCTTGGCTCACTGCAACCTTTGCCTTCCCAGTTCAAGCGATTCTCCTGCCTCAGCCTCCCGAGTAGCTGAGATTACAGGCATGCACCACCATGCCTGGTTAATTTTTGTATTTTTAGTAGAATTTCTGTATTTTCAGTATTTATGCCAAAGTGTATTTTCACGAGGTTAAAAAAAACTTTCAGGGCCAGTCACGGTGGTTCACTCCTGTAATCCTAGCACTTTGGGAGGCCGACGGATTACAGGCGTGAGCCACCGCGCCAGGCCGCAAAAGGCATACTTTATAAAAGACCAAGGACAATGGAAAGACAAGACGTTAATGTAGCATGTTTTTGGGAACCAACTGGATACACAAACTATTATCTTTGCCTTGTATCTGGACCTCTGCTTCCTTCTGCAACCTGCAGCCAACTACCATGGTGTCCATCTATTATTAGGAGCCAATAAATAGCTCATTAATTCACACTTATTCTCTTCGATTGAAGTGTCAGACTGTGGGGGCCACTTAATTCCCATTCCAAATTCTTGGGAAAGGAATTTAATTGGGTTCAGCTTAGGTCAGGGGCTTACTGAAACAGCAATCAATTGGGGCCCGAGGACAGGGTGTGAATGAGGCTTCTCTTTCTGCAAATTTGTCAGAGGCGGACTGGACTAGCTACATAATTTGCAGGGCCCTGTGCAAAATGAAAATGCTGGGCTCCCTTGTTCAAAAGTTTCATTATTGTTTCCAGAAGTTTGGAATTACAGACAATACGGCAATTAATTTTCCCATTGTCGGAGACCTAGCCCGAGTACGATTTTCTGCAGCCTCTGCCGTTCTTTCCGTTTTCTGATGAGCCATAGCATTTATAGTAGGAATGTGTTCATATAAAATTTGCTCTTTCGCTAGATACCATCAACTGGACTTCTCTACTTGCTTTGGGTATCTCATCGGAGTTCTGTACGACTGAGCTCCGGGAAACTCAGTCCACCCCTCATTCGAATTATTTTTTACAGCGTCCCGGTAAATGCTGGGTAAACGGTAAAACCTTACATAATAAAGTTTTTGTTATCCTAACGTAAACAGGCCTAACATATGTTATCGTACCTTTCGGTAGGATCAATGGCATATCTTTAGAAATGAGAAATAATTTTCACGAGACTGAAATACCCTGCAACGCCTCCTATACACACAGTAAGTACGCGCCTTGACGAAGTCAGCGGCGCTATACACCGGAGCACTAGGGAGCGACCTTCCTGCTTTCCTACATTAGTAGGACTGGCCCGGAACCTTTCCTGCTGAGTCTGAAGTAGCCCGCCCGGACAACACCGCCGAACACACAACACAGCAAGGACTAGTAAGTAGGTTAACTGTATGCCTGGAATTTCTCGCTCACCTACATGTTCTCGGAGCAAATAGCCTCAAATTTTACCACTATTTAAAGTCACTAGTGACAATAACATTTTTGAACCCCAGCAAAGATCATAATTAATTGTTTCCGAAGGAGTTTACGCTTGCTCTTGGTCAGGCATATATTTGGACAGCCCAACCGAAACGAACAAGGAAGGCGGGGTAAGAAAGCGGAAGCCGCGGGGCCTTCTAAGTCCCAAAGTCTCCCGAGCTTGCGCCTGGCTACTCGCGGCGCCTACCACTTAGAAGCAAGTTGCTGAAGCCGGCCGGGGAGAAGGCGTTGTTGCCGGAGCTAAGACCGGGCGGCCGCAGTCCGCAGGGATGAACCTCGAGTTGCTGGGTGAGAAGAGTTATGGCTGCGTTTGAGAGAAGCGTTGGGTACTGCAAAGGAGGGAACCCGGGCAGGAGGGGAGTCAAGCTGCAACCCTAGGGACACTGTACTGCCGTGAAACACTGGGCACATCTGATGTGGAGCAGCAACAGTCTACCCAGCTTCTGCCCGAGTAGATTGCATTGCCCCTCCCGAGGCCACTTTCATATCAGTTATGGAGCTGTGGGGACAGACAGTTTGGGACTTAGCATTGATTATAAGGATCGCAGGTGCTGAAGTAGCCCAGAGCAGGGAGAGCTAGAGTTGTTGGAGATGGAATTTGAAGAAGTGAGGCTTGGGATGAAGCTTTGAAGACTTGTCAGGGAATTGGGTTCCTGAACAGGTTAATCTTTTTGTAGAAACGAGATGTCTAAGGAGGAGGCTTGGACATCTTCTGGTAGGAGCCTCTCACTGAACAGATGAATAAAGGTTTAGAAGGTAATGGTTAGGCACTAAGCAAGTAAATGGCATAGTTGACACTGGAATCCAATTATCCTGATTTCCTGTTTAAGGTCCTTTACTAGGGACCATGTGTGAAACACTGAGGTGTGAAATACGGAGGCAGCTGCCTTTTGTCACCCTCACTTTGAGTCGTTTCCTCCTTACCTCCTATCCAGATTGTTTAAAAACCGTAGGTCCTTCCTCTTGGACTTCCATTAAGTGACGTTTAGCATGGTAACCTAGGGATATCTGAGGTTTTCAAATATCCCTGCACGACTTGCTGTTCCTTTCAGATTTCTCTTAAAATAGAAATCAGAAGTTGTGTTAATTGTCAAAAGGGCTACAAAGATACTTAAAAAATGATCTTTGCCCTTAAAGAGCTTTTCATTAAGCAGGGAGTTTAAGGGGATTATGTAAAATAGCTGTAGTATAATGGAGAATGTAGGCAGGCCTCAAAGAGTCATTACCAGTTGATACGAATGTTTGGAAGAGAGAGTGAATGTCTTTGGGGCAAAGGAAGAAAGTCAACCAGGAAAAACAAACCCCCCAAACCTGTGGACGAGTTGGAGTTTTAAGTGGATTTTTTTTTTTTTGACGGAGTCTTGCTCTGTCACCACACTGGAGTGCAGTGGCGCGATCTCGGCTCACTGCAACCTCCGCCTCCCGGGTTCAAGCAATTCTCCTGTCTCAGCCTCCGGAGTAGCTGGGATTACAGGCGTGAGCCACCACGCCCAGCTAATTTTTGTAATTTTTTTTTAGTAGAGACAGGGTTTCACCATGTTGCCCAGGATGGTCTCTATCTCCTGACCTCGTGATCCACCCGCCTCGGCCTCCCAAAATGCTGGGATTACGGGCGTGAGCCACTGTGCCCGGCCTTTTTTTTTTTTTTTTTTTTTTTTTTAAGACAGTCTTGCTCTGTCGCCCAGGCTGGAGTGCAGTGGCACAATCTTGGCTCACTGCAACCTCTGTCTCTTGGGTTCAATTGATTCTCATGCCTCAGCCTCCTGAGTAGCTAGTACTACAGGTGCACACTGCCACACCTGGCTAATTCTTGTATTTTTAGTAGAGATGGGGTTTCACTATGTTGGCCAGCCTGGTCTTGAACTTCTGGCCTCAAGCAGTCCATCCACCTTGGCCTCCCAAAATGTCTAGGCTTAAGTGGATTTTTACAGTTGGTAAAATATCAACAGGCTGAAGTATGAAGATATGGGGAGGGATGCTCCATAGGAATGTAAGGCATCAGTGAGAGAAGACCTAAAGAATTTTCCTGCTTGGCCAGGTTGTGGATAAAGAGAATGTGGATAAATAGATGAGGTTGGTGCCATCTATTTTGTGTCGGCCCTCAAATGCCTAGCTGAAAAGTTTGGGCTTTTTAGGGAAGGTAGGGTAGATGCATTGAAGGGTTTTGACTTAGTAAGTAACTCAATCAGAGCCATGAGTCTGTATGTTTTGTCTGACAGTGATGTGGAGTTGAGTTTTGGAGAACCAGTTTGGAGGGCTAGATTATGTGAGTGATAAGGAAGTCCTGAGCTGGGACATAGAAAAGACATTGAGGAGGTCAGGATGACAGATTTGAGAAGAGATTGCATATAGTGGTGATGAGTAAGAGAGTGACATGAAAAATGATGGGAGCAAATAAAGTGCTATTGATAAAGTGTTAGGACACTGGGAAAAGACAGCTTTGGATGTGTCATGTGTGGTCCAGGGGTCAGGAGATAGGTTTGGATTTATGGGAGAGATCTGTAATCTTACAGATGGGCTCATTGAAACCTTGTGAATAGAGGAAATGATCAAGGGAAAAGGAGGGAGGGGCAGAAAAGAAAATTGCCAAGCACACAATCTGTAGTTAGGGGCTAAGAGGAAGAATAAGTGATGATAATAAGTTAGCTAACAGTTATAAAGTACTTACTCTGAGATAGGCACATTTTCAAGTGCCTTTCATATATAATTCCATGTAGAGGAAGAAGAGAGTACAGACTGGTGTAGTGTCTTCACAGAAGTCAATCAAAGCAGTTGAGTCTGAGGGCTGAGGATGGGTTGCTCTGTTTAGTCCTTTGGCATCTTGGGATCCCTCAGCAGCTGGAACAGAAGCCAGATTACAATGATTTTAGAGTGGTGTGGGAGACAAGGGCAAAAGGTTGACCTTTGTTTTAAAAAATTGAAGGATGGAAGAAAGGTGGTAACGCTACTATTTTGAAAGAGTAGCAGGGTCTTACAAAAGACTTTTCTTGAATGATGCAGAAGATTCATTAGGATGAACTTAGGAAAGAATATTTATTTTTATTTATCTTTTGAGATGGAGTCTTGCTCTGTTGCCCAGGCTGGAGTGCAGTGGTGTAATCTCAGCTCACTGCAACCTCTGCCTCCTGAGTTCAAGCGATTCTCCTGCCTCAGCCTCCTGAGTAGAGCTGGGATTACAGGTGCCTGCCACCATTCCTGGCTAATTTGTTATATTTTTAGTAGAGATGGGGTTTCACCATGTTGGCCAGGATGGTCTAGAACTCCTGATCTCGTGATCCACCCGCCTCAGCCTCCCAAAGTGCTGGGATTACAGGCGTGAGCCACTGCACCCAGCCGACAATGTATTTTTAATGTGGTTACGCAAGTGGCTCATAGGTAAGATACTAATTTTACTTCTGCAAGTAAAGACACTTTTTGAGCCCCTGATGTGTATCCACCAGCATGCACTAGAGATATAGTTAAATAAGATTGTTTGTCAAGCTTTTTTTTTATCACAAATCACAGCAAGAAATACGTATTCTATCACAGCTTATTATATATATGTACGCATACCTACACACTTGTAAATTTCTCAGAATTATACTTAATCCTTGTTATGTTCAGTGTCCTCTGATATTTTCTAATCTATTGAAAATATCTAATTTTCCAACTCACTAAATTAATTTTTCCAACTCACTAAATTAATTTATCCCTTTATGGTGGATTGTGTCCTACTGTTTGGAAAACATTGAAATAAGATACCACTTTGCCCTTGTAAATAAATAGAGCTAAGGGGAGAGACAAACAAGTAACTGTGTATAATGTGTAACCACAATAAATGAATGAGCTATGGGAATCCAGCTGAAAGCAGTAATGAGCAGTTGAGGCTGGATGCGGTGGCTCATGCCGGTAATCCCAGCACTTTGGGAGGCCGAGGCAGGTGGATCACCTGAGGTCAGCAGTTCAAGACCAGCCTGGCCAACATGGTGAAACCGCCTCTCTACAAAAATTAGCTGGGTGTGGCAGCATGTGCGTATAATCCCAGCTACTCAGGAGACTGAGGCAGGAGAATCACTTGAACCTGTGAAGCGGAGGTTGCAGTGAGTGGAGATCACACCATTGCACTCCAGTCTGTGGGATGAGCTCGAACTCTGTCTCAAAACAAACAAACAAATAAATAAATACACACACATACACACACACAGGAAAACGTCTCCCCATCCCATATTTTAAGTGGGGTTTATCCTTGTATATCTTTTTCCTTGCTTATATAAACATATTTACACAAAAATTTGTGAGCACTTGGCTGGGTGTAGTGGCTCACGCCTGTAATGCCAGCACTTTGGGAGGCTGAGGCAGGCGGATCACTTGAGGTCCGAAGTTCGAGACCAGCCTGGCCAACATGGTGAAACCTTGTCTCTACTAAAAATACAAAAATTAGCCAGGCTTGGTGGCACGTTCCTGTAATCCCAGCTGTTTTCAAGTGTGAAGCAGGAGAAGCACTTGAATCCAGGAAGCAGATGTGGTGAGTGAAGTTCGCACCACTGCATTCCAGCCTGGGTGTCAGAGTGACACTCAGTCTCAAACCAAACCAAAACAAAAAAAAAAAAAAAGAGAGAATTTTGTGTTTAATCAATTACCAGATGCTGTTGCAACCAAAATGCTGTTATTAGGAAGGAGTGTGATTGCTGCTTTTAATAAAGGTTTCGGAGAGTAATTGTAATAATTTGACTGATACGAATTGGCTCTTGCCTTTCCTTGCTCTTATATTAGTAAATATGGAAATAAATTGTGAAATGCCCACAGGGTGTGATGGAGAAAGACTATTGCTAACTTGGATATGTCAACAGTTCTCAAACTTTTTAGTATCAGATTCCCATTATGCTTTTAAGAAGCTGAGGACCCCCAAAGAGTTTTTGTTTATGTAGGTGATATCTGCCTACCAGTGTTTACCAATTTAGAAGTTAAAACTGAGATAATATATTTAAAGTGTATTATTTAGAAATAACCATAATAAATCCATTACATGTTTATGTAAGTAGTTATTTTGTTTTCAAAAACAAAAGCATTTAGTGAAGAAAATGCCATGTCTTGACGTTTTTACAAATTTCTTGAATATTTGCCTGAATAGAAGTTGGGGAGCTTCTTAGATCTGCTTCCGCAGTATCACAGGTCATATAGTCTCAGGAAAACTCATCTGTATATTTCCAAGATAATGAGAGTAAACAAGTCATCTTAGCAGGATCTTGAAAATCAGTGTGGCCTCATGGAGTGCCTGAAAGGGCCTCAGATCCCCGTTTCGCTCTGTCAGCCGCTGCTGTATGCTGTTTGTGAGTTGTAGATCCCTGCTGTGTGGCACGTGTTCCATCAACTCTTTCTTTGCTTTGTTGCAGAGTCTTTTGGGCAGAACTATCCAGAGGTAAGAGTATTGTATTGTGATTTTAGGAACATAGTAACTTCTGGGTGTTTTATGTTAGAACAGAAAATGCTTTTTGATCCTTATGTTTTCGCAAAAAACATTAAGTGTGATGATATATCTTTTCTTATGATAAGGAACTAGTGTGTAATTTTGATCAGGAGGAAATAAGCAGTGTGGGCTAGAAACCCTACCATGATGTTGTAATCTTACAGTTCATTTTCCTTTAAATTAAAGAAAAACTTGCACTGAAGGGTTTTTCACAAACAATACCATCATAGGTTTTTTTGTGTGCTTTTCTCGTTTTTGGTCAGTGTTTTTACGTAGTAATCAAAATATATGCTATAAGTGTGCTTTACTTTTTTTTTTTTTTTTTTTTTTTTTTTTTCTGAGGCGGAGTTTCGCTCTTGTTACCCAGGCTGGAGTGCAATGGCGCCATCTCGGCTCACCGCAACCTCCGCCTCCTGGGTTCAAGCAATTCTCCTGCCTCAGCTTCCCGAGTAGCTGGGACTACAGGCACGTGCCACCATGCCCAGCTAATTTTTGTATTTTTAGTAGGGACGGGGTTTCACCATGTTGACCAAGATGGTCTCGATCTCTTGACCTCGTGATCCACCCGCCTCGGCCTCCCAAAGTGCTGGGATTACAGGCGTGAGCCACCGCGCCCGGCCGTGTGCTTTACTTTTTTAAGTGTAAAACTATTTTGTAACACTTGAATGTTTGAGGATAGACATTGTGGTTTTTTAAACAGCTTGATATTGATATGAAAGAATTTGACTTCTCTAGTGTTACACATATAGGCTATTCCAGGTTTTTTGTTGTTGTTTTAAATTCTTTTTCTTGGAATAAATTTCCAGAATTATTATGGCTGCATCAATAGATATGACTTTTTAAATACTTGTGCTATATTTTGCCCATTTGCCCTCCAGAAAGTTTATACAAATTTATAGTAGTGATATAAGGGATTGATCACATCTGTTTCTGTGGTTATCCTTAATAAATGTTTCTTCATTTTGGCTATTTTAATAGAAATAAGACAGAGAAATTATTTTGGTATACAATATAATTTATATTCAATAAAAGTATCACAAATGGTAATCTTTAGGAAATAATTTGGATACCCGGCTGTTATTGCCTCTTGTATTTGTTTCAATTTTTAGGAAGCTGATGGAACTTTGGATTGTATCAGCATGGCTTTGACTTGCACCTTCAACAGGTGGGGCACACTGCTTGCGGTTGGCTGTAATGATGGCCGAATTGTCATCTGGGATTTCTTGACAAGAGGCATTGCTAAAATAATTAGTGCACACATCCATCCAGTGTGTTCTTTATGGTAAGAAATTTTTTAAATTAATATGTTAAATATGAGTTAAGTTAGGAGAATGAATGATAACTGTGTATTTGCTAATCTCGTAGATATTTTAGTACTTAGATTTTTAAATATTCAGCCATTAGTAATACAGTTTCTCATGGTTTATGTAGCTCCTGAGCCCATGCTGTCCTTGAAGCACATTTCTTGGGATAAATTCATTGTATTATGAATCTGTATTAGGTGCTGAGAATATCTGAATACTGAAATGAGATTTTCAGATTGTAATTGTAGTATCATTGTGATACTGACTTTTCATTTAGAGTAAAAAGTCTCGGTTAGGACAGAAGCTTGGAAGTTATTGAGTCTAGCTTTGTCCAGGTTACTGAATTTCAGTAGTTTTAGTGATCACAAGTATGACTATTCCTTCAGTGAAATAAAGTTATTAAGGCTTTATGGCAAATGTAAAAACAGTTGACATCTGCTGTTACATAAATTCTCATTGATTTCACTCTTACTCTCTGAAACCATTTGCTTCAGAAAATTTTATTTTGGGGCAGCATTTTTTTTTAAATGAACATGGGGCCAAAAAAAAAAAAGAACCTAATCAGATCAAGGTTAATTAAATTCTGTCTCCTTTTGTCCAAATGGTATTATAAAGCACTGGATTGGGAAGAGGCATGAATCATGGAAAGTTTGGCCAGTAATGTATTGGTGGCTTGGGCCACAACTTTTTTCTAATAATCCAGGAAGCACTGGACTGGATGATCCTTTAGGTTCCTTTTACTGTCTTTGTGTTTCTTTTTTGTTGTATTCTTGCAATAAAGATTTAAATAGATACACATGTTTTTAACAGCTTTAAGAGGTGTGTGTGTGTGTGTGTGTGTGTGTATTTCACATAACATAAAATTTACCCAAAGTGAACAATTCACAGGTTTTTATATATTCAGAGTTATGCAACCATCATCACAATATAATTTGAGACTTTCTGGCTAGATGCTCTGGCTCATGCCTGTAATCCCAGCGCTTTGGGAGGCTGAGACGGGAGGATTCCGTGAGCCCAGGAGACCAGCCTGGGCAACATAGTGAGACCTCATCTCTACAAAAAGTAAAAAAAATTTAGCTGGGTGGTTGGTGCACATCTGTAATCCTGGTTACTTAGGAGGCTGAAGTGGGAGGATCACTTGAGCCCAGGAATTCTAGGCTGTAATGAGCCATGATTGTGCCACTGCACTCTAGTGCCTGGGCGACAGTAAACCTTGTCTCTAAAAAAAAAAAAAAAAAAATGAACTCTTACCTATTAAAAATGTGTGTTTTTGTTATGTAGTAATATATACTTATTCTAGAAAATCATGGAAAATAAAATAGAAATAACTAGTATTTTCTGTAGTCCTAGTAACCAGATACTACTACTTTCTACGTACAGCTTTTTTGTTGTTGTTTCTTTGTTTTATTGTTGTTGAGAAAAGGTCTTGCTCTGTGGCTCAGACTGGAGTGCAGTGGCTAGTCACAGGCATGATCACAGTTTACTGCAACCTTGAAATCCCAGGCTCAAGTGATCCTCTCAAATAGCTACAGATGTGTGCCACCATGCCTGGCTAATTTAAAAATTTTTTTTACAGAGACAGGGTTTTGCTGTGTTGCTCAGACTCGTCTTGAACTCCTGGCCTCAATCGATCCTCCCACCTCAGCCTCTCAAAGTGCTGAGAGTACAGGTGTGGACCACCATGCCTGCCCAGTTTCTAGATAAGATTTTTTTTTTTATATATGTATTTTTATTTTTTTATGAAGACAGCGGTTTTACCATGTTGGTCAGGCTGGTCTCGAATTCCCGACCTCAAGTGATCCATCCGCCTTGGCCTCCAAAGTGCTTGGATTACAGGCGTGAGCCATCACACCCGGCCTCTAGATAAGATTTTTTAAGCATAGTTTGTAATTGTGCTATATTCTACAGTTTGCTTTTTCCCTCCTAATACTGTCTAGACATTTTTTTTTTTTTTGCTTGAGTAGCCTTTAACAACTTTTTAAATGACTATATATTGTCTGATAGATAAACCATAATTTACTTAACCGTTTGCTGGTTATTTTCCTTGATTACATAATGTTTAGTGAATGTCTTTGTGCCTAAAGTTTTTCTTATATATTCATTCATTGAGCAGGTGTTGACCATGAGTTATGTACCAGGTGCTATGTTAGGCTCTGGGCACACAGAAACAAATGAGAAATTCTTGATGATTAGTGGGAGGTGGATTTGTATACAGGTACGTGTAATAAAGCTTCATATGTCCTATACAAGAACTATATTTGAGATTTAGTGGAGGTAAAAGCACAAAGAAAGAAGTTACCAATTGTAATGGAGGGGAATAATGGTAGAAAAGTCATCATAGATGAGATAATTTATAACTTTATTTTATTTTATTTTATTTTGAGATGGAGTCTTGCTCTGTTGCCCAGGCTGGAATGCAATGGTGCGATCTCGGCTCACTGCAACCTCCCTCCACCTCCCGGGTTTAAGCAATTCTCCTGCCTCAGCCTCCCGAGTAGCTGGAATTACAGGTGCACACCACCATGCCCAGCTAATTTTTGTATTTTTAGTAGAGATGAGGTTTCACCATGTTGGCCAGGGTGGTCTCGAACTACTGACCTTAGGTAATCCACTTGCCTCAGCCTCCCAAAGTGCTAGGACTACAGGCGTGAGCCACTGCGCCTGGCCAGATAATTTATAACTTTAAATTTGTAAGATAAGTAGATGTTTGCCACATATATTCCAAGCAGAGGGCACTCCACAGGCAAAGGTATATCAGCTTGAAAAAAGTGTGGTACGATGGGGAACTACACGTATCAGGGTAGCTGGATTGTGGTATGGGAAATATGATATGACAAGAACCAAGGTAAACCTAGATCCTCATGGAGAACCTCATCTGCCATACTCATGAATTTGAACCGTAGCTTGTATGTACTGTGAAGTCATTAAAAGATTTTGGCAGGAAAGTAACGTGATAGGTTTTTATTTTGGGAAGATCTTCAGAGCAACAAATAGAAAAGAGATCGAAGGTGCAACAGTGAGTGAAGATAGAACTGCTGTGGTGTAGGCTAGAGATGATGAATATTGCAGTAAGAAAGGAGTCAAGTTAGATACATGTGAGAAATGGTAGAAATAAGAGAACTTAGTCATTAATTAGATTGGGATCTGAATGAAGTGGAAAAGTTAAGGTGATTCTTAGGTTTCTGGCTTGGTTGAAGACACTCAATGGAAGATTTGAGGGGGGAATGGTTAAGTTGAGATTATGGTTGCGTGTCTCCTATTATTTTCGTGGTAGTTGATTGCAAATATTTGTATTAGAGTATCTTCCCTATAACAAGGTAAGTGCTGTGAGAATACGAACCTTGTGTGCCATTTCACTGCTAGATTCTCAGCTTCTAGCATTGTACCTGATACATAGTAGGCATTCAGATACTTGTGGGATGAATGGGAGATGTTCTAAGAAGCATCTGAGATGCCCAGTGGGCATTTGGTCTATGATTTGTCATTACAGTAGACTTCCAGAAATGTGTTATTAGTCAAAGGATATAGAGTGAGAGATTTTTCAACCCCTCTCTATACTTGATTATTTAAAAAAAAAATGCGTGTATATATATATATATATATATTTGAGACAGTCTTTCTCTGTTGCCCAGGCTGCAGTGCAGTGGCGTGATCTTGGCTCACTGCAACCTCTGCCTCCCAGGTTCAGGCGATTCTCCTGCCTCAGCCTCCTGAGTAGCTGGGATTACAGGTGCCCACCACCACACCCAGCTAATTTTTGTATTTTTAATAGAGGTGGGATTTCACCGTGTTGGCCAGGCTGGTCTTGAACTCCTGACCTCAGGTGATCCTCCTGCCTGGGCCTCCCAAAGTGCTAGGATTACAGGTGTGAGCCACTGCGCCCGGCCATTTAAAAATATTTTTAAAAATTCAAACAATATATAAATATACAAAGTAAAAAATGAAAGCCTTTTGTCTACTTCTTGGGGTAATGACTGTTACAGAGTATGGAATATATCCTATCTATAAGATATATGTATCTCTTTATAGGTAGAAAAAAATTAGTACATATATTTACATAATGTTTTTTAAAAAAATATGTTTTGTTCTGTAGCTTGCTTTTTCCACTTAGCATATAGTATTTTTCTGTGTCTCATTATTTTAAATAGTTGTGTCTATAGAGTATTGCATAGTATACATGCATCATAGTTATTTAACTCTTCTTTATTTGAGCATATTAGGGATAAAATTTTACCAAGAGAAGTTCTGGGTAGGCGTAATAGCTGACTTCAACTATTATAGTTGATGTGTGAAAGAGATGAAATGGCCCAGGATATAGAAGCAGAACTGGTGGGTACTGGCTGGATGCAGTGGCTCATGCTTGTAATCCCAGCACTTTGGGAGGCCGAGGCTCACAGATCCCTTGAGGTCAGGAGTTCGAGACCAGCCTGGCCAACATGGTGAAACCCTGTTTCTACTAAAAATACAAATATTAGCTGGGCGTGGTGATGCACGCCTGTAATCCCAGCTACTCAGGAACCTGAGGCAGGAGAATCACTTGAACCAGTGAGCTGAGATCTGACTGGGTGACAGAGCAAGACCCTGTCTCAAAACAAACAAAGAAAAACCCTAAAAAACAAAACAGCACTAGTAGGTAGTGAACAGAAGTTAGCTATAGGGAAACAAAAGTTAACTCCGAGTAGAGAAGAGCTCTCAAGCAGAGGTCCCATGGATGGGATTGACTGCCCAGGAGAGAGCTGTCTGAGAGCTGTTCCTGCCTGAGCTTCCCGCCCGACTTTTTCGGATGCTGCAGAAGAAATCCAAGCACTGAATGGGGGCCATAGGTGGATCTAAATGATCTTTAAGACTTAACACATTGGAATCAATAAAGACCTATCTGTATGATAATCCCTAATTCTTAAGCTTACGGAATTTGGAACTGAAGAATAAATTATTTTCTTAGTTTTTACTTTTGTTTATAACTTAATTTTTAGTTAGATTTCCCTCCATTGTGACAGAAATACAAGCTTGCTGTGAAAGAAAACAACAATTATAGTGCAGTAGCAGTAGGTTTTTTTTTTTTTTTAACCCACCCACCCCCTAGTACAGAAGAGTTTAGAGGGAAAACGGAATCATAGCTAACATTTTGTTCTGTAGTCAAATTGTGCTAAAAGGCTTACAAGAATAGCAATGAAACCTGTTCCTTTTTTCTCCTCACTTCCAGTCTTGTGCCATTCCCAGTGGACTTCTATTTTGGGAGGTTATTTCTTCTGCTGTTTAGTTTCATATTTATAATATAACATGTATTGCTTTTTCTTGGTTTGTTAATTTCAGAAACTGGGTTTCCTGTTACAGTGTATTTGAATTTTAACTTTCTCTTTTATCCTCTCATCATTATCATCCATCCAGCTATTGGCATTTTTATTGTGCAGCTTTGCGTGTTATCGCCTTTAGGCCTCATTGGAGTCGACATTCTCTGGAAGGATCCGCTAATTGCCTAACTATAGGTATTCTAGAGCCAGTAGAAGAGAGACACCAGAGTCCTTTTGTGTGCAGGCTTTAACTTAATCCCTCTATATTTACTTCCTTGGCTTACCCCTGCCTTCCTCTGTTCCTGGAGTCCTGAGTCTGGGAGTATATTAATCTTGTCTCTGATATAAGTAATATTTTTCGAGCACCTATTATATACGGGCATTGACTACTTATTATGTGCCAGGCTAAGAATTTTGTATGTATTAATTTAAATTCTCTCAACAGCCTTCTGCAGGTAGATACTGTTTTTATTCCTGTGTTATAGATGAGGAAATGGAAACGCATAAAACTTAAGTAACTTTCCTAAAATCACACAGCTAGGAGGTGGTAAAGTCTCGGCTTGAGCAGAAGTCTGACTTTTGAGCCATGTTCTTAACCATAGAGATTATATTGCCTGCTAAGTTTCTCAATGATTTCTCCTCTTGATTTCAGAATCTGGGTAAATTATCGTTTTTGGGTTAGGTTTTTACTTGTTCCATTTGTTTTTTGTTTTTGTTTCCTGCCTTCCTGTGGGTTACTTGGACAAGTTTTTAGAATTTCCTTTTGCTTTATCTGTAGTGTTTATGAGTGTATGTCCTTGTGTAGCATTAGTGGTTACTAGGTTTTACATCATACATTTATAGCTTACTACAGTCTACTGGTGGTAAGTTGTATTGGTGAATATTTTACCAGTTTAAGTGAAGTATAGAAACCTTACCTTCCTGTCGTCCCCTTGTCCTTTCTTGTGTATAATAGTCTTAAATGTTTGCTTTTCATACATTGAGACCCACACAAGACAATGTTAAAATGTATGTTTCAAACATCAAAACTCAAGAAGAGAAAAAGTAATTTTTTTTCTTTTTTTTTGAGATGGAGTTTTGCCCTTGTTGCCGAGGCTGGAGTGCAGTGGTGTGATCTTGGCTCACTGCAGCCTCTGCCTCCCGGGTTCAAGTGATTCTCCTGCCTTAGCCTCCTTAGTAGCTGGGATTACAGGCACGTGCCATCACACCTGGCTAATTTTGTATTTTTAGTAGAGATGGGATTTCTCAAACTCCTGACCTCAGGTGATCCACCTGCCTCGGCCTTCCAAAGTGCTGGTATTATAGGCGTGAGCCACTGTGCCCGGCCGAGAAAAAGTAATTTTATCTACCCACATTTTTATACTCTTTTCATTGTTCATTCTTCCTTGCTGATGTTATAAACCCTTCCTTTAATCTTTTCCAAAAATGATGTAGCCATTCTTTAGAGTGTGTCTGCTGACAACAAATGTCTCAGTTTGCCCGTTTATTCGTGGGATGACAGTTCTTTTCTTTCAGCACTTGAAAAATGTGCCACTTCTTTCTGGCCTCCATGGGTTCTGATGAGAAATCCCCTGTCATTCACATTGTTGTTCCCCTATAGGTAAGGCATGATTTGTCTCTTGCAGCTTGCAAGATTTTTACGTATTGTCTTTAGTTTTCAGAAGTTTGTCTATCAGCCATTATTTCTTCAAATACCTTAACATCCCAATCAGTATTCTGTCCTTCCAGGACTCTGATGACATGTATATTAGATCTTTTGTTATAGTTCTACAGGCTCTGTATGTGGATATGTGTGTGTGTGTATATATATATATATATGTTACATATATAATTATATATGTTATGTGTGTGTATGTGTATATGTTATATATATAATTGTATAATATATGTTGTGTGTGTGTGTGTGTGTGTTGTATTAGTCTATTTTCTCTCTATTAAGATTGGGTAGTTTTTATTCCATCTTCCATTTTGCTGATTCCCTTTTTTTCCTCCATTGGCTGCTGAATTCAACTATTGAGTTTATTTCTCTTACTATATTTTTCAGTTCTGAAATTCCCATTTGGGTCTTCTCTGTATCTTCTGTTTCTTTGCTGAGATTTTTTGACTTTTTTCCCCTCTGTTTGAGGATGTTAATAATTGTTTATTGAAGCATTTTTATGATGGCTGCATTGTAATTCTTGTCAGTTAATTCTAACATGTCATCTCTGTATTAGTGTCTATTGACTGTCTTTTCTTATTCAAATTGATATTTTCTTTGTTCTTGAGTTGACAAGTGATTTTCGGTTGAAACCTGAGCACTTTGGGTATTACGAGACTGTAGATCTTATTTTTTATTTTTTCTTCAGACTGAGTCTCACCTTATCACCCAGGCTGGAGCTCAGTGGCATCATCTTGACTCACTGCAATTTTTGCCTCCCAGATTCAAGCGATTCTCCTGCCTCAGCCTCCTGCGTAGCTGGGACTACAGGCACACACCACCATGCCCAGTTAATTTTTTGTATTTTTAGTAGACATGGGGTTTTACCATGTTGGTCAGACTAGTCTCGAGCTCTTGGCTTCAAGTGATTCGCCTGCCTTGGCCTCCCAAAGTACTAGGATTACAGGTGTGAGCCACTGTGCCTGGCCTATAGATTTTATGTAAATCTTTTAGATTAGCAGGCCTCCTCTGATATTGTACAGGGGAATGGAGTGTGCCATCTTATTATTGCCAGAGAGGGTGAAAGTCCAGGTTTCTTCTTACTTGGCCTCATTACTGCTGGGCGGGATTGGAAGTTTAGGCTCTCCGCTAGGTCTCTGCTGATATCATCCTGTCTGGGAAGGATAGGAATTCCTTGTTCCTTCTCTCTGTGTGGTGTGACCTCATTACTGCAAGTCTGATTCCCTACTGAGGCTTTCTGACACCACTCCAGGGAGGTGGGGAGGGTGCCTTGTTAATACGTGAATAAAGGGGAAGTCTAGGCTATCTGCTTGAACCTGGCTAAGAGGGGAATTTGCAGTTCTTTTCTGTGATGTTTGGCTGGAGTAAATTGGTTATTGTCTTAAAGTTTTCTGTCTTGCCGGGCTGTCCTTTCCTGGTTCCTTAGCTGCAGAAAGCAGGCTCTCCTTGGAGCTTTTTGTGTGTGCCCACTGGTATTAACAGGTTGTTGGTTTTGCCTTCACCCAGAACGGGGTACATGAGGCAAAAACAAAATTCAGGAATTTCACTCTTGTGTCATCCTTCAGATTCTGCAGTCTCTGGCTTGCCTGTCCTTTGTCTACCTTTCAGAACCTTTTTTGTCTGTTTTATATGTGATGTCCAATGTGTTTAGCTGTACTTAGCAGGAGGAATTAATTCTTTCTCAGTTCCTTTTTAAATTGTTTTAAATAACAGATACTTACCACTTTTTAAATTTTGTTTATATCATGATGGTACTACTTCTGAGATAACTTCAGAAAGTTCAAATGTATCAACCCTTAAAGGCCAGCTGATTTTAGACCCTTCTAAGATGTTTTTTATTTCACTGAGTGACTTTATAGTTTTATCTTGAAATATTACAAGCTTCCATTACTAGATAAGAAAATGTCGTGAAAACATTCTTATTTATTGCCTAGTTGGAAAAGCTTGTGGATTTGAGTATATATTGAACAAAACCAAAAATATTGTTGACCTGTGCAATTGTAGCTATGCATGTGACTTACACAGTTCATCCAGGAGAGTGGTATGATATACTTAGGATATGTGCTAAATTACCCCTTTTTTTCTTCTCAGCTGGAGTCGAGATGGTCATAAACTCGTGAGTGCTTCCACTGATAACATAGTGTCACAGTGGGATGTTCTTTCAGGCGACTGCGACCAGAGATTTCGATTCCCTTCACCCATCTTAAAAGTCCAGTATCATCCACGAGATCAGTATGTTTAAGCTATTTCTTTCCTGGGGTGGGATCTAATTCTATATGGATTAGCTCTGGGCTCATGACAATTTTAGTTTATCATTTTAGAAGGCAAAATATACATCTCTTCAAATCTACGTAAAATAACCTTGCTGTCTAGGTTGGCTCTACTGTATACATTTTTTTTTTTTTTTTTGAGACAGGGTCCCACTCTGTCACCTAGGCTGGAGTGCAGTGGCGCATTCTTGGCTGACTGCAACCTCTGCCTCCTGGGTTCAAGCGGTTCTTCTGCCTCAGTCTCTCGAGTAGCTGGGACTACAGGCGCATGCCACCTTGCCTGGCTAATTTTTGTATTTTTAGTAGAGATGGAGTTTCCCCATGTTGGCAAGGCTAGTCTTGAACTCCTGACCTTGTGAGCCACGGTGCCCAGCCCTAATACGTTTTTTTGTTTTTTTAATTTTTATTTTTTTGAGACAGAGTCTCACTGCAATGCTCAGGCTGGAGTACAGTGGCACAGTCTGGGCTCACTGCGGCCTCTGCCACCTGGGTTCAAGTGATTCTCCTGCTTCAGCCTCCCGAGCAGATAGGATTACAGGCACCTGCTGCCCCATCTGGCTGATTTTTGTATTTTTAGTAGAGACAGGGTTTCGCCACGTTGACCAGTCTGGTCTTGAACTCTTGACCTCAAGTGACCCGCCTGCCTCAGCCTCCCGAAGTGGTGGGATGACAGGCATGAGCCACCGTGCCTGGCGTACTGAATACATTTTAAGGAGAGTATATTTAAGGAGAGTATATTATATAATTAAAAACTGACCAATATTAAAACTAAGAATGGGCAAAGGTGGGCATAAGAATAATTGGGCCTTGCTGTGGGAGGGGCTTTTTCCTCCTTCATTGTTTGGATTGCTTTAGTGGAGGAAACAGTTCAATATTAAAACTACATTTTAAAAAAAGAGTTACAAAAAGAAAAATAAAATAAAGAGTTACTTACCATTCTGTCACCTAGGCATAACTATTCATTTCTCTGGGTTCTCTCTTAGTTGAGTTCTCTTTAAGTATACTTTTTTTTTTTTTTTTTTAAGATGGAGTTTCACCATGATGGCCAGGCTGGTTTTGAACTCCTGACCTCAGGTGATTCACCCACCTTGGCCTCCCAAAGTGCTAGGATTACAGGCGTGAGCTACTATGCCCAGTCTTAGTAAGTAATACAACTTACTGAATAGTGCCTCATAGTTCAGTACATATTAAATGTACATAAATATGGAGTTATAATCAGTATGTTATTTTTCCCCTTTATTTCATATTTTAGTGTTTATTACATTTTTTTTTTTAATGATTACATTTATTTCATCAGGACTAATTTTACTCAGTCTTTGCCCTGTTACTAGATATGTGGATTTTATGCTTTTTCACTGTTTCAGATTTGCTTGGGCTGGAAGAGTTGATGAGGGCATGGAAAGGGTTCAGGAAAAAGGACAGGAAATCAGCCTGCTGATACCAAAGCAACAGCCAATGTACTGTTTGTATTTTTAAACAGGAACAAGGTTCTCGTGTGTCCCATGAAATCTGCTCCTGTCATGTTGACCCTTTCAGATTCCAAACATGTTGTTCTGCCAGTGGACGATGACTCCGATTTGAACGTGGTGGCATCTTTTGATAGACGAGGGGAATATATTTATACAGGAAACGCAAAAGGCAAGGTAAGTCTAGAAGCTGAGAAATCAGGCATCTTTTGCATTGGCCCATTTAATATTTACTTGTTTTGTTTCCTTTGAAATGTTTTTTATTCTTGGACTAACCATGGCTCCTTTCTGCAGCAAACGTAGTCTTATTTTTTTCCATCCCTTAATAATAATGTTGGTTCTTTGGATTTAGAGTGGTCAGAGATTATTTTCCTAGAAAACCATGGAAAGACCTTTACTGGATGCTAGTAATGAAGGGCTATTATGAAATTATAAAATTTAAATGGCATGTAATCAACTGGAGCACTGCTGATCAAAATGTCTTAATACCTGATTTTATAAAAGATTGTATAATTGGCCAGGCGTGGTGGTTCACGCCTGTAATCCCAGCACTTTGGGAGGCCAAGGCAGGTGGATCACGAGTTCAGGAGTTCAAGACCAGCCTGGCCAAGATAGGGAAACCCCATCTCTACTAAAAATACAAAAATTAGGCATGGTGACATGTTCCTGTAATCCCAGCTACTTGGGAGGCTGAGGCAGAGAATTGCCTAAACCCAGGAGGCAGAGGTTGCAGTGAGCTGAGATTGTGTTACTGCACTTCAGCCTGGGTGACAGAGCAAGAATCCATCTCAAAAAAAAAAAAAAAAGATTGTATAATTCAAGCCTGCTTAACTTATAGTACTGAGACTTATTATCCTCCTTTTTCCTTGTTAAACTTCTGACTTTGCCATTTGGAATGTGTAGGCCTTTTATCTGGAATACATTGTAGTAGAAGGTGTTTGTTCTGTGGAATAAGAAGTCAGGTTAGGTGACCTTTAAAGTTTCTTTTCATGCTTAGAATAGTTCCATTGAGCATCTTGATTGATTTTCATTTTTTGACTGGGGCACATGGGCTAGTATAATTTTATGCCTATTTTAGAAAGGCAATTTTTGTTTGTTTGTCTTTGATTTTTTTGTTTTGTTTTGAGATGGAGTCTCACTCTTGCCCAGGCTGGAGTGCAGTGCATGATCTCAGCTCACTACAACCTCTGCCTCCTGGGGTCAAGAGATTCTCCTGCCTCAGCCTCCCGAGTAGCTGGGATTACTTCTGACCTCAAGTGATCCACCCACCTCAGCCTCCCAAAGTGCTGGGATTACAGGTGTGAGCCACCACACCTGGCCTTAGAAAGGCAGTTTTAAAAAAATTGTGATAATACACACACAGCATGAATTTTTTTGTCATAAAATACAACATAAATTTTACCATTTCAGCCATATTTAACTGTACAGTTCAGTGATATTGAAGTACATTCACTTTATTGTGCAATGTTCACCACCATCTATCTTTAGAAATCTTTTCATCTTGTAAAACTGGAATTCTATACCTGTTGAATAATAATTTCCCATTTCCCTTCTACCCTGTGTCTTTATGAATTTGACTAATCTAGGTAGCTCATATAAGGGAAGACATATAGTATTTTCCCTTTTGTGACTGGCTTATTTCACTTAGTTTAATGTCCTCAAGTTTCATCCATGTCAGAATGTTCCTCCTTTTCAAGGCTCAATAGTACTGTATTATATATATATATATACCACTTTTGTTTATACGGCTCATCTGTCAGTGGATGCTCAGGTTGCTTCTACATTTTGGCTGTTGTGAATAATGCTAAGCATCATATTTTAAGAGTAGATTTTCTTTAAGGAGGCAAAACAGCAATACCAGTTAATCAGGTTAAATATATGGGAATAGAGACATTTGCATTTTTACCCAGTCTCTATGTAATTTTAGAAACAAGCCAGATCTAATTACTGTTCGTTATTGGAACACTTACTTATCTCCCCCCTCCTTTAAACTTTAGATTTTGGTCCTAAAAACAGACTCTCAGGATCTTGTTGCTTCCTTCAGAGTAACAACTGGAACAAGCAATACCACAGCCATTAAGTCAATTGAGTTTGCCCGGAAGGGGAGGTGAGTGAAATCTTGCCTTTTTAGGGACAGTTTTAAGAGTGAGTAGAGTACAAAAATACATGGAGATTTGCAGTTTTCATGTATATTATACTTAAACTTAAAAAATATATATGTACTTAAAGTTGTTAGAAACTCACTATATATGGTTTTTGAGTTCATGACATTTCCTGCAGTAATTACATCTTCCTTATCTGGAGGTCATC
This sequence comes from Alouatta palliata, assembly GCA_004027835.1. NCBI lineage: Eukaryota > Metazoa > Chordata > Mammalia > Primates > Atelidae > Alouatta > Alouatta palliata. The sequence goes on from PVKV010000335.1 coordinate 94,951, forward strand.
AGGCAGTTACTTTACAGAAAAGATAAGTAAATGGTCAGTGCTTAGAACCAAAATGCCTGGCATGTAGTAAGCACTGGGTATATATTAACTGTTATTATCATCAGAACTCATGTCATCAAACATGAATTTGATGACGAGTTCTGAATTAACTGAATTTACCCTTTTAATTTTGGATCTTATTCTGGTAAGTTTGGTTACCTAGTTAGAAGTAGAATATATCAACAGAAATAAGAAATAAGTTGTCAGTAAGAGGTAATAGTCCTCTTATTTTGTTTTGGAACACCCATGCATGACTTAGAGCAGGGGTCCCCACCTCCTGGGCCACGGACCAGTACTGGCCTGTTAGGAACTGTGCTGCACAGGAGAAGGTGAGCACTACCACCTGGGCTCCACCTCCTTTCAGATCAGCAGCAGCATTAGATTCTCATAGGAGCAAGAACCCTATTTTGAACTGCATTTTGAGGGATCTGTGTTGTACGCTTCTTATGAGAATCTAATGCCTGATGATCTGAGGTGGAACAGTTTCATCCCGAAACCATAACCCTCCTGCCAGCCTGGTCCATGGAAAAATTGTCTTCCACAAAACCAGTCCCTGGTGCCAAAAACGTTGGGGACAGCTGACACAGAGGATATTAATGTTCAGAATTCTCTTGAATTAAGAAAAGGTTACAGTCAGTGAAGTCTGTAAGAAAGTGAAATAACTAATATGTAGATTTTTAAGATTTCTAATGTCATTACAGTAAAAATGATGTTTTAAAATGACATATTTAGCTTATTACCTCATTTAGAAGAATATATTATGTGTAAAACAGACCAGAGAAATGAAGTATTTATATCTATTTTACAGTAAACTTGTGAATGCAGCAAGCTGGTTTCAGTATAGAGGTCTTGGAACTTAGTTAATACTGACAGTTTGTATATTTTGGGTTCAGGGATACACAGGAAGTATAAAACATACTCTCACTTCAAATTATATTTTGGTTTGGAAGATGACAAGTAGATATGTAAATATTCTAGTGTATTACTTAGATTTTTTTCTCAGTTCTTCCCCAGTTTATTAGTCGTTTTGTGGTACTAAGAAACAGATTTCTGACCTCTGGTGTTGATATTTTTATCCTTCCTGTAGTTGCTTTTTAATTAACACAGCAGATCGAATAATCAGAGTTTATGATGGCAGAGAAATCTTAACATGTGGAAGAGATGGAGAGCCTGAACCTATGCAGAAATTGCAGGATTTGGTGAATAGGTATGTATCACAACCTAGAAGAGTATGTGATCATTTATGACCTGGGCTTCAGTTCCAGCTCTCCTTGGTACTTTCCTTGTCCTTTAGGACCCCATGGAAGAAATGTTGTTTCTCTGGGGATGGAGAATACATTGTGGCAGGTTCTGCCCGGCAGCATGCCCTGTACATCTGGGAGAAGAGCATTGGCAACCTGGTGAAGATTCTCCATGGGACAAGAGGAGAACTCCTCTTGGATGTAGCTGTAAGTACATTAGGACATTGCTCGTTAGTCACATAATCCAGAAAATCTGGAATCTGTTCTTACAACCTATTTTTCTTTCCTTCACTAAAATTTAGTGGCATCCTGTTCGACCCATAATAGCATCCATTTCTAGTGGAGTGGTATCTATCTGGGCACAGAATCAAGTAGTAAGTATTCTAGTATACTTGCTTTGAAACTAGGTACCCCTTTTTATCAAAGAACCTTATATGTAGGAAGCTAAAAATTACCTTATTTATTTATTTTCTTTTGCATATGAATCTCACAACCTAATTAAATAGGCTCAGTGCATCTAGTTGCACTTTATTTTGGTGGGAAGGTCTTGGTCCCAAGTTGGTTTTCTAGCTCTTTTCAGGGAGAAACTCTAGTGAACTTTTTTTTTTTTTTTTTTTTGAGATGGAGTCTCACTCTGTCACCAGGCTGGAGTACAGTGATGCAATCTCGGCTCACTGCAACCTCCGCCTCTCAGGTTCAGGTGATTCTGCTTCAACCTCCTCAGTAGCTGGAACTACAGGTTCGCACCACCATGCCCAGCTTATTTTTGTATTTTTAGCAGAGACAGGGTTTCACCATGTTGGCCAGGATGGTCTCGATCTCTTGATCTCGTGATCTGTCCACCTTGGCCTCCCACCTGGGCCTCCCACGGTGAGCAGTTCACGAGGGATTATGGGGGTGAGCCACCATGCCCAGCCTCTAGTGAACTTTCTGTTGTATTTTTCTGTTGCTTATTTGAGATACGTTTTTCTTTTGCTTTTCTTACTTTCAGCTCAGTTTCTGTTTTACAATTTTACTTTGAACACCTTTAAACTATGTTTGTAATCAGTGTACTTATAAAATTTAACATTTTACCTCAAAATTCCTAAAGAAGTCAGTGATTCAAAAGAGCTACAGTTAATAACTTAGAATGTTTAAGATAGGAAATACCTAAGCTAGTAAAACCTATACTCATTTTTTTCTTACCTGCCAAATTTAAGAACTGTGAATTCCTTTCATGCTCAGATCTTTCATTTTATCATTAATGTGTAGATTACAGATTATTGCTTTCACATATGGTTAAGGTAGTATATTTTGTTGTGTAGGAAAACTGGAGTGCATTTGCACCAGACTTCAAAGAATTGGATGAAAATGTAGAATATGAGGAAAGAGAATCAGAGTTTGATATTGAAGATGAAGATAAGAGTGAGCCTGAGCAGACAGGTAATATTTCTCAATTGCAGATAGGATTTCCTAAAAGGAAAATGATTGCTTTACTTAATTTTCTTCATTTGTGTTGTAAATTTATTTCAGCACTTTGTCTAAAATGGCCCCCCTGCCCCACTTTCTTTTTTTTTTTAACATGGAGTTTTGCTTTTGTTGCCTAGGCTGGAGTGCAATGGCACGATCTTGGCTCACTGCATCCTCTACCTCCTGGGTTCAAGTGATTCTCCTGCCTGAGTAGCTGGGATTACAGGTGCCTGCCACCATGCCTGGCTAATTTTTTTGTATTTTTAGCAGAGACAGGTTTCACCATGTTGGCCAGGCTGGTCTGGAACTCTTGACCTCAGGTAATCTGCCTGCCTTGGCCTCCCAAAGTGCTGGCATTACAGATGTGAGCCACTGTGCCTAGCCTATGAACCACTGTGCCTGCCTCCCTTTTTTCTTTAAGCTTACACAGTCTCCACAATATTTGGAGAGCCTTAATTTATAAGGTGTTAACTAACGGCTTATACGGGTATTACCAGGGCTCAAGCAGCTCTCTTAACATATCATTGTGTATTTCCTGATTAATCGCAGATGACTAAGTGAGGATGTACATGCAGCACCTAGCAAAGAAGTGACTGTGCTGCGTGCTCAGCTTGTCTCGTGTATTCTGTCACTCCTTTGTCAGTAAGAGAAGGGTTAAGAGCCTGGGCTCTGAAGTCAGACTGCCTTGGGCAAAATACTACTTAAACTGAATTTCCTCATGTGTAAAATAGGGGTAATAATAGTACCTGCTTTTTAGGGTTGTGGGGAGTAAGTGAAATAATTCATGTAAAGCACTTAATATATGCCTAGGCCATAATAAGCACTAAGATGTTAATTTCCATTATGATTATGACTGTGATTTTATCTCTTCTGAATTTCTAGATAGGAGCTCCTTGAGAATTAAGATTTGACTTTTTATCCCCATATTGTCTAACATAGGGCTTTATAACATAGTAAGGTTTGTGCGGGTGAATGCTTAGGAGGCCCAGTTGTCAGTGAGTAATTATTGACTTCTGAGTCACTTGATGGTGCCAGGAATCAGGGGATTGGAAGTGAGGTTGGTTCTCTTTAGTTTGAAAGTGCTAGTCCTCATTTTTGTGATATTAGATAACTTGCATGCCTAATGTGTTTAGGAGGACCTCCAGGGAAACAGAATGTTCTAGATTGTAGGGTTATGTTCTGTCAAACCTTCCCAGATTTTCACATAAATTGTTCCTCCTTCCCATATGCTGAGCACATTACACATACCATTACTGTATTAAATTGAAACTGTTTCTGTCTGTCTCCCCAGTTAGACTATGAAGCTTTTACTGAAGAGCTGTTCCCAACTTTTTCTGGGTCATTGCACTATTTTCAGTGCCTAGCATAGGCTAGAAATCCAGCACGTATTTGTTAAATGATTAAAGTGAACTGTTTGGTTTTCCTCCTTTGTTTCTCTGGAATTTCAGCTTATGAAAACCTTTAAGCTGCAAATAAAAAGCAGTTTTTCACTTCTTAAACACCTCCTGTGTTTCTTTCCTGCAGGGGCTGACGCTGCAGAAGATGAAGAAGTGGATGTCACCAGCGTGGACCCTATCGCTGCCTTCTGTAGCAGGTGAGCCGGTCTGGAAGGCTGGGCACCTTGGCTACTGCTACCCCTGGTCTCTTGGGGAGTATTCTACAGTTCCGCTGGCTATCCCTTCAGTTCCGTCTGCTTTTTAACTAAAAGAGATAGCTCATTTGATGTATAGGAAATATAATGTAGTCTTTCTTCTCTAGTCCTATTTTCCCTTCACTTCTCCCTGATAGAGAATTTTAAGGAACCACAATAATCATTTATCCTGTTTATTTTTATCATCAATTTTATCAATTACATTGTCTGATTCCCTTTTATTCATCTTGGGTTTCTTAAAGTTCTAGATCCATACCTGTTGCTTATGCTTAAGGTGATAGAGGAAGGGCTCATGGTTTAAGCAACTATCTCCTCTTTTTTCCAATCCCTTGTCTGGTCCTGCTCCAAATAGTGATGAAGAGCTGGAAGATTCAAAGGCTCTATTGTATTTACCCATTGCTCCTGAGGTAGAAGACCCAGAAGAAAATCCTTATGGCCCCCCACCGGATGCAGTCCAAACCTCCCTGATGGATGAAGGGGCTAGTTCAGAGAAGAAGAGGCAGTCCTCAGCAGATGGTTCCCAGCCACCTAAGAAGAAACCCAAAACAACCAATATAGAACTTCAAGGAGTACCAAATGATGGTAAGAGCTGTATCTTGTTCCTCTGGCCTGGCAGATGCCACTCTCTACTCCACAGCTCAATCTGGTAATTTCCTGTTTGAGCAATTTTACCTTAAATACATTTTCCCACGAGTCTATTTTATAGTGCTTTACCACTTTGTAATTGCATCTGTGTTCACTTCTCTCTTAACATGGAGAAATTCTGCCCTTCAGTACTTTGCCTAAGATGCTGCACTTAATTCTTCTGACCGTAGGCTGAGTTTATTATACCATTCTTCTTTTAAACTTTTCCCGAAAGAGTGGTTTTATTAGGTGTAAAGTACTGGTTACACTTGGACAATCATTTCATTCTTCTTGGCAAAAAAATTTTTTTTTTTGTGATGGAGCCTTGCTCTGTCATCAGGCTGGAGTGCAGTGGCACAATCTTGGCTCACTGCAACCTCTGCCTCCTGGGTTCAAGCGATTGTTCCGCCTCAGCCTCCTGAGTAGCTGGGACCACAGGTGCGTGCCACCATACCTGGCTAATTTTTTTGTATTTTTAGTAGAGACGGGGTTTCACCATGTTGGCCAGGATGGTCTCTCGATCTCTTGACCTTGTGATCTGCCTGCCTTGGCATCCCAAAGTGCTGGGATTATAGGTGTGCGCTGCTATGCCCGGCCTTGGCAAAATTTTATAGTCTAACTTGGGAGGTCCTTATTATCACATTTTGGGATAGGTAGAGATAGATGGGGTTGTGGTGTGTTTACTATTGAGCATCCTCCTTCCCCCCACCACCTGTTTTTTTTTGAGACAGGGTCTTGCTCTGTTGCCTAGGCTGCAGTGCAATGACATGATCTTGGCTCACTGCAGCCTCTGCCTCCTGGGTTCAATCAATTCTCCTGCCTCAGCCTCCGGAGTAGCTGGGACTACAGGCATGCACCACCACGCCCAGCTAATTTTTGTATTTTTAGTAGAGACCGGGTTTTGCCGTGTTGGCCAGGCTGGTCTCAAACTCCTGACCTCAGGTGATCTGCCCATGTCGACCTCCCAAAGTGCTGGGATTACATGTGTGAACCACTGCGCCTAGCCCTTCCTCTTCTCTTTTAGCTAACTGCAGATCACATTTTGCAACTACATGTTTTCTTGATGCTATTGATTTGTGTGTCTGTTCTGTTTCAGACACTGTTGGGTTTATATACCATTGCTGGCTCTTATATCAACTGCATGTTGTTTTACCTGCTTTTTTTTTTTTTTCTCTCTATCTTAAATGTCTCCAGTGGAATTACCTGCTTTTTAAAGGAGAAAATTTAGGCTGAGGTTATGTGTAAGAGGTTCTGTAACCAGCCCAAAGTCTCACAGCAAGTGGTGGAGTCAGGATTCTCACTCTAGTCTGTCTGGTTCCAGAGCCCATTCTCTTGCTGCTGTCACATGCCTCTGTGTGTGTGTGTGTGTGTGTGTGTGTGTGTGTGTGTGTGTGTGTGTGTGTGTGTGTGTGTGTTTTCCTTCTTATTCTGGCTTGATTTGATAGTATCAATGCATCTTTCAAGCTTCTTGTTCAATTTAGAGTTACTGTGGCTTGGCATGAACATATAAGCCAGGAATGTTCAGTCTTTTGACTTCCCTGGGCCACATTGGAAGAAGAATTGTCTTGGGCCACACATAAGATATGCTAACTAATGATAGCTGATGAGAATTTTTAAAAATTGCAAAAAAAAAAAATTCATAATGTTTTAAGAAAATTTATGAATTTGTGTTGGGCTGCATTCAAAGCCCTCCTGGGCCCCACATGTAGACTGTGGGCCACAGGTTGGAGAAGCTTGGTAAAGGCCACGTGTGGCTTTGGCCAAGCAACTACCTCTCACTTAATGGCCATTCTTTTGTAGTTACAGAAATAAGACAAACCTTTCTCTTTATTAATTAACCTGGGACACAAAGCAACATTCTTTGCTCAACAAAGTTGTTGGGGTGATGGGACTGGTGTCATGTGGATTCCTTTCCGTCTCTTTCTGTCCTACAGAAGTCCATCCACTACTGGGTGTGAAGGGGGATGGCAAATCCAAGAAGAAGCAAGCAGGCCGGCCTAAAGGATCAAAAGGTAAAGAGAAAGATTCTCCATTTAAACCGAAACTCTACAAAGGGGACAGAGGTTTACCTCTGGAAGGATCAGCGAAGGGTAAAGTGCAGGCGGAACTCAGCCAGCCCTTGACAGGTAAGGACACCCTGGGAGCACTGTCTGGCTTGCTTCGTGGCCTTGCTTGTATGGTCCTTGACTTCACTTAACTGCAACATTTTTTCCCCTTCCCTTCCCTCCTTTTACCCAGCGGCAGATCATCTCAGAATTTTAAGCTGCTGCTAAGGGCAGGCTAAACCAGATTTGGCTTAATTCAGTGGCTCTTTACCTTGGGTCTGTAAATAGTTTTCAAGAAGTCTACATTCCCCTGATGTTACATGCAAAATATTATGTGAATATTTTTCTGGGGAAGATGTCCATACCTTTCCTCAGATTCCTGTAGGAATTCATCACCCAAAAAAGGGTAAGACACCCTTGGTTTAATTCATTTCTTCATCCGTATTTGCTCTTAGGTTTTTTTTGTTTGTTTTATCTCAAATAAAGGAGGTAGACAAGTAGCCAGAAATACAAGTTGGTTTTATATAGCCCTTGACTGGTTCACTGTAGCATCTTTTCTCTCCCTCTTCAAATTGTTCAAATCCCATAGTAGTGTCTTTCTCTCTCCCAGTAGTTCAGAAGGAGTAATGAAGTTGTTAGTAGTACCATCACGTTAAGGAAGGAGATGGGGTTTGTTCTGGTTTTTTTTTTTTTTTTTTTTTCTGAGGGAGTAGTTTACCGAAAAGACAGAAACTACAGTATCTGTAGCTTTTTAACATCTAAGCCTTTTGATACATAATATTTGGGTTTTCTCAATTTTGTATTACTGAGGGATTTTTATTGGGGGACAGAAAACAATTTCAGTTTCTTACCAAATACTTGTGAACCCAGGCTAAATGGTCTCTTGTTTAGAAAATGTTAATCAAATTAGAATGTGAACATTGGGCTTTGGAAGTGTTCTTTGGCTTTATGTGGAAGCACTGCTTAGTTAATAACATAGCAGCACTGCTTAGTTAACACAGTATTCTCAGTTTTCCTGCAGCAGTTTGGTAGACTCAAAGGTAAGATTGACACAGCCACGTGTCTGGTTGTATTCAGGCTCCCCTGACTTCAAAATTTTAATCTAAATATGTTCAAATGTGATAAGGACTATAGTGCAAAACAATTCTTTTGTTTAATTTATAACTTATGTCAGTTAATCATTGTCTATAAACATGAATTATCTTACAGAAAAGCTGAAATAGACTTAGTTATTCATTATTTTGAGCATTCCACCACAAGTTTACTAGATTAAGACTTCAGTTTTTCATATAGCTCAATAGTATACCACTGAGTACCAATATTTTTTTCTCAACATTTATGGTGGTGCACTGATGGTTACCACCTCCACATTCAGCCCACATAAGGCTGTGTGTGTGTGTGTGTGTGTGTGTGTGTGTGTGTGTGTGATTACAGGCGTGAGCCACCACACCCGGCCTATTTGTACATATTGCAAAGTATCCTGGAGCAGTCATGAAGGCATTGCCAACAAAGATTGCAGATTGGCTGGGTGCGGTGGCTCATGCCTGTAATCCCAGCACTTTGGGAGATCACAGAGTCAGGAGATTGAGACCATCCTGGCTAACACGGTGAAATCCCGTCTTCTCTATTTAAAAAAAAGATTGCAGATTGACTAGATATAAATAAAAACAATCCTTCCAAACCCACTTCTTGCACAAACTGATGCCACTACAGAAGAAACACAATTTAAAGTTTAAATAGATTTCCGTGGCCCAGAGAGCTAAAATGTGGCCAAACATAATTAATGAAAACACTTTAGGACATAGTCTCCTAGCTTCTTAAAACCTGTCTATCCTAATCATGTGCTTTTCAAAAGGAAATGTATGGTAAATAAACCATTTCACATTTTTAAAAAACTTGAGCTGGGTCTGGGTGCACTGGCTCATGCCTGTAATTCTGGCACTTTGGGAGGTTGAAGCAGGAGGATTTCTTGAGCCCAGGAGTTCGAGACCAGCCTGGGCAACGTGGTGAGACCTAATCTATATAAAAGCCAATCAAACAAACAAGAAAAAACCTTGAGCTGGGTGCAGTGGCTCATGCCTATAATCCCAACACTTTGAGAGGCCAAGACAGGAGGATTGCTTGAGCCCAGGAATTTGAAACCAGACTTGGAAACCAAATAATCAAAACATTAGCCAAGTGTGGTGCACACCTGTGGTCCACCTAGTAATATAGGAGGCTGAGGCAGGAGGATTGCTTGAGCCCAGGAGTTTGATATTGCAGTGAGCTATGCTCACGCTATCACACTCCAGCCTGGGCAACAAAGTGAGACCCTGTCTCGAAGAATAAAACCAGCCAGGTGCAGTGGCTCATGCTTATAATCCCAGCACTTTGGGAGACTGAGGCGGTCAGGTTGCTTGAGCCCAGGAGTTTGAGACCAGCCTGGGCAACATAGACCCTGTCTCTACAAAATAAAAAAATAATTTAAAAAAAACCCCAAAAACCTCAAGAGGGCATTGAGCAGTAGTTCCAAGACTTCCACAAAAGGACTACATTCGGCTTTATTGACCAGCTGCAGTGTGGTTTGGATCTTTGTGAAGGTTGAAAATTTTGGGGAGAGTGATGAAACTGGATATCACAGAGAATTCCGTCAAAAGTCTGTTTTAGGACAGCCTACATGTTTTTATGTGGGATTGTTTGGGTCAGGGTGGGGCCTCACCCAAACGTGGTCATCTTGGAGGGCGCTGAGCAAGCCAAGTCAGACTGGTACCTGCTGCTGATTTGCATATGGCTCATCAAGACCACTGAGGAAAACTCTGGCATTTGGATCTCATATTCTTCCACACCTTGGAGATTTTCAGTAAAAGGCAGTATGTAGTAATTGGGTAGATTTTCCACCAGGTATTAAGAAAGGAAACCTGATCCAGAACGTCTGAGGCCAAACCATCTTCAAAAATCACACCAGTCTGAGGGTTGTATTTGTAGATTCAAGGTTTTAGCCCCCTGCCCCATGGACAACTTTTACATTTGAGCCAAGTTATTCAAAGGCAGGATTATAGTTTGTAGGTCATGTTACTACCCAAGTTAGATGAATGACAACTGTTTGTCAATATCAGCAGTTGACCAGTTACTGTAGAAACGGTTGCATAAACTGATTAGCCCTAACAAAGCTACCATAGTCTGTTGTATGTTTGCAACTGGAGAATATGTTTTTCTGTGTTGAGTGAGGACCCAAAGTGAAGCTTGGTGAGGGTAACCCCGAGCTTGGGATTTTTTGGAAGGACCAGGCTGACGTAATATGCACCATGTATCAGATGCTCCTCAGTTACTTTAGATACTCTCCAGAGGACAGTCCTGAGACCAGAAACTTGACATGTGAGCAGAATCACCAGTTTCCTAGTTGCCTGTGATTGCTCAAGGATGGCCCAAGAGCTAGGGCTCATTGGCAGTGAACATCAGTGGTAAAGTGGGATAAAGCTGTGGTCAGTTACATACATGTTCTAAAGGCCTCACGAGATGGTAGACTTGAAGGGGTTGGTGCACACCTGGGTCTGTTGGAGATGGCAAGGGCCAAAGTGAGCAGAGGTGACACTTCTGGGAGTAGACAGACACTATGCAGATTTCCCTGTCTTGGGCTGCGCCCCACCACTGCCCTCGTGCCAGCCCATTGCCCCAGAGCTCTGAACCACCTCCAAGTCACTTACTGAATCTGTGACTTTTTTTTTTTTTTAATGCTTGGTAGTTTAGTTTTCTTTCTTTTTCTCCTTCCTTCCTCCCTCCCCCTCTTCCCTCCCTCCCTCCTTTCTTTGTGAAGACTAATTTATGAATTCCTGCTATAATCAGGGTAGTCTTTTTCACTCTGTGGGATCTTACTAGCTAACTAAGGTAGGGTTGGAAATCATGATCCAGCATTCTCTTAGGCCACCCTATATTGGGCTGCTGCTGGAAAGTACCAGTAATAGCGGGTCATTTTGAGCTGAATTTTCCTACCTGTTATATTCCTGGAGATTTCCTTTTTGTTGCAGCTAAATCATGTGTTTCCTTGGGGACAGTTGCTGCTTCAGGTCTTTAAATTGGCTAGGGTCTGTGTTGTTATTTCTGTGTCTCATCTTGCTCATAGTACCGCTTGCTCTGGTTTTGATTTGTTGCCTGATACCTCAACAAGCTTTTGTTTTGTTTGACTTTTATTTATTTGTTTTGTCTATTCAGAAGAATAAAGACTGTACCGAAACATGAGCTGCCGTCAGCTAACCAGTATAAGGTTATCTTGAGTGCCTATTACTAACGCTGTTGATTAGTGATCAAACCACTTTCTCCTATTATAATTTAGGTTTGAAATGGCAATGTTGTATTCATTTTTAAACCATTAAAACTAAATTGGTCAGGGTATCTGTGGGAAGAGTTGGTGAAAATTGCCTTAAAGTGGTAAAGGCATGATATCGAGTCTTGTGGAGTGGATTTTTCTATCTCAAGAGGTTTTTAAAAAATTAGTGCAAGGAATTCATTGTGATTTATGCTGAGAGAAATCTGAAAAACATATGCTAACTAAGCTTTTAATCTGACTGAACTATGAAAAGTTTAAATTTGATTTTTTTTTTTTTTTTTGAGATGAAATCTCACTCTGTTGCCCAAGCTGGAGTGTAGTGCTGAGATCTTGGCTCACTGCAACCTCCACTGCCTGGATTCAAGCTATTCTCCTGCGTTAGCTTCCTGAGTAGCTGGGACTTCAGGCATGTGCCACCATGACTGGCTAATTTTTTTTGTATTTTTAGTAGATGGGGTTTCACTATGTTGGCCAGGCTGGTCTTAAACTCCTGACTTCGTGATCCGCCCTCCTCGGCCTCCCAAAGTGCCAGGATTACAGGTGTGAGCCACCACGCCTGGCTAAGTTTGATTTTTAACAACATAACATTCAGTAGACTTCATTGTGACTTCAGTCTGTTCTCAGGCATGTGTGAATATATTTTTATTGCCAGTTTTCATTTGTGCAAGAACTTTAAAAGTCATGTTAAAAGCAATAAATGGGTACTTTTCTTTCATAATTTGGTGATTATTTTTTAACCATTTTACCTTCAGGTGGCATGCTCTCTGCCATTCCAAATGACATCTGGGAGGATTTTCTTCACCTTGTTCTCTTTTTTACACTTCCTAGTTAATATTTCACAGCAGTTCATTTAAGGATGTCTCTCAGAGGTTGAGAGCAGCTTCTATGGAATAATCAGGGAAGTGTTCATTTCATTTTACTATTCAGGATATTATTTATTGATCATCGTTATTGATCATCGTTGATGTGTAGAAATGTGGACAGTAGCTGAACATTTCACCATATTTGGGACTCTAAGGTGATAAGTACATCACTTAAGGAACTGTGGTGCTGGGAAGAGGGTGTCTTGCTCATCTGTTCATCACTTGGTGCAGTACCCTAAAATTTCTTCTCTACTTTTTGCACTTTTTGGAATGTTAAGCATTATTTGTTAGCACCTTAGAGAATGATCAGCAGCTTAGACAAAATGTAGAACTCTGATCATTTTGCTTTTCCCCTCACCCTTCAGGACAGTACTGAGGAAAGTATTGGTGGGGGGTGAGGTTGGATTTGGATTGTTTGTTGTTCAGTAAAGAGTAACTGGGAGTTGGAGTTGGTTATGACTTTTCTTAAAAAGGGGAAATTCTTGGTCCATGTGTGCTTGTAATGTATCATCCAGCATTCAGTATTTCTGTTCTTACAAGTAACTGGTCTAAATTGAAGCTAAAAGAAATCTTTTTGTGTCTAATCTCTTTAGCAGGAGGAGCAATCTCAGAACTGTTATGAAGACCCTCGAAGTTCTTCATTCTTTCCCACTTTGCCATCATGTGGTTTCTGGACACTGTGGTCAGTCATTCGAAAATTGACTTTAATTTAAAACAAGGCCTGTGCCTCCCACCCAGGAGGTGGAAGGAGTGAATTTTATGTTTAAATGAAGAAGTGAATTATTGAAGAAGAATATATGTCCCTTCCCTTCTCTTTCAAGCATCAGTCCAAATAGGCTCTCAGGAATGAAGATTTGTGAAGACATCAGATAGGAATTTTGACTCACTTAAACTTTGATGCTTAGTTATGTTGCTGGAGGAAAGATACCTAGGTTTTGCTCATCTAACTTTTTGTACCCAGCGTCATTTTGACATGCCATTTCCTATCTCCCATTTGCCTTCTGTCCTCAATGCATGTCCTCGAGTGACTTCGTATCTGAAATTTTACTACTGGTATCCTGGGAAAATTTGTGTTGCATACTTTCATTTTAAACTTATCCTCTCCCCAGATACCTCCTCTGTTTCCATACTGTGTACAAAGGATGGGCAGAAAAGAAAGTGCTTCAAAGATTTCAAATTTTCAGAAAGGGAGCAATGAAGGCCCTCTCTTCCTACCATACCACATTTTGCTGAAGAAGCTGGGCTGTAATAGTTCAGGGTTTTCCCTTGTTTTCCTCTCATTGCCTGTTTCCCTCCAGTATTGGTTGACTGTCATTAATCATGCTTTTTGAAGATAGCTAGTTTTATCCATCTCCAGCAGAGAATAATCAGTAGTTTATATTGCTTTACCTGTGCCGGCCTCCAGAGATGGAAACAAACCAAGGTGTCTCTCAACAAGCTACTTTTTTACTGGGGTGGGGGTATCTATGCAAGGAGTAAAGTAAAACCGTCCAGAATCAAAGCAGCATCAGCATAGTTCAAATCAAATACCAAGGTGAATTTTTTTTATCACTTCCTGTGGAAATCTGTCCTCATCAGTCATGGTATTTATCCCTTCCTATACCTATGCTCCTTTTTCTTACTGTGTTTTCAGTCACTTCCTTTCTGTGAAAGGTTGCTTAGCTTTTTTTTTTTTTTTTTTTTTTTTTTTGACATTTGTTGTTCTTTATATAAAAATAGCAGATTGGATAGATGTGTACATCAGGTGTTTGAAATTCTCTGAAAATCCTATCAGGAAACCAGGTGTGGAAAGGGCTCAGTAGCTTCTCTGAGTGGAGTTTATAACTGACTGGAAGTGCTTCACCTGGATCGTCTTTTTTTTTTTTTTCCACAGCATTTTAAGAGGAGAATTTAAATACTGTGCTTACTGTGAAATATATCAGTTGGTGGGCCGGGCGCAGTGGTTCACGCCTGTAATCCCAGCACTTTGGGAGGCTGAGGTGGGTGGATCACTTGAGGTCAGGAGTTTGAGACCAGCCTGGCCAACATGGCGAAACCTTGTCTCTACTAAAAACATAAAAATTAGCCGGGTGTGGTGGCGCATACCTGTAATCCCAGCTACTTAGGAGGCTGAGGCAGGAGAATCACGTGAACCCAGGAGGCAGAGGTTGCAGTGAGCTGAGATCACACCACTGCCCTCCAGTCTAGGTGATAGAATGAGACTCCATCTCAAAAATATATATATATATAAATATATCAGTTGGTGGATGCTCCTACAGGTAGCCAAACACATTGATTATCTTTTAGATTTTAGCCTAGAAATCAAAGTAGAGCACGTCAGTAAGAGCCTCTTTGTCCTACTCCATCATTTAGAACCAGTATATTCAGTAGTTGAAGAGAGAGCTCTCCCTGAGTCAGTTGGAAAATGTCCACAATTTTAGATGCTGCTACTTTTTTTCTTACTCATTTTGAGACTGTCATGAGTTAGGCCAGTGGTTGAGATTGGTAGGTGGCTCACTAGACATGTTTTTGTTTTGCAGACATTATATCCATTCCAGTCCTCTGCACTGTACACTGCAGCAGTATGCAAACTATGGGACTTAGAGGGTTTCTGCCATGTTTCCATGTGTGAAGCAGCTTGGTTTCCTCTGCCTGTGCATTTGGATGTTTGTGCTCTGTCCACCTCCTGAACTGGCTACCGAGCAAATCTTCAGCCCTGTCAGATTGTCTTTGACAGTAGCTACTCATAATTATTTATGCTTTCGGAATTTTTTTCAACTTTTAAAACCGTCTATCCATTTCAGTTTGAATTTCTTGATTTGTACAATATATGTATATTCTCTTCTTCCTTTTTGTCATCGCTGCCCTGCCACCCCCAACATTTTATTTTAAAAATATTCTGGGCTGGGCGCGGTGGCTTACGCCTGTAGTCCCAGCACTATGGGAGGCTGAAGCAGGTGGATCACCTGAGGTCAGGTGTTCGAGATCAGCCTGGCCAACGTGGTGAAAACCCCATCTGTACTAAAAATACAAAAATTAGCTGGGTGAGGTGGCGGGTGCCTGTAATCCCAGCTACTCGGGAGGCTGAAGCAGGAGAATTGCTTGAGCCCGGGAGGCAGAGGTTGCAATGAGCCGGGATGGTGCCACTGCACTCCAGCCTGGTTGACAGAGCAAGACTCCGTCTCAAAAAAAAAAAAAAAAATTCTGTAGTTTTGTACAAGATGAGACTTAGCCTTGGGTACTTCTTGCTGAAGCTTTAATGCTTTGTAAATAAAATTGGATGTTTATTAAAGAACAGGTTGTAGATGTTTATTTGTAAACACTGCTCACTTCTGAAACTCACTGGCTACTTTGCTTTAGTACAAAGGAAAATGTGCTTTCCGGTGTTGATACTAGATCTTTCGACGTGGAAAGATAGATGTAGAAGGAGTAGGGAGTGGAGGACAGGTCCATTTCTGCCTCTCGATGAGATTATAAATAAATGATGCAAGCAGAAAAGTTGTTGATCAAAGAGATCGTCTAGGAATGATCTCTCTTCCAGTTCTTTAACTCAGTAGTTTTGTAATTACTCTGAAGAGCCCGTAGGGCTAGGCATTCTGGAGATTACAAAAATGCATGCCAGGAAGTTCCTGCCTTCCAAGGATCTTTCTTCAAGTCTAAGTAAGTACGATTAAATTCTTATTAGCCTTTTTTTTTTTTTTTTTAAACGAAGTAGCTTTCAAATTCATTAAATGCTTATTGTCTCCTAAAGATAAGACGTTTCGCAAAGTCTGTGTAAGTCTTTTATTTTAATGTCAAACTTGGAGTGTCTCCTTATTAATCTTTTATGTGATTGAGAACTCCATCTTTGACATCATAGCTGTTTCATAGCAACCTTGACCTAAGTGAATAGTGATGAGCTCTGTTCTGCAGGGTAAAGGGAGTAGTAGGCCAAGAGTCAGGGAGGACTGTGCATCCTCTCATCCAAAATACGTCTTCAGTACCCTTGGGAAGGAAGAGTGCCTAAAAGGGGGAGAGGAGTTGCCTTTAACGTAACCTTAAACATTCTGATTCGAAAAGGTCCCTGGCCCTTGTCTTTGTGAGTTTCCATATCTGTTTAAAATTCCTCACACATTGAACAGTGTTTCACACTACAAAGTGTTTTCACGTACAGTGTATCATTTGATGCTCTAGGTGACCTTCCTCAGATAAGGAAGTCTTAAGTTACAAAGGAGGAAACAAATTCAGAAAGGGTAAGTTACTCGCCTCCCAGTCCAGAGTTCTTAATCCTTTTTATAGGAGGTTTAGGAGCATTAAAGTCAGTAATTCAAGTTAATCTTCCTTTTTGTAGACTTTAGTATTTGTTTTATTTGGTGACATTTAACTGGAGCTTTTGAAACCCTTAATTTAGATCCTAGTTTATAGAGGGGAAGGGTATGGGTGAGGAAGAGTAACTTCACTGTACATTTGAGGTAATTTGGAAATTCACTTCAGTTTCTGAAGTCTTTTCTTCCTTGTCTTCCCAAGAGGTGGATTTAAAGTCATTAAGTGAACATGGAAAGGGCCAGGTGCAGTGGCTCACGCCTGTAATCCCAACACTTTGGGAGGCTGAGGTGGGTAAATTGCTTGAGCCCAGGAGTTGGAGACAAGGCTGGGCAACATGGTGAAACCCCATATCTATAAAAAATACAAAAATTAGCTGGGCGTGGTAGCCTACACCTGTAGTCCCAGCTATCCAGGAGGCTGAGGTGGGAGGATCGCTTGAGCCTAGGAGGTTGAGGCTGCAGTGAGCTGTGGTCATGCCACTGCACTCCAGCCTGGGTTGACAGTGAGACCCTGTCTCAAAAAAAAAAAAGAAGAATGTGAAAAGAATGAAGACTTGTCAGGTGGTTATTAATAACGATAGATAGTAAAGCAACACCATTGTGATTTTTTCCTGCCTTGTGGCCTTACCTGTTAATAAGGACTGGACTTTTATTTATTAAGTTGTGGTGGTTTGTTGATAATACATGCATCATATCTTTTGACTTTGAAGGATATCTCACGTCAAAGGAATCAACTTATGATACTATAGAGGATTAAGCTGGAATACCTTGGGGGCACTAGCTGAGGGTGGCAAAATGGCTACTGAGACATGAAGGCTTTGGCCACTAGTTTCACCCTTGGGAGCCTGGGGTTGGCCTTCTACCTGCCTTTGGTGGCGACTGCACCTAAAACACTGGCCATCCCTGAGAAGCTGCAAGAAGCTGTGGGGAAAGTTATCATCAATGCTACAACCTGTACGGTCACCTGTGGCCTGGGCTATAAGGAGGAGACTGTCTGTGAGGTGGGCCCTGATGGCGTGAGAAGGAAGTGTCAGACTCAGCGCTTGGAATGTCTGACCAACTGGATCTGTGGGATGCTTCATTTCACCATTCTCATCGGCAAGGAATTTGAGCTTAGCTGTCTGAGTTCAGACATCCTGGAGATTGGACAGGAAGCTTTCCGGTTCACCTGGAGACTTGCTCGAGGTATCATCTCAACTGACGATGAGATCTTCAAACCCTTCCGAGCCAACTCCCACCTTTTGAAGTTTAAATATGCTCAGGAGTATGACTCTGGGACATACCGATGTGATGTGCAGCTGTTAAAAAACTTGAGACTTGTCAAGAGGCTCTATTTTGGGCTGAGGGTCCTTCCTCCTAATTTGGTGAACCTGAATTTCCATCAGTCACTCACTGAGGATCAGAAGTTAATAGATGTGGGATTGGAAGTTAATCTGGACAACCACTACAAGCCTCACCACCCAGAGTGGAAAAAGAAGGTGGCGTCAGCCTTGGGAATAGGAATTGCCAGTGGAGTGGTTGGTGGTGTGTTGGTGAGGATTGTTCTCTGTGTGCTGAGGGGGGACCTGCAGCAGTGACACCCTCAAGAACTTAACAGCCTTGCTCCTGAAGGACTGGCTGCCCAGGAAGCCAAGCTAGCTTTTTAGGGGAGTGTTCCAGCTGCTATTAGTGGATCAGCTAAGAGGCAAGGCTTTCACAGCCAAAAGAATGAGTGGGAGAAGAAGAGGGGACAGCTTGGCAGCTGTGGGCAGTAATCTAGCTTCCTTATGTCCTGTGGATCTCTTCCTGATCTTCCCTGCTCATTGGGTACCCAGGAAACTGCAAGCATTGCCTGTGTTCCTGGGAAAAGTTCTAAGAAGCTTGCATTCATTTTCTACCCTTTATAACTTGGATGGCTCCCCACCTCCATTTCCCCTCTTCTGAGCTGTGTCTTCATGTAGAGGGATGTATTCAGCTTTTCTAGTGAACATTTTTTTCTTCAATAAAAGTAATTCGCAGTAGCTGTATGGAAACCTAACTTTTTCTTTTTTGCTCTTTAGTTTCTTGTATTTGTTTAAATTGTCCCATAATCAGTCTGGCTTCATTTTCCTCAGGTTTCTTAGACATTAAACCAACTGTCTGCTCTCGGGGACAGGGGATGCAGTGTTTACGCCTATGGCAGGGGTTGTTAGTAGTGACATCCAACTCAGGTGTGTAACAGTCACTAAATGTTAACAAATTGCCTGTTCTGCCCAGGTAGATCCCCTGTTTGGTATTAAACTGAATTTCTTGGCAAAACGCTGTATCCCTCACCTGGTAGGTTTCCCCTTATCATTCTGACAGCACCTTGGCTTGCCTCCGCTCTAATCAGGGCTTTCAGTGCCCTGAAGCTTGTATTCCTGGGAAGGTCAAGTGTTGTTTCTTACAGCAGCCAAGGCCCCCAAGGGAGGATTAGTACTTTCATTCCTCCATAGGAAATCCAGTCCAGACTCTGAGGCCATTCGGACTGTGTCTGAGATAATTGGCTTGTGGAACCATCAGGGAAAACGCTCTTGGCCACCAGCCGAGCTAATTCTACTGAGAGAATTACAGCATTTCTTCTTCTCGCTTTTCTCTGGCTACAGAAGGAGGTAGCAGAAACCAAAGACCAATGATCCTCTAGATGTGTGTCAGAATCATCTGGATGACCTTGTGAAAAATAAAGGTTCTTGAGCTCTAATCTGGAAAATGCTAATTCAGTTGAAATTATAGTCAAAGGATCTCAATTGTTTCCTTTTAACTTGTAAACATTTTAGACCCATAGAAAAGCTGAAAGAAATGTTTGGTTACCATCTGTAGACCCTTTACCAAAATTCACCAAGTAATAACATTGTGTCACAATTACCTTTCTCAGTATAGACTGATTTTGGTAAATCACTTGAAAGCTAGTCACAGACATTGCAACTCTTTACTCTTTTTTTTTTTTTTCTGAAATGGAGTTTGGCTCTTGTTGCCCAGGCTGTAGTGCAATGGCGTGATCTTGGCACACTGCAGCCTCTGCCTCCTGGGTTCAAGCAGTTCTCCTGTCTCAGCCTCCCAAGTAGCTGGGATTACAGGCACACACCACCATGCCTAGCTAATTTTGTATTTTTAGTAGAGACAGGGTTTCACCATGTTGGCCAGGATGGTCTCAATCTGACATCGTGATCCGGCTGCCTCGGCATCCCAAAGTGCTGGGATTACAGGCATGAGCCACTGCACCCAGCCTGCAACTCTTTCCTCTTAAACCATGTTTGCATCTCCTGATAAGGGTATTCTCTGTAACCACAGTATCTTTATCACACTAAGAAAATTAACCGTTTTTTTTTTTTTTTTTTTTGACGGAGTTTTGCTCTTGTCACCCAGGTTGGAGTGCAATGGCACGATCTCAACTCACTGCAGCCTCCGCCTCCCAGGTTCAAGTGATCCTCCCACTTCAGCCTCCTGAGTAGCTGGGATTACAGGCACCAGCCAGCAGGCCAGCTAATTTTTTTAATATTTTTAGTAGAGACAGGGTTTTGTCATATTGGCCAGGCTGATCTCGAACTCTGAGCTCAGATGATCCACCCGCCTCAGCCTCCCAAAGTGCTGGGATTGCAGGCGTGAGCCACCACACCCAGCCAAAAATGAACAATTTCTTAATCTTACATATAGCTTAAACAAGTTGAGCGTTCCAAATATGAAAACATGAAATCTGTAATGCTCCAAAACTTGAAACTTTTTGAGTACCAACATGGTGCTCAAAGGAATTGCTTATTGGACGAACTTAGATTTTGGATTTCTTAGATTTGGGATGCTCACCCTGTGAGTATAATGCAAAGATGCCAAACTCTGAGAAAGTCTCAAATCTGAAATATTTTTGGTCCTACGCATTTTGGGTAAGGGATATTCAACCTGTATTCAGTTTTCCCCAATATCTAAAATCTTAATAGCATTTTAATTTTTGATCCAGAGTCAAAGGTTCATGTATTATATTTCTCTTAAGTGTCTTATTTTACAACAGACCCCGCCCCTCCCCACACATTCCTTTGTCTTTCATGACATTGATTTTATTGAATAATTTAGCTACTGCAGTTGTCTTGGATAAGGTTCCATAATTTGTATTTGCCATTTCCTCATGATTCATGAGGAATGAATCTTAATTTGACAAGAGCCCTATGTAGATATATACTTACTGCATCACATTACAAGGCTCATGTTAAAGGCCCACATTTTTCTTTTTTGAGGCAGGGTCTCACCGTCGCCCAGGCTGGAGCACAGTGGCTCAGTCTCAGCTCACTGTAACCTCTGCCTCCTGGATTCAAGTGATTCTCATGGGACTACAGGCGTGAGCCACCATGCCTGGCTAATTTTTTTTATATATATATATTTTTTATTGCATTTTAGGTTTTGGGGTACATGTGAAGAACATTTTTAATAGAGGCAGGGTTTTGCCATGTTGGCCAGGCTGGTTTCCAACTCCTGATCTCAGGTGATCCATCTGCCTTGGCCTCTTAAAGTTCTGGGATTACAGGCATGAGCCAGTCTGCCCAGCCAAGGTTGACCCACTATTGATAATAAGCTTGATCATTTGGTTAAGGTGGTGATGGCCAGATCTCTCCACAGATGTGTGTGTATTTTCCCCTTTGTAATTCCTAGTCTGTGGGCTAATACTTTATATGGCTCTCCGAAAACTGTTCACTTATTTCGGCATCCATTGTTTTTGCCTTGTTCATCGTTACATGTTGGGGACTGCAAACTGGCAATTCTTTATGTTCATCTTATCTATGTTAGCCTGCATTTCTCTCTCTCTCGCTCTCTTTTTTTTTTTTTTTTTTTTTTTTACCATTAGCAGTGTGAAATAGCCTGCATTTCTTTAAAGAATAGCTTGCTCTTTTTGCCTTCTTTGTGTTTGGAGGGCTCAATAGATTCTTTTTATTCAGTGAACTATATATAATCCATTTTTTCTCTTTAAGTTTTTAGGTTTAGGAGTACATGTGCAGGATTGTTGCAGAGGTAAACTGTATGTCATGGGGTTTTGTGTACATACAGATTATCATTTTTTTGATGTTCAAATTGTCCCCAGTTTTGGCCAGCAGGAGTCCCCCCAGGCAAGCTCTTTTGCCCTTTTGCCGTGGTTCTAGTACAGCACAGCATCTCAGGTTCACGTTTGGACTCTCCTTACCCCAGCCCTGAAGCTGCTGTTTCTCCGAGGAGCCCTGCTTCCTCTTAGTGTGGGGAGTAGCATTGAGAAACCGAGATCTGCATGTTGGGTGTGCCCATTGCTACTGGGAGTCATTGCTCCTAGGCTCTCCGTATCCTAGATGTGTAGCAATCGTGAGTTCAGGGCATCTGTGTTGTTTAAGGTTGTTAGGTGGTTCTGATACATAGCTAAGGTTGAGAACCACTGACCGAAGCCCACCCAGGCATAGGGAGTAATTTTGCTATTGCTCTTAATATTTCGAGACAGAATCTTACTCTGTCGCCCAGGCTGGAGTGCAGTGGTGCGATCTCGGCTCACTGCGACCTCTGCCTCTAGGTTCAAGTGATTGTCCTGCCTCAGCCTTCCAAGTAACTGGAACTACAGGTGCGTGCCACCATGCCCAACTAGTTTTTTGTATTTTAGTAGAGATGGGGTTTCACCACATTGGCCAGGATGGTCTCGATCTCCTGACTTTGTGATCCATCCACCTCAGCCTCCTAAAGTGCTGGGATTACAGCATGAGCCACCGCACCTGGCCCTATTGCTCTTATTTTTAAAAATATCTTAAATTTTACACACACCCTTTCCCCCATTCTATCTACCTCAGAGGGGATGGATTTCAGAAGACCTGGGTTCTGGTCCTGGTTCTGCTATTGATGGTGTAATGGAGCAAGCTACCTGACATCATCATTGAAATAGGTGATTGTGAGGATCCAGTGAGATCCTGTGAAGTAAAGAGAAGTACCGGACACGAGTTCAGGAGTATTATTGATGATGCATTCAGTATGGGACAACTTGCTGAGACATTTAGGAGATAGCTCGTGTGCTTTAAGCAAGCAATCTTGACGTTAGAAGACCATAAAACAATGTCCTACTTTATATGTAATGAACTCAACATGACATTGCTGAGGAAGGAGGAGGACTGAGGGGTACTATGTCCCATTTTCCAGATGGAGAGACTGAGACCCAAGAAGAGCTAAATCACTTTTCCAGTCTTCTGTTGCAGCGAGTAGTCAAGCATGGAATGGACTATTGCACAGCTGTGGCATTATAACCTCTGTGCATTGGGCTCTTGAGTTTTGACTCTAAGGATGTGAAGGGATTGAGCAGAGAAGAGAACAAAAGATGTCCAGTTGTGTTAGTAAAGCAAAACCTGCTGAATTCTGTGCAAGTATTCTACCTCTGCAGGGTCAAGGAGATGCTGACTGGACTAATATTTGGGTTTTAGATTGGCCAGTGTTCCCACATGCCCTCTGGGGGCAAAGTGGAAGGGAAGACCCTTTTGCAATATCATACTGGTGTCCGTATGGATCCCTTCCGGAGGCTTGTCAGCCTGGGCTTTCAGGCACACAGCTAAGCACTGAGTATCAGGGCCTCCAGTCACCATCTCCCTCTTCCCTGAAAAAAGCTGGGGGCCAGCATGGGGCCCTACCTGCTTTGTACTGAAAGACAAAACCCAGAGCTGTGGAAATGGGTCTCCACACAAATCTTCATCTATAATAAAAGTCTGATAGGCCAGTCACGGTGGGTCATGCCTGTAATCCCAGCTCTTTGAGAGGCCGAGGTGAGGAGATCACCTGAGGTCAGGAGTTTGAGACCAGCCTGGCCAACATGGTGAAACCCTGTCTCTACTGAAAAATACAAAAATTAGATGTGATGGCATGCGCCTGTAATCCCAACTATTCTGGAGGCTGAGGCAAGAGAATCTCTTGAACCCAGGAGGTGGAGGTTGCAGTGAGCTAAGATCATGCCATTGCACTCCATTGCAGTGAGCTAAGATTGTGCCATTGCACTCCAAGAACGAAACTGTATCAAAAAAAATTTTTTTTGATAAATTGTTATTGAATGTGTGAGAAAGTGTGGCTGGAAACCGACTAGTAATTCAAACCTTGTGGCTGCCGTGAGCCAAGAGTAGAGGCAGCAGCCTCATGCTCACCAGCTGGGTATCATTAATATCTCTGCAGGGAGACTTTCCTTTGGGACCATTGAGTCAACACCTCAGAGATGTCTTAAAAATTGGGGAACCCTGAAGCAGTACCATCACATAAGCATTGTTTACTGCCAGTTCTAGCCAAGTGCCTGCTTGTGCTCTGCTTACACCTGCCTTAAGATCTTGGCCTAATTTTTTCCCCCTCCTGGGACCAAATGAAGCAGTATAGACTGTATGTTGTAACTTCCTTACATTTCACTGTGTGGAGATAAAAGCCTCTGGAGTGACAGAACAGGACAAGGAGGTATGCTTTAGCCTGATGATAAAAACACCCACAGCTGGTGCCACGTGCCTCAACAGGTTGAGAAACCATCTTTATTTAAGAACTGCCTGCTACCAAAGTCAATAAATAACTATCATTACAAGAAGTACAAGAGAGAAACAGTAGGCCAATGGGAATGGTTCCGTTTTAACAAACACTGAGTCAAGTCGGTGGGCCAATGAAGCCGTAGCCTTTGCCAAGCTGTGAGCCTCTCTAAGCTGTGCAGGCCCTAGATGGGACAGGTAAGTTGGAGGAGTCTTGGGGCCGAGGCAAGATGTATCCCATCTAGGGGCACTAAGGGTCATAGGCCCCATAGGCTGCCTGGGGCTCTGGCTAAAGCTATCTGACCCATTTTGTTTCTCTCGTTTTCCTTTATGTCCTGTCTTCCCAAAGCCTATGACCATATATGCAAGTCCATGGGTGTCCCGCAGCTACCAGGTGCCTGTTTCCATGGAGCTTTTTGGAGGCACATAGAAAAATGCCCATTTAATCCATTTTATGCTAAGAGCCTCTCTGGCAACCTCCATGACATCCAAGAGGAAGCCTAGGGTAGGTCTCACCCAGGGAGACAGAGCACCACTGTCATGCCAGTGGCCACAGATTTGAGGATACTGCGTCTCCGACGGACGAGCCAGTTGGCAGTCCCGTTCTGACACCAGGCAGAGAAAAGATTCCTCTGTAGCTGGGGGAGAGGTAGAGGGAGTCAAACATTCTTAGCCATCTTGGGCTCTTGCCCAGAATACAGGCCGGCTGGTCCTTGGGGTGCCATAAAGAGGCAGCATATGCTGGGCTAAGCACTGGGCTGTAACCAGAATTCCTGGGTGAGTCCCCTTAATGGCCTCCTCTAAGGTGCAGGGCCACAGCAGATGGGATCTCCAAGCCCCTTCCTGGGCCAAACACTTTGATTCTAAGAGTCTCATCTCTGGATGGACACTTGAGCATCTCCTATCCCTCCAGTCACAGCTTCACCTATCCTAGACCCCCTGTCAACAGCTGTCAGAATTCCTCAAAGGTCCCTAAAAAAGAAGCCTCTTCCTTATTCCAGGGCTTCCAGGAATGTGGAAGGTCATTCCAGAAGTTTTTTCTGATGTCTAACCTCAGTCTCTCCTGTTGTTACTTTATGAAAAGAAAAAGACACCCCCCATCTACCCCCATGGCCTTGCCACTCCCTGGCACCATTTGTATCATTTACTGCCCTGAATGAAAGCAGATAACCTGACCTTGCTGGGCCCTGAAACTCAATCTGGAGACAGCTGCCCTCCCCCTGTGGCTGGGTATACACCTGGTCCTGTTAGAGCAACAAGGACCTCGGAGCCAGGGCAAAGGGCTCTGTAAGGGGAGCCCAAATGTATGCAGAATAGAGGACACTTGTCTCCCTGGGCCCTGAAGACGTGCTTACGGGTTGTTCCTGCCCCTAGTCCCCAAGGCGTTTGCTGGCCACTAAATTGTGGGGTAAAATACTTGTTTGTGGCTGTCCCTCTTGCTGCCTCGCTGGGGCTTGATGTGTGAGAGGAGATAACTCAGAACTGTGGTCTCATGACCGCAGCGAAAATGAGCCACCCTCTCAACTCCCTCAGCCCATCTGAGCAGAGAACACAAAAATCAGAGAACCCCTGGGCAGGAGGGGACTCTGAGAAGCATCTAATCTAGTCTTCTGCAAGCAAGTTTATGTACATGTCGCTCTAGCAAGAGGCTGTTGCATTTTACAAGCTTGCATGTTCTTAGGTCGCCTACTGTCTTATTAAACCTTATTTAGTACTCTACCCGAAATCTCAGGCTGCAGGAACATCTCTTTTATTGTAGTTTTATCCCCCAAACAAATTCTGCCTGCACAGTGGTTAGGTTTTCCTGGGGCTCAGTTTCCCTGGTTAAAACCCCTTCATGGGTCTCCCAGCAGGTCTGCCTTCCTCCCCTTTTTAGTGGACCTCATTAGCATTAAGGTACTTAGTTGTGAGTTAAGTATCGTTGGCCTCAAGCAAGCTTCGGGGCTGCAGGCTCCGGCTTCACTGGTTAGGTCCTGTGCCAAACCAGCTCCTCCCTCAGCCCAGCAACTGGACACCTGTCCCCTGCTTCCTGTGATGCAGCCCGAGGCAATAAGGAAGGAATTGGCTAAAGCTTGGAAGGAAGTTTTGTTCAGCAATCCCTTTCTGATAGAGAACCAGGCACAGGCCAAGTCATGGCCAGAGGGGGACCAGGAGGGATGCTAGGCCAAGTTTGGGCTCCCTGTTGGGGAGAACGGTCGCATAGCTGAGCCCCTAGCACCCTTGCTTGGGAAGAGGTGAGGAAGATTTGATTAGCCAGTTCCAGGAAAGCTGACCTGGGCTGGGGGTGGGTGGGTAGGTGCAGTAGGGTTTGGTAGTGGGGGAAAAGGCATGTGAGCTTATATTTTTAAAAAATTGTAGTGGGTAAACATCAACATAAACCTGCCCGGGAAAATAGAGCAGGACTTAAAAGTTTAAAAAACCATAACAAAATAGAGCTCTAACTGTAAACTACAGAAAACAGGCTCAGAGCTTCCGGGGACTTGTGCCCTTCAAGACGCCTGTCCGACTGCTCCCTGCGAAGGGCCACCTGTCAGAGCACGGGCTTTGGGGTTTCCTGGTTGTGCTGCTGCTCTTGCCTAGGGAATCTGCCCTTGCTTTGGCCTCTTTTCTTGGGGCAAGAGTGAGGGGGACAGGAGCTTTAAGTCAGCACTGCATGTTGAAGTTCGGCAGAAGCTAGGCTCCAAAGGCCAAGAAGGACTGGATGCCTCCTGCCCACACCTTGGACTGGAACCCAGCCATACCAGTCCCATGATCACCAATCCGAACCCCTTGAAGTAGAATTTTCATACCCCACTGACTCTGACCACCTTCTTAGCCAGGCCATAGCCATTCAGCACTGCCTCCTTCCTCTGGGTAGACAAAGAGCCTTGAACAAAAAAGTGGGAGACTTGAGTCCTTAACCTAGCCCCATCTCTTCCGGGCTGTGTGACCTTGGGAATCCCAGACCCTCTCTGGACCACTTCTATTTCCTCATCTGTAAAGTGAGGGGCTTGGAGAAGTTGAACTCTAAGGTCTCTTCCAGCTCCGACGTTCTGTGACTGGTGGTATACCCAGAGCTCAAAAAAGGATGGCCCATTTATTAACCCCTTTTCCTCTGGGGAAATGCAATGAGTCCAAGACTGTCTAGGAGCGGATCTGGCCAGGTGGTCCTAGGTATACCTGGGAGCAGGCAGGGCCACATGTATCCTCTGCCCTTCCCAGAAGCCTCCCATTCCAGGACACACAGCATGAATGCTGCATTCCCTCCCAGGCAGGAGTGAGTCAGTGCTGGGAGAGGAGAGTCAAGGCTGCAGGTCAGGGAGGCCGAGCTGACTGCAGGCAGAGCTGGAGGGAGAGGCGGGTGCATGATTGGTGATCTCCTGCCCAAACCCTGAAGGGACTGTGCAGGATGGGTCTTGGAGGGGTGGGGGGCCCCACCAAGATAAGCCCTTTAGTCACTCAGCCCACCTGAAGTGGCGCTGTCACTCTGGGGATGACAGGGTCAGTCTGGCAGTGTTGGCTGAGAGGGCAACGTCACCTGGATTGTGACTATCTCAGGCCAAGGCTGGTGCCCCTTTCCACCAAGGGCCCTGGCTTCTCAACTCTTTTTAGCTCCCACCCCAAGCAGCCTGGAGTATCATCCCTCAAAGCTGAAGGGGCTCAGGCTCCCAGACTCAGGCACTGGGGCAATGGTCCTTAGCCACCTGGGCAGGCAGGAGCCCTTAGGGAGTCACTGGGAACAGCGTCAGGGTCCTTGCTGCTGCTCAAGAGGAGAAGGTAGGAGAGTCCTTGGGCCCAGGGCTTGCCCTTCTCCTTAGACTGAAGGAAGATGAGGTGTGCCCTTCGCCTCAGCTCTTCAGCCTGTTATGTCTGGTGTTCCCGCCGTGCCTAGGACTGCTCTCAAGTGGTGGAGTCCACATAGGGTTCCAGAGAGCCATCTCTGCTGAGTTGAAGACACGTTTTTAGAATCCCCTTCTTCCCGTGGGCCTGTTCCTTCCCTCAGGCAGCCTACAGGGCTCAGGCATCAGCGTCAGTGTCATCATGGAAGTTACTGCCTGGTGCCTCTCGATTTAAAGAAAATCCTTGCATGGGTTCTATCCTGTGGCAGAATATAAAATATCGTACCTCCTACTAAAAGGGCACTGTTTAAAGTAGGTATTTGAAACCAGCCACTCTCTGGCACAGTGTCAGGCCACCTTGGCGGGGGGAGGGGGCCGGCTGGCTGTGTCCATCAGAGGTGGCCTCCAGCTGTGACGCAGAGGGAGGGGTGCCGAGATCAGAGCTCCAGGGAGCCTATGAGGATCAGCATCGCCACGGAGTGGGAAACGATGGTGCCAGGGTGTGCTGTTGGGCGGACTGCCACATTCTCCACCATCATGCTTGTGCCTGAAACCAGCACAAGCTGAGTCAGCTGGGCCTGGGACTATCCTAACCCCACCCTTGTGACAAGATTGAGACCTTTCCTAAGGAGACTCACAGGGCCAGCTGCAGGTCTGGGAGCGGACGGCTGGGTGGTCTCAGCCCTACTCCTACGGTGTTTTGTCGGCCCTTTGCTTTTGCTGGTTGGTGTTCAGCCTCCCTCCGCACCTGCTCCCTTCCCTGGCCCTCGGGGATGTTTTAGGGAGTGAGTAGAAAGGTGGTAGTGAGGCAGTTCTAGGACTACTTTGCACTTGCTTCCTGCCTGCCTTCCACTTTCCCTTGGGGGTTGAGATTGGAGTTGGCCTGGGAGGGAATGATCCCCTCAGGCATCTGGGTGGACCCTGATACTCTCGGGGGATAAGGACAGGGGAGGGGCAGCACCTCCGTTCCTCACGATGTGGACTTCTGCTGGGATCCCATCCCCTCCGGGCCCTGTGGTCCGAATCTGTACCAAGGCATGGCCAATGTCTTCAGGGACTGGGATTTCTATCCAGTTCTTGCCGGTGAGGTGGAGCGTGGGAGTCAGGTGTAAGTCATTCTGATACAGCATCTGTTGGAAGGAGGTTTCCAGGTGGAGTTTCCTGACACCAGGGCTGTTCATTCTGTCCTCCCCAGCTTTAAGCACTGGGAAGAGCCCCAACAGTTCTGGGCCCTTGAGGTCCAGCCTCCTCACCCCTCCTCCCCATTGACAAAGCTCCTCATTGGTGGAAGGAAAGCTTGCAGGCCACTGAACTGTTTCTGTAGACTCCTTAAGCTAGAAGGACCCCCATACTCCACCCTCCTAGTCTCTCACTGCCGCCGGGAACTCTGCCTTTCTGCAGTGATACCGTCTGCCTGTTTTTATTAGTTCCTACTGTAAGTTACCGAGAGAATCGTTTATGAATTTCATTCCTCTCATGATCACAAACCCTTTGCTTATGTCTCACTCAGATGCCTCTTGCTATATATTGCTGCTTCCTATGTTCACTGGAAACACAGAGGAACTGTTCCTTCCCATTCTGGGCCTGGCTGATCCCTTCCTCACCTTATAGCCGGTAACTGCAGACTCATTTCGGAGAGGGACCACAGGGTCCCACTTAATGCTAAGACTGGAGCTTGAGAAAGTCCAGGAGATGTTGCCAGGAGGTCGCCGCGGAGCTGCCAGAGAGGGAGAATTGGAGAGATGTCCAAACATTTTCCTGGCACCCTGCACCCCGTCACCTTTAGCCAGCCCTTCTTTGGATGTTTGCCTCTAGCAGTTACACCCAGAACATTCTGTCGCCCTGCCCGTGAAACAAAGCCCATGAAAATCCAAAGGTTGGAGAAGAACGAGGCACTTCAGAGGCCTTGAATTCCATTCCCTTATTTCCATTAGGCTCACTGCCTAATTTCTGTCCACCCCGAGGCTGGTGGGCTACAGCATTTGTCTTATCATTGGGGAAAGAGTGATCCCAGAGACACCCACCTCCAACACGTTCTCCTATCCCCACCCCAGGCAGACAGACTCACGGGGCTTCATGGTTGTGGCATTGGCAGAGGGGCTGGCAGGCCCAGTGCCGGCCCGGTTGTAGGCCCTCACTGTCACATGGTACTTGGTGTTGGGGTGCAGGCCGCTGACGCGGGCACTAGTGTCCGGCCCTGCTGTCCTCACTCGGTCCGCGGCTGCTTCTTTGTCCCCAGCTCTCCAGTAGCGGATCTGAAGGAGGCAGCGACACCCAAGGAGCAGTAGTCAAGCTGAGGAACTCAGGGCTGCCCCGGCCCCCACATTCTGTTCCTCTCTTGCTCATCCTGGTCCTTGTGACTCAGTCTCAGGCCTCAGAACCTGGACACTGGATCATGAGCACCCAGACAGCAGGACCATGTGGGTGTGAGTCCCTGCTGTTAGTGCCTAGTTCAAGGAAGGTGCTCAACACGTGGGCCAGGGAGGCAGCCGGTGGCACAGGCTCAACCTAGCAATGGCCTGCTGGAACCCACCTCATTTCATTAACTTGAGGGGCTACCATAGGCATTCTGCTAAGGGATAGGAAATGCTTATTTGTACTGCAAAGTAGTCCCCCCGCCCCAAGCAAGCATCTGAAAGTTGCCTAATAAATGCAAACCCATATTAATGGTAATCATAGCATGAAGACCTGCTAAATATGCTTTCAAATCAAGGGCAGAGTTTGGAATTATCTCCACACCGTGGCTTGCCTAAGCCATTGTGCTCAAATCTAGAGTACTCGACTGGAATGAACTTGTGCTATCACTTGTAGGCCCAGCCTGATGGTTCTTTTTTTTTTTGAGATGGAATTTCTCTCTTGTTGCCCAGGCTGGGATGCAATGGCGCAATCTCGGCTCACCACAATCTCTGCCTCCTGGGTTCAGGTGATTCTCTTGCCTCAGCCTCCTGAGTAGCTGGGATTACAAGTGTGAACCACCATGCCCGGCTAATTTTGTATTTTTAGTACACATGGGGTTTCTCCATGTGGGTCAGGTTGATCTTGAACTCCCAACCCAGCCTGATGTTCTGTTCTTTCTTGCTTGTCCTTCTTTCTCTTCCTCTTGCTTCTTCTCAGTTTCCATCTGTTCTACAAGTACCCCTATGTGGAGTCCTCAGTGGGCCCAGGACTCAGGCCAGCCTGCTGGGCCCGAGTTCCCCCGGGACAGGATGATCAACTGTACATACAGCAGCTCAGGCTGTTCTCTGCAGCCCTGGACAGGCCAGCCTGAATGGTTCTGGCATGAAAGGGGCAGGCCATGCCCCTTCCCAGAGCCCGTTCCTCCTACCCTCGCCTCCCAGCTTCCGGTGTTGGTTCTAGCCAAGCATTTACTTCAAGGCTGCCTCTGGGAGCTGTCTTCCCCCCGTGGTTATAAGCCATGGGGTCTTTGTTTTTTTTGAGATGGAGTCTCGCTCTGTCTCCCAGGCTGGAGTGCAGTGGTACAATTTCTGCTCACTGCAACCTCTGCCTCCTGGACTCAAGTGATTCTCCTGCCTCAGCCTCCTGAGTAGCTGGGACTACAGGCACGTGCACCACACCCAGCTAATCCGTGTATTTTTAGTAGAGGCGGGTTTTCACCATGCTGGTCAGGCTGGTGTACTCCTGACCCAGGCGATCCACCACCTCCGTCTCCCAAAGTGCTGGGATTACAGGCGTGAGCCACTGTGCCCGGCCTGCCGTGGGTCTTAGTGAAATTTGCATCCACAGTGCTGCATAGACTAGATGCTCAGTTTGCCATGTCAGTGCACCATGGACGCCAGGAGGAACGATTAGTGAGCTGTGAGTTGTCCCCAGCACCCCTTCCTCTCCCAAGCCCCAGGTTGCTGCTCACCTCGTACCCCAGGAGGATACCATTCATGTCCTGCTGCACGGGCTCCCAGGTCACGTTCATCTCTGAGGATGAGACCCCTTTGGCCCAGACCTTGGTAGGGGCCACCTTGGGCTCTGGGGACCGATACAGAATGGGTTTGGATTCCCAGGGGCCCCCTGTGTCCTGCAGAGCAGCCCCCGACCAGGATTGCCTTTGCTTAAGATTTTGGAGGACAGTCCAGGGCCCAGGACAGAGGCTGAGTGGGAGCCCCACAGGCAATGCTCCAGGGCCCACTTCTCTTCCCAGAGAGCCTCCCTTTTCCTTCCCCCGACCCTGAAGGGAGACAAGGTAGTGAGGCCTGGAAGTGAGGCCAGTGGTGTGGAACCCAGGTGTCCTCTGACCTCCTTCTACGGAATTGAGCTGGGGGATGAGTAGCGTTCCCCCACCGCCCACCCCTGTGGATGAGCAGCTGGGGTAGGGATGCACGGTGGGCCTGGGGGCAGCCCACCTTCCTCAGCAGAGTACACGAGTGCAGTGAGGCTCTCGGGCCCATCCCCGCGGCGGTTGTAGCTGCGGATCTTGACCTCAAAGGGCATGTAGGGCCGGATGCTCTCATTGCTGTAGACGAAGTACTGGGCATCGGCGCCGGGCACCCGGGCAGTCTGCCAGTGAGTGCTGCCCTGCCTGCGGAAGGACAGCAGGTAGCCGAAGCCGTCTCCGTTCTGGTACTCCCGTGACATGGGCTGAGGGGCAAGAGCGTGGCATGGGCGAGGGTCCGCGGCACATGTCCCTGCCCGTTTCCTGGCCCCACCCAACCTTTGCCAAGAGTGGCAGCCCTGGACGGCTGTGCCTGCAGCATGAAGAGCAGTGGGTGCATGGGAGAGGGGAGAGGGTTGTCTGCTTTTGAGTCAGAGCTGTGCAGTGGTCCTTTTGGGAGCTGCTCAAGCGCGAGAGGAGTCAGGGAGGAGGCAGAGGACATCTGACCCTGCCAACTTACCGTCCAGTTGACGATGAGCTCCCCGGGGGCTCCACCTCCTCCGCTGAGTCCTGAGGGTGCCACTGAGGGGACTGTCAGGCACCGAGGGACACAGATAGGGCTTGTTAATGAGCAAGGAAGAAATGAAAGACCCGAGCCTGCACCTGTAGAGCATCGTAAGATGGGGAGCCCCTTCAGCTGGGCCCTGGGTTTGTCCTCCAGTGGTCCCTCTGAACATAGGCTCTGGAGTCACACAGTCCTGAGATCAAATCCCACCTCTGCCATTTACTAGCTGTGTTTCCCTGGGCAAGTTGCTTAACCTTTCTGAGCCTCTGATTCTCTTCTTCATGAAGATAATCGTGCTTCTCTCAGAGGCCATAATGAGAATGAAATTAAACAAGACGGTGGTTAGCAGAGTGGATGATGCACACATAATCACTGCCCTCCTCACTCCATCATCTTAAACTAAATCACAGAGACCGACTCCCATTTGCTTTGAAATAAGTGGAAAAAATAACCCAGAACTGCAGTTAATGCAAACAAAGAAACAAAACAAACTACTTTTGGGCTCCAGGGTGATATATTACTGTTTTTCTTTTTTTGCAGATGTAATCTCCTAATTGTCTCTAGTATTAAACAAGGCTGATATTAAAACAAGAGTTTATTTCATCAGCTCCTGCAGCTTGGCAGAGAGTAACTTGGCTGGGGGTCAAAATATTTCCTCAGAGAATCCAGCAGTTGGAGATTTTTCACTTGCTTCTGATGACAATAGTTTAGGGCCCTATAATTTGCAAGAGACACTTAAACACATTGGCCATTTGAGGCTGGGAGTGGGGCTCACGCCTGTAATCCCAGCACTATGGGAGGCAAAGGCGGGTGGATCACGAGGTCAGGAGTTCGAGACCAGCCTGGCCAACATGGTGAAACCCCATCTCTGCTAAAGATACAAAAAATTAGCTGGGCGTGGTGGTACATGCCTGTGATCCCAGCTACTCAGGAGGCTGAGGCAGGAGAATTGCTTGAACCTGGGGGGCGGAGGTTGCAGTGAGCCGAGATCATGCCATTGCACAACCTGGGCAACAGAGCAATACTGTCTCAGGAAAAAAACAAAACAAAACAAAACCATATTGGCCTTTTGATCCTGTGAAGTGGGTGCTATTATTCCCCTTTTCAGGGTGGAAGGACTGAGGCCCAGAGCCGTTAATCAACTTGCCTAAAGTTACACAGCTAATACATGGCACAGGAGAATCTGAACTCAGCCCTTCTGATTTTAAAGCCCATCATCCTTCCTTTGCATCACAGCTGTCTTTCTGCTCCTCAGCTCCTGGGATACTATTAACAGAATAAAGGAGTCCCCTCACTTCTCCACATTTGACTCTCCAAGAAGTCCAGGATCAATCCAAGAAAGTACTCCCTCTGAATTTCTTACTCAGGAGAGGTACCAGCTAAAAATGTTGAGTGATTCCAGAAGAAGGGCCTGGAGAGTCCGTTGGGGGCATGTAGGAGAACATGTTTCAGGGAGACAAGAAGGTGGACCCTCACTACACATCCAGTGTGACCAGTCTGAGCAGGTGAGAGGAGGGGAGGCAGGGTCCTGATTCTATGCTGCCCATCCCAGAATCCCAGGGCTTTCATTTCAGGCCTTCCCCTGTGAATGGCGTGAAGATAGGCAGGAGCCTCTCAGCAGATGCTGACTGGGGCCTGTACCTCCCCATTGTCTCCTGTTCTCA